>JBAMMX010000025.1:6005835-6448355 GCA_037126225.1 Dillenia turbinata
TCTCTATCCATGGACATTGTTTTAATTAAACTAAGGGGCGTTGTTCGTATAATTCCTGAATCTGCTTTTTTATCTTCTAGCCATCTCTCCCTTGTGATTTGTGGTTCTAAACCCTCTAAGGAATATCTCTTCTCTCTCTCTCTCTCCCTAAGAACAGCCTTGCTTCATAGACGCTGTTAAGAACTCCATAAGAACAGCCTTGCTTCGCGAAGGTTCTCTCTCTCTCCATGGACATTGTTTTAATTAAATCCAAGGGCGTTGTTCGTCTAATTCCTAAATCTGCTTTTTATCTTCTACCCATCTCTCCCTCCTTTGTGGGTTGTGGCTCCTAAAACCCTCTAAGGAATATCTCTTCTCTCTCTCTCTCTCCTCCCTTTATCTCACATTCACAACTTCGAGTCCCTCAATTTCAAACCTCTATAAAATTAAATCGACAAAGTGATGTGTATGGGTAATGATCCAGAAAGTTCCTCCACAGGAGAATGGTTTGGATGCAGCGATGATGGCAAACAATTGTGAGAATATGATTGGATGACAGATGATGGTTGCTACTTGCAAGCCGAAGAGTTGATGAAGGCGAAGATGTTAAAAACAAATCAACAGGCAGTAATAAGCAATCGAAGTCCAATATAGGTTATTTGAAAGAAGGCAACAAAGAAATTGAAGCGATTGTGGAATTGAATCGACAATGATTGAACTCTGAAGGGCAGTAAAGAACCAACGATTGGAAAGGTGAACGATGATGAATGAAAACATCTAACAGAGGCTATGAATTAGGCGACTGGCATTAAAGGGCAATGGAGGATGATTCAGCAGCAGAAAGGGTGGTTCTTTCTCTTTCTCTCTAGGTTTGTTCAAGCTCGGGCCTGGCCAAAATGGGCTCGAGACCTTTCAAAGTTTTTGGGCCAAGCTCAAGCCTTAAATCTTTGAGCTTTCAGTCAATGACTTGACCCATAAAATTTTAACGTAATGATCCAGCTTCTACAAAACTCAATTAGAAAACTCGATGTCAAACCTATCTATGGCCCATTTGTAGCCATTTGGTCCCTCCAACATACTGTGTTTTGTCACTTCTTGCATTTCATTTGTTTATTCTTATTATTTTCTCAATACCGATATTCAAAATCATAAGTTTCAACTAATCTAATTTTGATCATTTGTAAGAATCCTATTTAAGAGACGACTTCTTCCAACATAGTTTATTTTTTTTTTCCAATTTTAGGTTTTGAATTTATGATTTGATTAAAAAATATAATATTCCATTTTTTATTAAACCAATGTCAGCTCATTTACCTATTATTGAAACTTAACTTTTTCAAACTCTTATGAATGATTGAAATTGAGGAAGTTGGGGTGAAGTGAGGTAGAGGGCGGTGTCGTGTGTCTTCTTTGATGAAAATTACTTATCAAAACTTAAAATTTTTATAAAAATTCCAATTAGATTTTTAAAGTTAATTTTTTTATGTTTGAATCTTTTAACATTAAATTAGGTCTAATTGCATCATTGCGCTAGCTTAGTAAAAATGGTCATATGGTGTAGATTCACTTGCAACCTCCTTCCTTTTCTAGTTTTAGTTGATATTTAAATAAAACATATTTTGTGGTTGTTGAGAGGAAGAATTTTAAATTTAATTTAGCGTATGAAGTTTGAGAGTAGAAAAAGTTTATTTAAGAGAAGAGAGTGCGTAAAAGGAAGATGTAAGAGTGTATTGTTGAAGTGTATAATAAAAATTCTAAGAAGCAAGTTCATGGGGAAAGAGAGAAAGAGAGAGGGAAAGACGAGATTTTTTGTTATCTTGAGGAGTGTTCACAAGTTCGTATGAAGTGATGGAGAAATGAAGTGACAGTTTTGTTCTTAAAATTGTGTGCCAAAATTTAGGAGATGGATAAGAGTGTGACATTGTGTATTAATTATGAGGTAGTTGAAGGTTTTTTTTTTTTAAGTAGTATAAGGTATAATAGATTTGGAAGTGGCTTTGGCATGAGCATGTGAAGTGAGAGAGAGAGAGAGAGAGAGAGAGAGAGAGAGAGAGAATTGGGTTGAATAGTCTAAATGTTTTGATTATGTACATATATACATGTGGAAAGGAAGATGGAATTTCACATCTTTTTTTTTTTTTAAAATATTATTCTATGAATGTTGATCATATATATATATATATATATATATATATATACCCACATTCATGTGGGTTTGAGATTGTGTTTAAAAAAATGAATGTCATATAGCCATATAGTTATGATCGACTACACCTTAGTCGCGGTCAGCTGCATGGGCAGCTTACTGTTATGATTAGCTTTATGACGCAATCGATCGTGCCCATGGTTGATTGCTTGGTGTGGTCAATCAAGATGCAGTGCGTTGGCCATTCCTTTTTCACTAGTCGCCCACTCCTTCAAGTGGTAGGTCATGGGATATGCTCATGATTGGCCATTCAGTGGCTCAGGATCAACCATTGACCTACTATGGGTCAACCGTCCATCTTGCAAGTCAACCATTTAAACAAAGTGTTGGCAACGGTTAACCTCGTTCATCAAGAGGTCACCATTGATTGACCATTTCTTTAACGGCTAACTGCTTTGAATTAAAAGTGTACTCTATTTTTTCGGTTCAATTATTTTTCGAAATCTAACATTCATAATTCTCTTCTTAAATTATAAAATTTTCTTTTTGTTAATTGGTTTTATGAATATATTCATATTTTGTTTTTGAGCATCAATATACCTTCGAGAATTACATCATTTTTTAACACATGATTTTTGATAAAATGACGTTGAGTTCTATAAGATTTGTTCACAAGTGATATAGTGGATTTTTTGTTTGTTAATTTGATAAAGGACTAGTATTATCACACCTAATTTGAATACAATGTACTTCTACTCCACTTTTTCATCTTATATTTGATCCACACTAACTGAGCGCAAGATACTCAGCTGCAACATACTTAGCTTCTGGTCAATCTTGCCACACTATTTTACTTTTAGAGAACCATGAACCATCATAATTCCAAAATAGTTAAGGCACCACTCCATACTTTTTCCATCAACCCTACAGCCCGCATAATCTCGCATCCGAGAAACCATTCAGCTTAAAAAACCCAAATTTCTATCATAACATAAACCTAAGTATCCTTCACATACCCAAGGATCCTCTTAACTATCAATAAAATGTGATTCTTTGGGGTCCGATTGAAATCTAACATATAGACACATACTAAACTAAATGTTTCACCTAAAAGCTTTGGAGATAGAGAAGAGAACATATCATATTTTTATATAACTTTTAGTGAACTAAAGTTTTCTTCCTCATCCTTTGTCTATCTTAACAATTATGCTCTGACGTGTAGCACTTTCTTTGTAGTTCTCAAGATCGAACTTCTTTATTAATTCTTTAAAGTACTTAGTTTGGCTCTATAAATATACCATTCTCAGTTTATTTTATTTGAAGACTCAAAAAAAAATTCAAATCTCTCGATCATACTCATTTTAAATTCCTTCACATGTATTGACTTAACAAATTCATAATAAGAGATTTTCATTAGTGTAGATAAATCCTATGTCATCTACATATGTTCGGAGTGTCAAAAGTTGTTTATCATTTTTCATAATAAACAAAGTAGTATCCACTTTGCCACTATTAAAACCGTGTTCAACTAGAAAATTAACGAGTCTTTCATACCCAACTCTAATAACTTGCTTAAGATCATACAAAACTTTTAACAATGTAAATAAAGGTTTGAGAATTTGAGGTCTTCAAAGTCCTGAGGTTGTTTTACATAAACTCTCATTTATCACCCTATTCTAAAAGAAAAAAAAAAACACTCACATCCATCTAACTTAGCTTAAAATTCATGTGGGTTTGAAGGCAAGAATCATTCTAATTGCTTATAACCTAGCTACATGAGCATATGTTTCATCATAATCTATATCTTCTTTTCCGACAAAGATCCATTGGCCACTAATCAAGCTTTGTTTCTCACTATAGTGTCAGTGTCCATCTAGATTATTTCTAAATACCGTTTAGTGCTTATAAATCGATTGATCTTTAAGTTTGGGTACTAAGTTCCGTATTTTGTTTCTTTCAAATTGATTTAGCTACTCTTGAAATGGCTAATATCTAATTTTTATCCTTTACGGCCTTCATATGTATTTGGGCTCTATCCGAAAAATAAGCACTACAAATTCACATTAGTTCCGTAATGTCGATTTAGTTCTGACCACATCGAATATCTCCAAATTACATTTTCTACATTTACACTAAATTCCTAATTGTTTGAAACTTAGTTTTTTGCTCATACTTTTTAGAGGAATAAGCGGAGAATCATATTTTACAATTTCATTCTTATGCTCCTCACCTTGAGCATTTACTACAACATGGTTTTGGTACTATTTCATCATCAATGACCATTATCTCTCTTATGGTCCATGTATTCAATCAAATTTCACATGAATGGATTTTTCAACTACCATTGTTCTCTTATTGTAAATTCTATGGACTTTACGTTAGTTGAGTAACCTAAGAAGATGCCTTCACCTTTCTTTGTGTCAAATTTCCCTAACTACTCTTTCCATTGTTTAGAACATAACACGGACATCTAAATATATGGAAATAGCATATGTTTGACTTTCTATCTTTATATAGTTCGTAAGGCATTTTCTCGAGGATTGGTCTAATTAAAACTCTGTTCAGAATGTAACAAGTTGGGTTTATAGCTTCTACCCAAAAATATTTAGGGACGTTATGTTCACAAACGTATGGCTCTTACCATTTCTTCTAATGATTTGTTTTTTTTTCTACAACACCATTCACATGGGATTCTAGGGGAAAAAGCTAAGGTGATTAATCCTATTTTCTTCACAAAGATTTCTTTAATTGATTATTTTTGAATTTTCTATCGGGATCAATCCTTATTTTGGATATTGTATACTCTTTCTCTTGGAAATTTTTTGTAAAGTTTTATGACCTTTGAATATACTTCTTTTTTCTAACCAAGAAGAGAAACCGTGCATAGCTGAATAGTTATCGACATTATAAATCCATAGTGTTTCCTCTGAACTTTGGGTTCTTGTTGGACCAAATAGGTCCATATGGAGAAGCTCTAAAGGTCTAGAACTTGAGATCATGTTCTTAGACTTAAATGAGGCTTTAGTTTGTTTTCCTTTCATCCAACCATCATAGGTTCTACCTTGTCAAATTTTAAGTTTAAGATACCTTTTACTAAGTTTTTCTTTATTAATCTTTTAACTAGATCCATGCTTGTATGTTCAAATCGCCATGTCAAAGTCTAGAATTGTTTTATCCATAACCATTAAGCATGATTCATTTATAATCTCCATTTCAACAATATCAATTATATAAACGTTTCTTTCTTAATTCCAATAAACTAGGTTTTATTTGATGCTTGACGTAATTAAATAGACATAAGAATCAAAAATCACCTTATAACCTTTATCACAAAGCTAACTCACACTAAATAAACTAAATTTCAAACTAGAAACTAGGAAAACATTCTAAATTTGAGTTTTAGATAACCTATCTCCCTATGTTTCCCACTCCAATGATCTTCTTTTGAATTGTCTCCAAATGTCACTTTCCCTTTTTTTTTTCTTCGATAACGTGAATTTGGATGCATCACCAATCATATACTAGAGTATCCACTGCCTATAACACAAAAGGTCTGGGATTCTGATCTCAAAGAACCAAAGAGAAGAATCAGCTAATAGTTTTTTCTTGTCATACCCACATTTTCTGAGGTCCGATAGGTTGTTTTGATTTCACTATTAGACTCCATTTCATTTTTACTACTGGATAAGGTATGTACCAACATTCATCGGTTAAGTGTCAAATTTTAAAGTAGGAGTGTATCTAGGTTTGTTAGATTTAATACTTCCAGTGGGGGGGTTTTTTTTTAGTCTACATTGACTGATTTATGTCCAATTTCATTCAACGTTGCATCTATATCCTTTAACATCTTTTAGAACTAGGTTTGAAGAATATATACAACTTTTGTTGAGCTTGAGTTAGATTGTATCTTAGTCCAATTTTGTTAAAAACTGCCCTTTTGACCGAGTAGGATGGCATCTGGTTTTTCTTCTCCTCGGAAGTAAATTTCATTGAGATTATATTTCATCCAACGTTTCTTTTCTTTTTGCTCGTTCTAGTTCTTTCCTTAATTTTTCATTCTCAATATCACATTTAGTTTTGGTTTTAATATGCTTTGTTTCACTTGACAATTACAAACATTTGTTCTTTTCACATTCTAGTTATTCAAACTAATTTACTAACCTTTTCTTTTTTCAATTTTGAGTTCTTCATTAAGTACATGGTGGTTTATTCTAAATTGAAATTTTTTCCTTTTCAATTCATTATTTTTTATTCTAAGTTTTTTCTAATTCCTTCCTTAAGTTCAAACATATCTTTTATTAGAGAATTATTTTTCTTCTTCATCTTTTTAGATTTTTAAGTGATTCAAGTAAGGGTTCATGCAATTCACAAGAATAAAGAAGGCATTTTCATCTACCTCTGAGGTAAGAAGGGAGGAAGTAGATGGAAATCATTGTCGAAAGATTGCTCGATGGCCATGAAGCATATATAGGCTTGTTCCTTGAGGAGTCACGGCATCACCGGAGCTTGAGCTTTGTCGCTCCAAGCTGCTAGTGCCTTATTCTTCTATTCTTCTCTTCTCTCCTTTCTATCTTCCTTTACGGGCCTTTTAAAATTCAGCCAAGGCCATTCATAGCATCTCACACCGCCTTTTCTTTTCTAGCCTTTTGAAGTTGGATTTGCTTCTATTCCTTCTTCTCAGATCATAAATCTCCCTAAACTTTTGCACAACAGAGCTTCTTCTTCTTCATCGCCTCATTTTCGAGTTGGAAGAGCTTTCCATCACTCTAGCTTTGAGAACTATTCTTTTTTTTTTTTTTCACTTCTCCAAGTGAAAACTCTTGACATTTAGCTTCATCTCATGTGTTATTAATAGGCTCATGTACTTATTCATGGTCGAGTTTTAAGGTTTTTTCATTCCTCGATGTTGAAACCTTAGATTCCCTGTATTTTAGGCAGACCTTTGTATTTTGTCCATCATATCTTCTTAGGGGATACCTTTACTACAAAGGTGTCTTATTGAGTGTCATTATTTCTCTTACGACTGTCCTTTATTCTTCTTGGAAGGCTTCATATTCTAGTTTCACAATCCCACCTTGCTAAGTCCGCTTATAGTGGCTTCAAGTCTCTCCCAAATTTCTTTGGCAATAATACATGAGGAGACCCGAATATACTCATTGATACTCGTAAGGGGGTTGAAGAAGGTTGACAGTTTTACGGGGACACTTGATAGGCTTTCTTCAATCGGGTGTCGATTTTTCAATTTCTACTAGTACACGCATAACCAACGATTTTTTTTGTTGGGAACTCGATCCATTCTTTAATAATTTCCAAACATTTACATCTTGGGCTATAATGAAGTTATACATTCTCTATTTCCAATAGCCATAGTTCTTTCCATTAAAGAATGCAATTTTGTTGTGGAACAAGCCTCAAAAGGGAAGGAGTCTCTATTTATTGCCATTTTGAGTTCTTGAAATAGGATAGAAGCAAGATCTTTGGTCTAAGGTTGTGAAACTTAAAACTAGACACTCTGCTTTGATACCAATTATAAATCAACTAGAGAGATGGTAAAGCAATTGTTTTCATAATTTGTGTAGATTTTAGGATATTTTAAAATTTGAAATGTAAAAATTTGAAAAGGTGGAAAACAAAAAGAGATAAAGTACATCGAAATTTATAATGTTTCCACCAATACGATGTATGTCGATTCTGTGCCAGCCTACTGGATTTTCACTATTTCTCACAAATAGTAAAATCACTGCTTGTCAATGCAAATGAGACCCTTACAATATTTCAACCCGAAATACTCACTTTCTCTCTAAACCCATATCATAAAACCTTCCCGATCTTTTTTTTAATTCCTTGAGTACAAGAATGTAACTGAAAAATGAGGCTATTATAATGAAGTTAAGCACAATAAATGTTACACATAGAAGAATCATATAAGATTAAAGGTAGAATATGTTGAGAGTAATGAGTGTGATCATACAACAACAACCAGATTCTTTGTTCTACACTTTGAATTTTATATCTCTCCTAAAGAGAGCCATTAAGTCGAGAGGCTAATTTGAATGTTGGAAATAAATGTTCTTCTCCTTCCTTAGCTAATACTTTCAACAGCTCAGACTAAATATTTTGGCTCGTTATCTCGTTATTAAAGTAGCTTTTTGATCTATTTAGGTAAGCATATCCTATCTAAAGAAAATTTGAACCTATTTGGCAATTGTAATGTTAGCATAAAACTACAGATGTTTGAAATTATAGGACCCTGACTTGAAATTCAAATAGCAACTGGCTGAACTAGTATATATTTTAGTTTGATTTGAGGTTACACGTCATCAACTTTTGATAAGTAAAAGATTTTTAATGGGATAATTTGAAAAATCAATGTACATATCATTGGCAAAGTGGGAATGTAGGTCGGCCTATGGTTTGTTCTAGCTGGCCGAGGAGCGCACTACCATCCTAAGATTCAGCTGGTTGTCCTACGATCAACCACTTGAGCACAACAGTTAACCGCTTATGCTCATGGCTGGCCACTTGAGCACGTGACATGCTCATGGTTGGCCACTTGAGCGCATTGTGCACTTGGGGTTAGCCACTTGAGTGCATTGTGTGCTCGCCAATACCACAAGAAGACTTGCGGCGGCCGCTCATGTGTTATGGCCAACCACTTGCTTCAAGAATTGGCTACCCAAGAATCAAGGCTAACCGCACATGCTAGGCGATTGGCAGCCAATAACGACATGCTAGGCGCATTGGCCAGCCAATCTATACAAGCCAACGGCCTAGCATGGATGGACACCCAGGCCATGAGTACATCTCGGGTGGTTGGCCATCCAAACAATGTGGACTAACTACATATGCTAGCAATCAACTAATGGATATAGAAATTAAGTTTTGTTGTGTATCGACACTAAGTTTGGGGGGGTCGACTGCCTAATACGTAGTCATCTATTTATTTTTATGGATTGGCATTCTACAATTTCCATATTATTTTGGGATCATTTCCAAATTTAATTTTCACTTAAATTTTCTTATTTTAATTATCACAAAAACCTAATTTTATCAATATCATTGTTACGCTTATAAAAATATAAAAATAAGAACTTAAATATTTTCATAGTACTTTCTAATAAAGTCAAAATTCTCATAATATATGACATTTTCTAAATATTTTAATTTATAATTTGTGGGAACCCAATTATATTATGGTTTATAATGTTTATTGAGTTAGATCCTTTTTGTTCATTCAAACAATGTGATATGATAGCTTAGTAGGTTAATTAGGTAGTTTTATGAGAAGGCACAATAAGAAAATAGAAATCAATCCACTTTCCCTATATCATAGTATGGGGGTTTCCTGGTGGTAATTCTATTCTTATTAGCCTTATAATATACTCTTTTGTAATTGGTTTTGAGAGATCTCATTTAGGTAATGTGTTACCGAATTTCTAATTTATTATTATTATTATTATTATCATCATTATTATTAATATTACTAATATTATTATTTGGTGGTGTTCAACTTTTGTAATATGATACAATTTGCTTAATAATATATATTTACACAAAATGCCTTCACTTGAATCAACAAGGGCATGCAGTTGCCTTCTTTGATGTTTACATAGTCTTGTTTTAAATTTTGTTATTTAGTCTAATGTGTCTAACATCTCTCTTGTCTTCGCTTGATGTTATGACCTTCTTGAATGCATCTTGCTCACAATCCGCTCTGTCTCTCTAAATTCTTAAGGGGCTCCTAATCAAAATTAATAAGCCATGTAAAAGCATTCTCGGATCAGTGTATGCGAAGCAATTTTCCGGATATCTAAGTGGTTGTTGGAGGTTGATTCTAGGTGCTTGAGTTTTGTTTTGATAGAATTAATATACTTTTTTTTGTAGAAAATAAAAGAGATCACGAGTCTCAAGGTAGAATGTCAAGAGCCTAAAGTCATATGTGGAGAATGTCAATAGTCTAGAGTTATTGTCAAGAGTTATGAGAGTAGATCTCAAAGAGTCATGATGTAATTTCAAGGTGTCTTTTGGTATGTATAAGTAGTACTATAAATAAGTAGTCATTTTATATGTTCATTGATGAGAGTGAAGTGTGAAGAGCCACTCCAAACAAAAGAGTGAAATTTTCTATTATTACAGAAAAATTCTACTCTTGTCCATGTTTTTCGCAACAAATTTGGTATTAGAGCCTAAAGATCCAAGAGAGTTTATACAATATTTGAAACACATATGGCAAGTTCTTCTATCATTAATTTTAATTCAGTCCAAATCCCAATTTTTACAAGAGAAAATTATGATTTCTGGTGTGTCAAATTAAAGACTCTTTTGGAGTTATTAGCGTGTGGGAACCTGTAGAAAATGGAAGTTAGAGAGCTGAATCACCAGAATTTTAACCGCAGCCCAAAGGAAGGGGATATGGAAAAGAAGCATCTTGGTGCAGCTGTCCTTTCCATGATTCAGAGGGGAGTTTCAGATACAATTTTTCCCAGAATCATGAGAGCGACGAAGGCAAAACAGGGATGGGATATTTTGCAAGAAGAATTTCAGGGAGATCTTCAGGTACAGTTGATAAAACTTCAATCTCTTAGAAGAAAATTTGAGAATATTAGAATGAAAGAGAATGAATCGTGCAAGAGTTCTTCACTAGATTGATTGAATTAGTGAATCGAATGAATGCTAATGGTGAGGAGATCACTGATAAGAAGATAAATGAAAAGGTGCTAATATGTTTGCTTGAAAAATTTGACTCCAAAGTCACTACGATAGAAGAAAATAAAAAATCTAGCGACTGAGTATTCAGGAGTTGATGGGTTCACTAAAAATATTTGAGCAAAGATTGATTCATTATAGTGAAAAAGCTATAGAAAAGTGCATTTCAATCTAAGCTTGTGCTTGGTTCAAGAAGTCAAGGAATGTCTAGTGAAGAAAAACAAAATGATATGGGCGAAGTAATGAATAAGGCAAAGAGGCAGAGGTAAAAAGTTCAAGGGGAAGAGATAGAGCCAGAGGTTAATTTAGAGAAAAGGAGAGGAAGAATAATGAAGAAAATTCGATTAAAAAAATGTTTTATCTCGGGACAAACCAAGGTATTTAGCAAAGATTGCTATTACAAAGGAAAGCCATAGTGCTTCAATTGCAAAAGATTTGGTCACTTTAAGAAAGATTGCAGGGTAAACGTTAATCATCAGGCAAAAATGATAGAAAAATGTGATGTAGCAGATAATGTTTTCTATGCTTTCAAAGTGCAATAGGAAAAAGGGATGATTATTGGTATGTTGATAGTGCCTGTAGTAATCACATGACTCCTCAGAGAAGTATATTTTGTGAATTGGATATAAACTTTCATTCAAATGTGAAAATCGGCAATGGAGAATGTATGTATGTAGAAGGGGTTGGTACAGTTGCTATTCAGACTAAACATGGAGTCAAGAAGATTCAAGAAGTTCTCTATATGCCTAATGCCAATGCTAATTTGTTGAGTCTTGGCCAGTTGCTTAAGCATGGTTATTCTCTTCATTTTGAGGATAGCTATTGCACAATTTATGACAATTTTTTTTCAAAATGTTTTAGCTAAAGTGAAAATGGAGAAGCGATATTTTCCTTTTAATTTTAAATATCCAATAGAGAAGTCTATGAAGGCTAATTTGGAAGATGATAGTTGGTTGCAGCATTATAGATTTGGCTATTTGAATTTTCAAAACCTAAAGGTGATACAGCAAAAAGGCATGGTACATGGTCTCCCAAATATTCATGATAAAATTGGAGTTTGTGAAGGGTGTGTATTTGGCAACCAACATAGGCAATCATTTCCTAAAAGAGTAGCTTGGAGAGCAAAGGAAAAACTTGAACTTGTGCACAGAGATGTGTGTGGACCGATGAAGATATTTTCACAAAATGAAAATCGGTATTTTATTTTATTTATTTATGATTTCAGTAGGATGACTCGGGTGTATTTCATGAAAAATAAATTTGAAGTGTTCAGTATTTTTAAAAAATTTAAGAATCTTGTTGAAAATCAAAGTGGTAAGAAGATCAAGGTATTAAGAAGTGATAGGGGAAAGGAATATACTTCAAGGGAGTTTTTGCAATTTTGTGAAAATAAAAGGTTGAAAGGTAGCTAACAGTGGCTTATACACCACAGAAAATGGGGTATCTCGAATCAGAATGGTAATGGAAACGGCTAAATCCATGTTATTTCGGAAAATTTGCCTAAGTAAATTCTAGGTCGTAGGATGGCTAATACAAATGGTATTTAATCAATTGGTGCGGCAAGCGAACTGGAAGGAGATAATGCCATTCGAAGCTTGGAGTGGCAGAAAACCTTTAGTTAGTCATCTCAAGGTGTTTAAAGTGTATGTTTTGGTCCAAATTCCTAAAGAAAAGAGGACAAAACTTGATGAAGCTTAGCCGAAATGTATTTTGGGGGTAGAGTTTGGCTTATAAGGGTTACAGATTGTATAGTCTTAAAAGGAATTCTATGATCATAAGTAGAGATATGGTATTTGATGAAGATAAGAAGTGGAAGTGGGAAGAGGGGAAGAAGAATCGCAAGAGATTAGGAATGAGTCGAAGATGATTTTACTACAAAAGCCAATGGAAAAATAAAGATAAAGAAGATGCAAATAGTCCGGAAATAGTTACAAGTTCTTCTAGTTCAAACTCTTCATCACCCGGCTCAACTCTAATCAAGATGAGGAGGCTGAGTGATGTTTATGCAAGATGTAATATGTGCATTGTTTAACCAGAAAGCCTGAAGAAGCCATGAGAAAGAAAGATTGGAGGAGAGCAATGGCGAGGAGATTGAAGCCATGGGAAAGAGCAAGACTTGGGAGCTGGTTGACAGACCCAAAGGAGAGATAAGTAATGGGTGTAAAGTGGGTTTATAAAGTGAAGCATAAATAGCTCTTTAGGAAAAATAAAGCAAGATTGGTTGCTAAGGGGTATGGCAGAAAGGTAGGGAGTGGATTTTTATGAAGTCTTTGCTCCAGTTGCAAGGCTAGATACATCAGGATGTTAATAGTATTGGCTATTCAAAAAGATTGGCCACTTTATCAGAGTTGTGAAATCTACATTCCTGAATGGTGAGTTAAAAGTGTAGGTTTATGTGAAGCAACCAGCTAGTTTTGTAGCAAAAAATGCAGAGGGCAAAATGCTTAAATTGAAGAAAGCATTGTATGGTCTAAAACAAACTCCTAGGGCATGGAGAGGTCAAATTGATAAATATTTCATCAACAATGGACGTAAGAAGAGCAGGAGGGAACCAACTTTGTATGTGAAGAAGAAGGGAGGTACCTTCTTATTATTGCTTTTATGTTGATGATTTTATGTTTATCGGCAATAATCAAAAAATGGTTGAAGAATTTAAAGAAGACATGATAAAGAGATATGAAATGAGTGATTTGGGACTATTGCATCATTTTCTCGAATGCAGATCTATCAATGTGAAAACGAAGTATTCGCTTATCAAGAAAATTATGTAAAAAAATTTTGGCAAAATTTGGGATGGAAAGTTGCAAACCAATCGATACTCCAATGATATTGAATGAAAAATTGACAAAAGATGATGGTGGAAGAAGGGTTGATGAAATGACATATAGGAGCTTGAAGGGTAATTTGTTGTATCTCACAAAGAACCAGGAGGGATATTATGTAAGTTTGTTGTCATGTTTTATGCGTTGTCCTAGTATTTTCACTATGGAGCGGGCAATAGGGTATTAAGGTATGTGCAAGGAACCAAGGAAAATGAAATTAAATATTGTAAGGGTGAAAAATTAGGGTTTCAGGGATTTTAGGACAAGAATTAGGTTGGGTGGATGATTGGAAAGAGCACACCTGGTATGCTTTATGAAATGTTCAAGAGCTATTTCATGGTGCTTAAAGAAGCAGATCTATTGTTCTAACACCTAGAGGCTGAATTTGTTTCCGCTACAATAGCAACTTCTCACAATTTGGTTGAGAAGAATATTGGAGGATATGGAAGAAAAGCAAGATTCTACAACTCGAGATTTATCAGGGACAACAAACAGCATTGCATTGGCTAAAAATCCAAAGAGCAACATAGTCGGGCAAAGCATATTGCCATCAAGTACCATTTTATCGAAATGCAATAGAGGAAAAATGAAGTCAACTTGAAGTATTGCACATCCGAAAGAGAAAGGGACGGACGTTTCACAAAGGCATTACCAAAGGACAAGTTTCAGTCGAGGGAAAAGCTTGGTGTGGAGAAGTTATACAGAAGGTTTGAGAAAAGAAAGCACATTAAAGGAGAGTGATAGAATTAATGTACTTTCCTCTCGTAGAAAATAAAAAGACCAAGAGTCTCAAGGTAGATTGTCAAGAGTCTAAAATCATGTGTGGAAAATATCAAGAGTCTAGAATTATTGTCAAGAGTTATGAGAGTAGATCTCAAAGAGACATGAAGTAATTTCAAGGTGTCTTTTGGTATGTATAAGTAGTACTATAAATAAGTAGTCATTTTATATAGTCATTGATGAGAGTGAAGAGTGAAGAGCGAAGAGTTGCTCCAAACAAAAGAGTGAAAATTTCTATTATTACAAAACATTCTGCTCTTGTCCATGTTTTTTGCAACATGTTTGTTAATGTAAAATGACACCAAATACCTTATTTTATTTTTCCTAAGTTTACAAAGGGATTTTACAAAGGGACTTCAAGGGAGCAACCAGTAAGGCAAACATTCAAAATCTTTACTCATCATGGAAAAGAGTGGCTTTCTACCACACCATGCATATTCATGTATAATTTAGGGGCTAAAAATAACATTTAGGAATTTAAAGAAAAATAGATAACAAATAGCTTATGTGGAAGTAAGATGGTTCTGTTGGTGGGAAAAATAGAGGAGGAACTCTTTAGATGCAAAATATTTCTCACACTCTTTTATTCATTCAACTTGAACATTATTTATAGAAATACAATACTTTATAATCATAACCCTTGAACTTATAATACTTTGAAACTATCAAAGTGACCTTATATTTTCACAACTTATTAATTTAGATTACTAAATACATATTATTTATTCTAATTAATATAAGTTTACTTTTCCAACACTCCGTCTTAAACTTGTAATTCAACCTTTGATAACTTTAAAAGTAGCTCTCAATCAGAAAATCTTCAAACTTTAGGAGTTTTTGTAAATACGTCAGAACTTGATCCTCAGACGTCACATGTTTAAGCCGAATCACCTTCTTTGCAATGCATTCTCGATGTAATGATACTTGGTGTCATATGTTTGCTTCTATCGTGGAAAAACTAGATTTTTTTTTCAAGGCTATTGTTGATTTGTTATCAACAAAAAAATTAGTAGCTCCATTTTGTTCAAATGTTAGACCTTCTAAGGCTCCTCATCCAAATGGTCATGGATACAGGAAGCCCAGTAATGTACTCACATAGGTTGAAAGTGTGACAATTGGATGTTTTTTGAACTCTAAGCAAATGCAACAAGGCAAACCTTCAAAATCTTTACTTATCACGGAATGAGGATCAGTTTACTGATAAACATGCATATTCATACCGCACTTAAGGGCTAAAATAACATTTACAAATTAAAAAAAAAATGACAAATAGCTTATGTGGAAGTAAAACGTGTTCTATTGGTTGGAAAATAAAGGAGGAACTCTTTAGATGCAAAATATTTCTCACACTCTTTTATTCATTCAACTTGAACATTATTTATAGAAATACAATACTTTATAATCATAACCCTTTGGAACTTCTAACACTCTGAAACTATCAAAGTGACCTTAGATTTTCACAACTTATTAATTTAGATTACTAAATACATATTATTTATTTTAATTAATACAAGTTTACTTTTCCAACACCCCTCTTAAAATTGTAATTCAACCTTTGATAACTCCAAGAGTAGCTCAATCAACCAGAAAATCTTCAAACTTTAGAGTTTTTGTAAATTTGTCAAAGAACTTGATCCTTAGACATCACGTGTTTGAGCTAAATCACCTTCTTCGCAATGTATTCTCAGATGTAACGATATTTGGTGTCAATATGCTTGCTTCTATCATGAAAAACTAGATTTTTTCAAAGGCAATTGTTGATTTGTTAGGAAAAAATATCGCAGCTCCATTTTGATCAAATGTTAGAACCTTCAAAGGCTCCTCATCCAAATGGCATGACAAACACGAATATACCGTAACGCATCACTCACTGTTGAAAGTGTGATAATTGGTTGTTTTTTTGAACTCTAAGCAAATGTAGTCGAACCATAAAGAAAACAAAAACCAATTTGTACTTTTTCGATCTTCAACATCTCCTCCCCAATCACTATCACTAAACCCATATAATCTAAAATTATTTATAGGAGAATAAAATAGACCATAATCCAATGTTCCTTTAATATATCGAAGAATCCTCTTGGTCACTTCATGTGAGTCATAGTTGGAGCTTCCATGTATTGACTAATGACACCAACACCATACAAGATATCCAATTTATATAAGCCAAAAACGTAGCTTTCCAACTAATCTTCTAAACATCATTGGATTTACCTTTTCGGCATATCAAACTTAGAAAACTTGATTCCACACTCCACAAGTATAGTAATTGAATTGATTTTATCCATCTTGAGCTCTTTCAAAATTGTTTCTACACATGTTCTCCGTAAGAGAAAATCCCTTCTTCACTTTGCCTTACCTCAATTCTAAGATAATAGGATATAAACCCCAAATTATTCATCTCAAATTCTCAGACATTTTCCTTTTAAATTTTTCAACTATTATCAAATTACTACTTGTGAAAATCAAGTCATCAACATATAGAGACACATACATAATCTCTCCATCCTGGTGACTTCTTCACATATAAAGTATGTTCATAAGGGTATTTAAAAAAAACTGTTTTTCTGAAAAAATATTTATCAATGCACGTGATACTAGGCCCTTGGAGCTTGTTTGAGGTAAGATAAGGCCTTTTTCAACCTTAACACCTTTTCTTCTTGACCTTCAACAACGTAACCCAGTGGTTGCTACACATAGACTTCTTCTTCCAACGTCCCATTCAAGAAGGCAGATTTTATGTCCATTTGAAAAATCTTCCAATTTTGTTGTGTTAGCCAGGTAAATAATTAGTCGGATAGTTTCAAGCGAGCCTACTGGAGCAAAGACTTCATCATAATAATTTCAGCTTTCTGGGTGAATCCTTTTGTAACAAGTCGAACTTTGTATTTTCAACTTCTCCTTTAGTATTTCTCTTCATTTTACTGCATTAGATTGTTTTCCTTTTGGATTGTTGTCAACATACAAGTATCATTCCTTTCAGTGGCCTTTATCTTTTCATCCATAGCTAATCTCCATCTTTCTCCGCGGACTACTTCTTCAAACCTTATTGGCTCCGTGTCTGCAAATAAACAAAAGAGAGTGGAATCATTGATTTCTTTTATTTCTACATAGATTTCTTTCAAACTTCGCATACGAGGAGGCCTTTTGAAGGAGTTTTGAGGAGAATAATCTACTTAATTTGATTAAGGTGCACGTAGAGGAGTTTGTGGTGTAGTAGTACAGTTTGATTTGTTTGAGGTGTATATAAAGGAGTTTTTGGTGTAGTAGCAGCAACAACTTGGTCTGAAGACTGATCTGCAGATAAATAATTATCAAATAAAGCAAGAAAATTATAATTTTCATTTTGAGGAATATTCCATTCTCAAGAGCCATCTTCATCAAACTCCACATCTCTACACATGACAATCTTTCCATTCCGAGGATTATAAAATTTATAACCCTTAGAATATTTTTGCACTTATGAATGCAAGCTTTTCACTTTTATCATCCAATTTGCTTCTTTCTCATCAAGAACATGAACATAACCAATACTACAGAACACTCTTAAATGTGAAGTATTTGGCTTTTTCCCACTCCATGTTTCTTGTGGAGTTATTTGCTTCAATTTCATTGTCGGACTTCTATTTATCAAATAGACAGCACATGCAACTGTCTCACCCAAAACTCTTTGACATCCTCTTGCTCTTCACCATACTATAAGCCATGTTAAGGATGGTTATATTTTTTTGCTCCACCATACCGTTCTGTTGAGGTGACCTTGGAATAGTCAATGAGTGCTGGATACCAAGATAATCACAAAAGTGATTAAACTTTGTTGATATGAACTCTTCTCCTCGATCAGTTTGAATGGCTCTAATTAAGCAACCTTTCATTCTCAACTTGAGCTTTGAATATTTTGAAAGCTTCAAACACCTCATATTTTTCTTTCAAAAAATAAACCCAAGTTTTACGAGTATAATCATCAATAAACAATAGAAAATACCAACTCTTCCCATACGAACTTGGGTTGAAAGGACCACATATATCAGCATACACCAAACCAAGTGGTTGTGAGGCTCAAGAGAAAGACTCCTTCGGAAAACTCCTGGTTTGCTTACCGTACATACAACCTTCACATATTTGATTGGGATGGTTTACACGAGGTAAATCATACACCAACCTTTTCTTGGACAGTAGCTCCAATCCGCCAAAATTTAAGTGGCCCATCCTAAGATGCCACAGCCATGATGAATCACCTGTAGTAGCCTTCAAACATTTGGGAATATTAGTGTTGATCTTTGGTTTAAACATTTGTTCTTTGATAATGGCACTTTTGCAATGAGTTTTCCTTTTCCATCTTTCATAACAAGCCCATTCTGGCTTATCGTTATCCCATATCCCTTTGCCAAAAACTATCCAATACTCAAAAATATTTGTTTTTAATGCTGGAACATAATAACCATGAGAGATAAATTGGTGATCTCCATTCTTCAATCGTATAGATATATCTACTTTGCCCATGATAGGAACAATATTTTTATTGCCAAAAGAAATGCTACTTTTAATAGATTCATCAAGTCTACAAAAAAAAATCTTTGTTACCTCGTCATATGATTACTGGTTGTGGAGTCAAGATACCCGAACTCTTGATTTCTTTCTTCATTTTTGTTGCAAGTCATTAGTAAGGTGGACTCTTTATCTTTCTCGCCTCAACAAAATCTGTCTTCTCATTTTTGTTGAAATATATTTTACAGTCTGTAGCAAAGGGATTTTATCCATGACAATTGTAACACCGTCATAACCACTTTGAAACCAACCACCTCTACCATGTCCTCGTGATTTTTGTTGCTTAATATCTAGTTCCTCATTATTAGTAAAATTTCTGCCTACTCTGCTGCTTCCACAATCTCCTCAAGTCCAACCTCAACCTCTTCCACTCAGTCTTTCTCAACCTCGGCCTTTGCTACGTCCTCCAGCAAAATGTTGTTGTGTATCCTCCTTTTCATTTATATTCAATTTGGCCTGTAATGCTTGGGCAATAGGCTCCTCTCTTTCTTCAATCTTTCTTCATGGGCTTTAAAGAACCCAAAAGTTGATCAATTGGTATTTTTTTCCACAATCACAACATAATCAAATTTTGAATCAATGAACGAAGAATTTTTTCAATCACACGTAACATCGTTCATCCTCTCCATATCTTCTTAGTTGATTAACAATTGTCAAGACTCTATAAAATATTCTTCAATAGATTCAAAGTTCTTCATTTTCAGATTTTCATACTCACCTCTCATGGTTTGCAAATGCACTTTAATGACTTTATCTTTCCTTTTAAAGGAATTTCGAAGAACCTCCCATGCATCCTTTGCACTTGTTATAGAAGAAACCTTTTCAAACGTACTCTCATCCAAGCACATAAGGATAAGAGTAAGAGCTTGCCGGTCTTTCTTTTTAGCCTTCGCAAAGTATCTCTTTGTGCAGTCGCCATTGCTCCCTCATTCCGGGCTGATCACAACGCTTCTCTACAATGTCCCACACATCTTGGGATCCAAGTAGAGCTTTCATTCTCATGCACCAGTTGTCATAGTTTTCCTTGGTGAGTTTTGGAAATTGGAAGGGAAACATTCCATTCATCTTGTTTCAAGAGGAGGGTTCTGATTTGATTTGTTAAAGTAACATGAGGGCCTCTTTTTTGTGAGAAATGAGAAAAAGATAAAGCTGTGATACCACAATGTTGGTGGGAAAATAGAGGATGAACTCTTTAGATGCAAAATATTTCTCACACTCTTTTATTCATTCAACTTGAACATTATTTATAGAAATACAATACTTTGTAATTATAACCCTTTGAACTTGTAACACTATGAAACTATCATAGTGATCTTAGATTTTCACAACTTATTAATTTAGATTACTAAATACATATTATCTAATTAATACAAGTTTACTTTTCCAATAGGTTCACGCCTTTATTGAGCTTGTCCATAAACAAGATGCAATGATGATTTCCAAGTTCCAAGATCAGATCCATATCTAGCTTGTCCATGAAGAAAGCGAGGGCGTCTCTGATTCTTTCCAAGTTGCAATAAGACCACTCGGATATCGGTCTCCTGAACTGAATCTGTTGAAGCATACGAATCAAGTTCAGCCATTTCTTCTGGTGAAAGTTTGATGGACAAAGCTCCAATGTTTTGGTTGAAATTTTTGATCTTGGTGGTTCCGGGAATGGGACACACATCATCTCCTTGGTGATGGACCCAAGCTAGGGCTAGCTGGAGATGGGGTGCATCCCCTTTCTTGTTGCCATCGCATTTACATGCTCGAATAGCTTCTTGTTTTGCTCAAGATTCTCGGGTTTGAACCTAGGAAGGCCCTATAATATGACCACAATAAGAAATTAGAAGCAAACCCAATTCACGTGCTTGTAGATTTGGAAATAACATCGACATTAATCAAGAAATGCTTGCGGAATTTTTTAGTGTTTAGCATCACAAACACAAAAAGGGGAATCCCCCTCACTGTGTCATTACATTTTCAAAACATAAAGACATAAAGAAGCTTTTCCTGGAATATAGGTGTCCACTTTTGCAAATTAGGGCCCATCCAGTTGCAACAACAATTTCGGTTTTGTTGAATTTTAGATAACATCTTAAAACACAAATCATTAAACAGCAAGCAATTTCTAGGATATAGTGCATGATTTAGTTTACTACTAACGATTTTGAGGAAAATATGAAAGCCTTTTCGTGGTGGGTTTTCTTTCTTACTTTTCTTTTCTTTTGTGATGGGATGAATTTGCATTCAGTTTGGAGAGTCACGTTTTGAAGAGTAGCCATTCGACCATAGGCGTCATGTTTTATTAATTTGAAGAGTCACGAGATGAAAAACATGCAACTAATCTGGATTACGCACAGGTTTTATTCTCTTCCTGATTAGATCTTATACAATGGTGTCAACTTTTAGCTTAGTGTTTCAAATTATGCAAATGTTTCAAATTTTAACTATTGTCATCTAATTGTTGTGGTCTTCTTGCTTCAAGTGACTGAAATAAGTTGCATTTTGCAGCACCCACTTGACGTGTAGAGCTTGATGCCACCATTAAGCGTTAAGTTATAAGGCAAGGGTATTATGTTTTAGCTAAAATATCTTGAAGCAACCTTAGCAACTCATCATATTCCAGCAGCAAGTGCAATCCCATGGGGATTATAGAATGAACCCCATGTAAGCATGGCAGCAAATTTAAAGTTAGGTCAATGGGAAAGACAAGGAGACAGAAATTGAAGTGAAGAGAGTTGTTTGAACAAACTACCATTTTTGGATCTCATTGTATCTACGTAAGGAGGAACATATTATTTACTAAGGAAGAGACTTATTGACCTTTACAAGGGCAAAGAATTCAGCAAGCAACATCGAACTAGAAATGATGTAAATTAAAGGAGCAACGTATTATGTTTCTTGAGGTATGTGCACATACCGGTCGCTGGTCTTCACTTGAAAATGTTTCAACTAATTTTGGCCCAGTTGATAAGAAACCCCGCCCTAGGGGACTGTATGCAACAATGCCAATCCCAAGTTCCCTAAATTGCAGAGAAAAATCTAGTTATTCATTTGGAATACCATTATCTTCAAACATAGATTATCCGAATACTATAACAAGAAACACCTGCACGTAGGAATTATTTCATCTTCGGAGTCCCTTGCCCACAATGACCACTCCAATTGTACAGCTGTTATGGGAAGAACAGCATGTGCCCTTCTTATAGTCGAAGCACAGGCCTCAGAGAGTCCAATATACTTAATTTTTCCTTCTTCCACTAGCTTTTTAAGCTCCCCCATCTAGCATGCACAAATGCGAGAGAGAGAGAGAGAGAGAAATAAAATAAAATAAAAAATAAAATATATAAATGTGGATGAACAAGTGCTCATGTACACAAAAGCAAATAGGATCCCAAAAAAGAAAAATAGTATGCTCTGATATGATAATTTCCTAGAAGTCACATATGCAAATAGATGCAAATTAAATTAGATTAGCATTCATATCTGAAACTAGCAAGGATTGTGTGATACCGTGACTTCGATTGGCACACGAGTGTCAATCCGGTGCTGGTAGTAGAGATCAATGCAATCCACTTGAAGCCTCTTCAAGCTGGCCTCACATGCTGCCCTTACATATGCTGGATCACCGCGTACCTTCATATTCCCATCCTCAAAATAGACCCCAAATTTTGTGGCCAGTTCTACTTTCTCTCTCACTCCTCCCTGCAACGCCTGCCCAAAATGAAAATTCCAAAAACATTAAACTTCATCCATCCATTTATCAATAACATAACATGCTACTAGGCACAACGTTCTGTCAAGAGTCAAGAAATAGTAGCACCGCTGCCTGCTCATGTCACCCTTTTATCCGAAAAAAATCCAGTAAGGATGACAACTCTTTTAAATTTATACCAGCAAAAATATTACCCTTCTCAATTTCGATCTAAGCAGCATCATTCAAAACTCAAATTCACTTATTAAATCAAATCGCATAATACTGAATAGAATGTGAGATGGAAATTAGAGGAAATGAAAGTGGAATTTTGTATACACAAAGAAAAACAATAATCAAGCCAAAAATATGTAGGAAATAAGTTAAAAGCAAAGTAAGTGGTAATTATTTTTAGTACAAAAGACCTTTGAGAGGAGGATTTCATTGGTGAAGGGACCATAGAAGTCGGAAGTATCAAGAAAGGTAACGCCGGAGTTGATGGCATGATGGATGAGAGAGATCATGTCTGATTCTGGCTTTGGAGGTCCATAGAATGCTGACATGCTCATCATCCTAGTCCCTGTGCTGACACTTCTAGTCCTTGGGAACCCAACTTGATTCTCTTCACACTTCCCATCTCTTTGTTTTTTGTAGGCTATGTCCTCCGCTCTCCGTTTTGAGCGTTGATGGGAGAATTTGGCGGGTATTGACAGCAGGTCAAATTGAGTGTGGTTCGAAGATTGAGTGCGAGGTTATATTTTTAAACAGGGGAGAGAGGATATTCTACGTCACTGCCCACGTTAGCATTAAATTCAATTAACGTTAATATTTTCGAAATGTAGTCATTTTCTGTCGTAACATTAAATGGTTAACCAAAAGTTTTAAATCTAATATTTAATAAGAAAAAATAAAGAAAATACAATATACACTGAGATATTTGAGATATCATTATGTCACTGTAAATGATCTATACAAAAGATCTAATATTTAATCTAAACTGATGGTAAAACTATACAAAACTATACAAACAAAGGCCACAATGACAACTTGTGATAACTGTCGCTCATATATAATTTTTTTTTATCCATATCTGGAGAGGGGAAGTGGGAGAAGGCGCCATCTTGGAAGGGAATAGTTTGTTACAGTTCCCTTTTTTTTGCTTTTTTTGTTCTTTTTTTTTTTTTCTTTACTTTTTCTATACCTTCCACCTTTTTTTTTTTTTTTACTTCTTTTATTTTTTATCCTTCACCCTTCTTTTCTTCTTTTACTTTTTTTTTTGGAATTTTTCTTTTTTTAAAACTTTTTTTCACCCTTCATCTTTTTTTTTTTTCACTTTTCTTTACTTCTTTTATTTTTTTTATTTCACTGTTTCCGGTTTGCTATTACTCCCAATTTTAATTTCTTTTTTTTTGGTTTCTTCTTTTTCTTTTTTACTTCATTTTTTTTACCCTTCACCTTTCTTTTTTTTCCCTTATTAATCCATCTCTTCTCCTCTTTCTATTTTTTATAACTTTTCTTTGTGGGTTTTATTATATAAAAGGTTAAAAAACTTCTTTCAACAAGTGGGGAGACGGAAGTGTATGGTGTCACCTCGAATGGAAATAGTTTGCTGCTATTCCCTTTTTTAGCTTTTTTTTTTTGGTTTTGCTCTTGTTTTTTTTTTTTTTACTTCTTTCTTTTTTATACCTTCCAACCTTTTTCTTTTTTTTACATCTTTTATTTTTTACTCTTCACCTTCCGTTTTTTTTTTCTTTTTTTTTTTACTTTTTTGGGTTTCTTCTTTTTTTTAACTTTTTTTTTTACCTTCCACCTTTATTTTTTTCACTTTTTTTTTTTTTTTTTTTCTTTTTTTGGGTTTCACTATTTTCGGTTTGCTATTGCTCCCTATTTTACTTCTTTTTTTTGGTTTCTTCTTTTTCTTTTTTTAATTCTTTTTTCACTCCTTTTTTTTCACTCTTCACCCTTCATTTTTTTTTTTATTAATCCATCTCTTCTCATCTCTTCAATTTTTTTCACTTTTTTTGTGGATTTCACTATATAAAAGTTAGAAAACATTTTCATATTCAGCCACGTGTTCTTCTTGGAACATGACATGTGGCTAGCAAAGTCAAAAAAAATGAATGAGTCAAGACACTTTTTTTATCACTTTCACATTCAAATTACACTACCAAAAAAACAAGAATTCAGCAACGAATTTTAGCAACAAAACATATTCGATTAAATTTATAACAAAATTATCAACAAAAAAGGGTATCATCGCAAATTAGTACAATTTAGAAACAAAAAACTTTTCATCTCAAATTAAGCAACAAAAAAAATTTCGTTATAAAAGTTGGCGCTAATTTTTGATGAAAAATTTTTGAAGCAAAATTCACTGCCATTTTGCGATGAAAAAAAAATTCACCACTAAATTTGCAATGAATTCTGAAATTGGTCACTAAATTTGCAGCGAATTTATAATTCGTCCAAAAATTTGCAGTGAATTAAAAAATTCGACCCTAAATTTGCGAAGAATAAATTATTCGTCCATAAATTTGCAACAAATTTAACCATTCATCCCTAAATTTGTGATAAATTCACTTATTTGTCCCAAAATTTTGCGATGAATTTCCCAATTCATCCCCAAATTTGGAATGAAAACGAATTTGTCCCTAAATTTGCGACGAATTCCGAAATTCGTCGCAAATTTGGCGACAAATCTTTATATTCGTAAAAAAAAAAATCGATTATTTGTCGCAAAATTTGTTGCCAACTAGCGAAAAATATAACATTTGTGGTAAAATTGTCAAGCTAAAATTCATTTTTCACACTTTTTTAATTACTTGTATTAGTAACATTTTCTAAAATTAAAAAACGATTTGTAAGCGGTGATATGCACTAATAATGTAAAGAATCTTAAGATGTTCACAAAACTAATAAGTTTTAACAAAAAATAGTTCATTCATTTTCTGTTAATATAAAAGATTGATAACGCAGTGTAATCTTTTAAATTAGTACATTCATTTTCTGTTTATTTAAATGTTTAATATAATGATAAAAATATACATTCATTTTAGCCAAAATATTATAAATTTGTTTAAGTATTTGATTCACTAAATTAAGAGTTAAAGTAGAAATACTCATTAATTAATGATCAATTTAATGAATATTTTTATAATTATATCATAGTATGCAAATATTGTTAATAGTTTGTCTATTTAATTTCTATTTTAGTACATTCAATGAGTTTTTTGTCACAAACCATAAGTATCGTTGCTAAATTCATTGCAAATTGTAAAGGAAAAAATTATTCATTACTAAATTTGTTGCAAATTGCGACGAAAATATATATTCATTGCAAATTTAGTGATGAAAACATTCTTTTGTCCCTAATTTGTAACGAATTTAGGGACAAATTTTTTGTCCCTAATTTCAATATATTCCAATCTTCCTTCTTCATTCTAACACACTCACTCTCTCTCTCTCTCTCACTCTTTCTATCTCTCTCTCGTTTTGTTCATTTTCGAATAGCCGCGAAGGTGGTTCTGTGAAGGGATGGCGAAAAATTTATTGCTACAAATTTGTGACGAATTTAGCAACGAAAAAATTTATTGTTGCAAATTTGAGATAAATAAAATTTTCATCACAAATATTGCAATGAATTTTGCGACAAAAAAATATTTGCTGGAAATTTTTGCGACGAATAATTAATTTTTTGTCCCAAAATTTTGCGACAACTTATTAAAACCAAAAAAAAAATTGTTGCAAATTGATGTTTTTTTTGTAGTGTTACTCGATAATGACGCATGTTTTTTAATTTAATTTAATATACAATGGTTAGCAAATATTGAGGTAAAATAATTTATTTTTTAACCCATCAAACTAGACATGTTTTTTTAAATATGCATTTAATTTGTTTCTAATTTAATTTAATATATAAAAAATATATTTTTTTAAATTTAATTTAATATACAGTTAGAGAGTATTTGTAACACCGAAAAATTCGGTGTTAGAAATGTTCTGTGAAATATAGTGAAAAATCTAAAATTTTGCATTGATTTTTGATTTTAGAGAATTAAATTGGAATTTTTGGTATAATCGAAATGTCCGTGTTGCAAATTCGTAGCATATATATATATATATTGTTGTTTATAACTAATGTAAAAAAAAATAATAATATATATATATATAAATAGAGTGGGGAGACGCAGCGTTTCAGCCCGAAACGCCGCGTACCCCCCTTTTTTCTAAATCGATTAGGGCTCAGCCCTAATCGATCTCACTCTCTCACCCCCTGCTCCCTCTCCCTCTCACGTATTCGCTCGCTCTCCGCCATTGTCTCCCTTTCTTTCGCCGCTCTTTCCGTCGCTCATCGGTGGTTCCACCGACCACCGCAAGCCACCACCACCGTCGACTCTCTCCCTCTACTCGCTCTCTATTACACTCTCTCCCTTCGCGATTCTCCCATTCGCCATCTCTCCCTCACCTTTGATCGATCGCCACCACCACGAACCACCGCGGATCGCCAACTCTCCGTCCTGCACAATCGCTCTCTGTCTATCTCTCCCTCGCGGTCCCTCGGTTTTCAGTGTCTCTCTCTCTCTCACTCTCACTCTCGCACGACAGAGACCTCGCGCTCTCCCCCTTGCTCGTATGATGCTCTGTGCGAGCATCCCCCTTTGGCAACCCACCTTAGACCAGCAGTAAATGGATATCCGAGAACCCTAGTTTGAGACTACGATTCCTTCCTCTCAGGTAAAGCCTGACTCCTAATTGTAATTATAGGGTTTCGATTGTTCATAGTAATTGAGTCTAATTACTGAACTTTACTTCGAATTTGGAGCAGGTCTTGGACTGAGCAGAGCATACACTGAAGCTAGGGTTGTGAACTGCGAAAACCCTAGGTGAGGGAATTTCCAAACCCTTTGACAAGTGAATAAATTTAGGGCTAATTTAGGGTGAGAAGACCTGTATATGTGTTGAGAGTATGCTAAATCTGAATAGAATGTGTTTTCTGAGATTTTACATGTGATTATTTAGGTTAAATCTAGAATTCGATATATATTGGGTTGTGATAGGATGTCTTAGATAATAATAGAGTTTTGTATGATTGATTTGCGCAGTTTTCTTTGGAATTTGAATTGAAATTGGTGTGAATTAAATTAAGATTATGTGATTCGAGAGAAAATCGGTAAATTGAGGAATATTGTAAATTTAAAGTCGTTGGTGATTTGAAATGATCCTATATTGATGGAATGAAAGTTTAGGAATATAATTGTGCAAGTTTAGGCTATTTTAAATAAAATGAAAATTTGAAAACCCTTTTATAGAGCCTTAATTGATGATTATTTGTGTTGATTGGTCTAGGTTGACCTTTGGAGACTCGAGGGGAGTCTTTTTGAGTTGATTTCAGAAATAGGGAGTGGATACCCTCCCTAGAGGTGGGTGGACGGATCATTATGTAATAAATGAGCAAAATATCTTTAAATTCTTTGATAAATGGTTTTGAATGATTTTCACATGATTTATATGAAATGATTTGCGATTGTGGGATGTCCGAAATGAGAATTTGAATTATGAATGCATCCTATGTGATTTTATATGAATTTGTGCCATTTGTCTTGATTACTTGATTGGTAAATGCTTGTAGCATGATTTTTTAATTGAATTGATAAAATATGGCACATTGTTTGAAATAAAATGATTGTGAAATGATGGTGCACGAGAGAAATGGCTATAGTCATTCCCCCCACGGAGCGACCCGACGGGGTGACGTGGATTGGGGTTTATTTGCGAGAGAGGTAGGCGGCCTCTGCTCTGCCACGTCGGACTTTCTGGATTGCACCCCGGTGAGGTTCGAGCCAACGCTAAGGAAGGGGGTAGTTTTGAAAAATTGAAATGGAATACCCCTTGGCGAGCTTCCGTCTTGGTTCGGCCAAATGCAAGGCGGAAGTGTTTTCGATGGGACCCTTATGATTTTCTGAGAAAATGTTTGATATGGATGCATATTTTATAAATGATGTTGAATTATTGAAAATGTTTGGATATGAAAAATGATGTTTGAAGTATGCTTTGACATTCCCCACCTTCACCGCTTATTTATTACACAATCATGTCATTGCACTCCACTCACTGAGTATTTATAATACTCACCCCCCTTTTTAACATTTTTCAGAGGAAGATTAGACTTATGACCGAGATTGGAGCTTGAGAAGGGCCTACCAGCTGGCTTTTGTAGGTATACATCGTGATGTATCGTCATTTTGGTCTGAACTGAATTTCATAGAAAGGAAGACTTGTATAATTCTTTTGATACGGATTAATCGATACTTGTTTCCTGTATATGAACAAGTATTGATAGAATCCTTACGTAGTTTGTTGTTTACTTTATTTCTCCCTTATTTTGGTAAAAACTCATTGTTTGAGTGGGACATTTAGTCTGTAATATTGAGAATTGTTATTTACTTTCAATTTCATGAATTTTTGTACATTTCATATTGTTTGGATCTTACGGACGTTTTCTTGATTTTTTCAGGCAAGTGTTAGTAAAATCCTATGACTATGTTTTGGGACTTCTTGTTTGTTAAGTGCTTTTGTTATATGTGAACTTGGAAATGGCTAGGATGGCCATATTGCGTGCTCGTGCATGTACAGGTTCCCTCTTCCCGATTGTGTGTTAATGTGTAATCGTGCATGTACAGGTCCCCTCTTCCCGATGTGTGCTCGTGTGTACAGAGATGGATCGGATGGATCATTGCATGCATATTGTTATGTGATGTTTTCTATTTTTTTGATGATTGGTATAGAAAGAATTGCTGTGTTGTTTTTATAAACCCTGTGGAGTCCCAGTATATGGGGAGGTTCTGCCCGTGTACCGAGATAACACGGTGGCTGTCGCGTGGTCGATTCGAGGATCGGGGCGTGACAGTTTTAGTGGTATCAGGGCCTAGGCTCACGATTTTAAAAGTTTGTTGGTTTTGAAATATTTTCAATTGTTTTCAAATGTCCTAAAAAGTTTCTAAAGATTTTGAAGTGTTTGGTTTTTGAAAAAGATGTCCTTGGGAATGTACAAGTTTTCCATGGATTTCTTAAAAAATTGGGAATGTTCTTTTAGGGGGTTAACCATTAATTTTGCTTAACCCTTTGAATTTATCATATCTTTATTGCCTTGTAGCACTATGCCTCCCTAAAAGAGAATGAGGAACGTGAATGAGATTCCTCCACCCGAGCACGAGGATGAGTCGTCCTCGCATGCTCTTCCTCCTTCCGTCTCTGTGCACTCGACTCCTCCCACCGGGGCTTCTGCTCCTCCTTTCACCATTCTTCAGGAAGTCGTAGAGTGGTGGACCACTTTTGGAGCGTAGTATCAAGCTCCATAGCCGACTTCAGCTCCACCGGCTCCTCTTTCAGTGCCGGTTACTACTCCTAGCACCCCGCTAGCACCTCCTCCTCCGGTTGCTACAGCAGCCGATCGCCCCAATATAGAGCTGTCCAAGTTGATAAAGGAGGCGAGACAATTGGGGTGTGAGACCTTTTCGGGTTCTTCTGATGCTTCTGTGGCCAAGGAATGGATTGACCAAATCTAAGAAACTTTCACCGATATGGGATTAAGTGATTAGAGGAAGTTATGGGTGGCGGTGAAGCTGTTGGATAAAAGTGCGAGGACTTGGTGGGAGAATGTGAAGGGAAAGACTCCTATTGCTCCTACCTAGACAGATTTCCTCAGAGCTTTTGAGGAAAAATACTTCACCCGATTCTACCAAGATCAGAAAAGAGAAGAGTTTTTCAAGCTGTCTCAAGGAAGCAAGACCGTATCTGAATATGAGACAGAACTGAGAGAGCATGCTACTTATGTCCCGGAGCTTGTGAACTCTAAGAACTCCCTAAGCTTGAAATTTGAATCGGGGCTGAACTTGAACATTAGAGAGAAAATGCCTATCACCAAAGGGCATACCTTCCAAGACATTCTAGGCATGGCCTTGAGGGCCGAGATGATGGTGATGGAGAGGAACAAGGTCAGAGAACATCATGGGAAAGGGAAGAGGCCTAGTAGCTCAATCCAAGTCAAGGTTTCAAGAAGAGTCGAGGCATCAGCTCTTATAGTGGTGGATTCTTTTCGGGTTCAGTTGGCTTTTCTCAAAGCCAATCTACTTTCAGGCCAAGTGCTCCCAGCAGATTTGTTGATATGAGAGTAGGATCCAGGGGTGGTAGAGGAGGAGTTTGCCCGAATTGCAAGGGGCATCATCCGGGTCCGTGCAGGGGACCCAAGAGGTGTTACCACTGTGGCAAGGAAGGTCACTTTCAGCAATCTTGTCCGGAGTTATTTGTAGAAGGGCAAGAAAGTAGGCAAGTTTGAGCTCCCTCGGGTGGTTTTAGAAGAAATCCGGCGACTGTTCCTACACCTTCCACTAGCAATGCACAGAGGACAGCCACCGGTGGTAATACTGTTACAACCTCCACTCACCGCCCTCAGCCTAGGACCCAAACCCGAATCTATGCCATAACAAACGAAGAGGCCCAGGTCAATCCCGATGTAGTCACAGGTAATTTCTATTAAATTTTAAGCTTTGAAATTGAAAATATGATATTAATGGTTTATGATTTTGATTTGATGGTTTGTGATTATAGTTCAAAGAATGTGGATGATACAATGTTGTTTGTGGTTTATACTATATGTACGATGAAAGTCTTTGATGTTGATGCACATGTACTCATAGATACTGGATCTAATCATTCCTTTGTGAGTTTGAGGTTTGCCAAGCATTCTAATAGGCCTCTAGATCTACTTGTTGAAGAGTTATTGGTTATTACACCTTTGGGAGAGCACTTGATTAGAGACACAGTGTACAAGTCTTGCGAGGTGAAAATCGGTGAAGTAGCTCTGGAGGCGGATTTGATTCCGTTGAAAATGAAATATTTCGATGCCATTCTGGACATGGATTAGCTCTATCTTCACCGAGCTTCCGTTAATTGTTTCACTAAGGAAGTGGAAATTCCGAAGGCCAGGACATCCCTTTCTTGTATTCACCGGTGAATGGCGAGTGTTGCCAAGTTGTGTAATTTCGGCTCTTAAAGCACGGAGATTAGTGCAAAAGGGATGCGAGGCTTATCTGGCTCACATTGTTGATACCACGGTGGGAAGTCCTAGTTTGGACGATATTCCTATGGTGAATGAGTTTTCGGACGTCTTTCCGAAAGAATTGCTTGGGTTGCCACCGGTTCGGGAATTTGATTTCACCATAGATTTGATTCCCGGCACGGCACCGATCTCTATTCCTCCCTATCGGATGGCACCCGCAGAGTTGAAGGAACTGAAGGTTCAGCTCCAAGAGTTGTTGGAGAAAGGGTTCATCCGACCGAGCACTTCGCCTTGGGGTGCTCCGGTTTGTGAAGAAAAAGGATGGAACCCTTTGGCTATGCATTGACTACCGACAGCTCAACAAGGCAACAATCAAAAATAAATATTCTCTTCTGAGAATTGATGATCTTTTCGATCAACTCCAAGGTGCAAGTGTCTTTTCAAAGATCGACTTGAGATCCGGTTATCATCAGTTGAAGATAAAAGATGATGATGTTCATAAGACTGCATTTAGGATGCGGTATGGACACTATGAATTTCTGGTGATACCTTTCGGATTGACGAATATTCTCAGTCTTCATGGACCTCATGAATCGAGTGTTTCATCCCTACCTCGATAAATTTGTTATAGTCTTCATCGATGACATCTTGATGTATTCCAAGAGTGATGAAGAGCATTCCGAGCATCACCGAATCATTTTGCAGACTCTTAGAGAGAAGGAGTTATATTCCAAGTTCTCAAAATGCGAGTTTTGGTTAAGGAAGATTGGATTTTTGGGGCATGTGATTTCTAAGGATGGGATTTTTGTGGATCCAGGGAAGATAGAGGTCATTCTACAGTGGGAACAGCCTAAAAATGTCATCGAGATTAGAAGTTTCCTCGGATTGGCAAGGTACTATCGGAGATTTGTAAAGGAGTTCTCGAAGATCGCAGCTCCGATGACAAACATGACTCGAAAGGGAGTTAAGTTTGTATGGAATGAAAAGTGTGAGGGTAGTTTTCAAGAGCTCAAGCGAAGGTTGAACTCCACTCCTATCTTGCTCTCCCTACTAGTGGTGGTGGAGATTATGTGGTGTACAGCAATGCTAGCAACCAAGGATTAGGGTGTGTGCTGATGCAAGGTGATAAGGTGATTGCTTATACTTTTCGTCAACTAAAGAAGCATGAAGTGAACTACCCTACGCATGATTTGGAGCTAGCTGCTATTATGTTTGCTCTAAAGATCTGGTGACATTATTTGTATGGGATTACTTGTAAGATCTTTACTGATCACAGAAGTCTCAAATACTTGCTCACCCAGAAAGGGCTTAATTTGAGACAAAGAAGGTAGTTAGAGCTGATCAAGGACTATGACTTGGTGATTGATTATCACCCCGGAAAGGCGAATGTTGTAGCCGATGCTTTGAGCTGCAAATCCTCATCTACGGCATCCCAAGGGAGTTCTTACCTCTCTTGTTTAGTTGGACTCCGAGTACTTGGAGTCGAATTGGCTAAGGATAATCAAGGTACCTTATTAGCCGAGTTTGTGGTGAGACCCACGTTGGTGGATCGCATTCGGGAGCTTCAGGCTGCCGATGATGAGTTAAGGGCTACTGTTGAGAAGATCCAGAAAGGGGAAGGTGGTGAATTCCGAATTCGGGATGATGGAATCATAGTGTATGGGAAAAGAGCATGCATTTCGAAAAATGAAGATCTCCGGAGAACCATACTTAAAGAAGCACATTCCTTAGCCTATGCTATGCACTCGGGAAGTACCAAAATGTACCGAACCATCAAAGAATCCTATTGGTGGTCCGGAATGAAGAGGAAGATAGCCGAATTTGTGGCGAAGTGTCTTGTATGCCAACAAATCAAAGCCGAGCATCAGAAACAGGCAGGAACACTTCAACCACTACCAATTCCCGAGTGGAATGGGAACATATCACCATGGATTTCGTGGTGGGTTTCCCACGTACCCCGAGTCAACACGATACCATTTGGATGATTGTAGACCGTCTCACCAAGTCGGCTCACTTCTTGCCGATTCAGAATACCTATCCTTTCGAAAGATTGGCCAAGTTATACATTGATAAGATCGTAAGGCTTCATGGAGTTCTGGTATCCATTGTATCGGACCGTGATCCTCGGTTCAATTTTAGATTCTGGCCAAAGCTGTAAGAGTCCTTAGGGACTAAGTTGAAATTCAGTACTGCCTTTTATCCTCAAACCGATGGACAATCGGAGTGCACCATTCAGACATTAGAAGACATGCTTAGGGCATATGTTATAGACTTTCACGGTAGTTGGGATGGGCACCTTCCGTTGGTTGAATTTGCCTACAACAACAGTTATCAAACTAGTATAGGGATGCCTCCCTATGAAGCCCTTTATGGAAGGAAGTGTCGTACCCCATTGTGTTGGGATGAGGTTGGAGAAAGAAAGCTTGAAAGTGTAGAAATGATTGAGGCCACTAAAGAAAAGGTGAAGCTGATTCGCAAAAGAATGAAAGTGGCTCAAGATCGACGAAAGAGCTATGCCGACAAGAGAAGAAGGCCTTTGGAGTTTGAATAAGGAGATATGATGTTTTTGAAGATATCTCCGTGGAAAGGCGTGATCCGATTTCAGAAACGAGGAAAGCTAAATCCTCGTTATATCGATCCCTTCAAAATCCTTGAGAGGATTGGACAAGTGGTATACCAGCTAAAGCTACCGCAGGAGTTGTAGAGGATCTATGACGTTGTTCATGTTTCCATGCTGAAAAAATATTTACCGAATCCTTCACACATATTGGAAACACCCCCAGTTGAATTGAATGAGAATCTGAGTTTCACAGTACAACCGGTGAAAATCATTGATAGACAACTCAAATAGTTAAGAAGCAAACAGATTCCTATGGTCAAAGTGCTATGGAGAAGCAACCAAGTTGAGAAATAAACTTGAGAGACAAAAGAATTTATGCGAAAGCAACATTCGCAGCTCTTTGATGTATGAATTATATTTTAGAATTTTGAGGATGAAATTTGTTTTTAGGGGGTTAAGTGTTGTAACACCGAAAAACTCGGTGTTAGAAACGTTTTGTGAAATATAGTGAAAAATCTTAAATTTTGCATTGATTTTCGATTTTGGGGAATTAAATTGGAATTTTTGGTATAATCGAAATGTCCATGTTGCAAATTCGTAGCGCGTATATATATATTGTTGTTTATAACTAATGTAAAAAAAAATAATAATAATATATATATATAAATAGAGTGGGGAGACGCAGCGTTTCAGCCCGAAACGCCGCGTACCCCCCTTTTTACCAAATCGATTAGGGCTGAAAGCCCTAATCGATCTCACTCTCTCACCCCTTACTCCCTCTCCCTCTCGCGTATTTGCTCGCTCTCCGCCACTGTCTCCCTTTCTTCCGCCGCTCCTTCCGTCGCTCATCGGTGGTTCCACTGACCATCGCAAGCCACCACCACCATCGACTCTCTCCCTCTACTCGCTCTCTATTACACTCTCTCCCTTCGCGATTCTCTCATTCGCCATCTCTCCCTCACCTTCGATCGATCACCACCACCGCAAACCACCGCGGGTCGCCACCTCTCCGTCCCACACCATCATTCTCTATCTATCTCTCCCTCGCAGTCCCTCGGTCTTCAGTGTCTCTCTCTCTCACTCTCACTCCCGCGCGTCAGAGACCTTGCGTTCTCCCCCTCGCTCGTGTGATGCTCTGTGCGAGCATCCCCCTTCGGCAACCCACCCTAGACCAGCAAAAAATGGACATCCGAGAACCCTAGTTTGAGACTACGATTCCTTCCTCTCAGGTAAAGGCTGACTCCTAATTGTAATTCTAGGGTTTCGATTGTTCATAGTAATTGAGTCTAATTACTGAACTTTACTTCGAATTTGGAGCAGGTCTTGGACTGAGCAGAGCATACACTGAAGCTAGGGTTGTGAACTGCGAAAACCCTAGGTGAGGGAATTTCCAAACCCTTTGACAAGTGAATAAATTTAGGGTTAATTTAGGGTGAGAAGATTTGTATATGTGTTGAGAGTATGCTAAATCTGAATAGAATTTTTACATGTGATTATTTAGATTAAATCTAGAATTCGATATAAATTGGGCTGTGATAGTATGTCTTAGATAATAATAGAGTTTTGTTTGATTGATTTGTGTAGTTTTCTTTGGGACTTGAATTGAAATTGGCGTGAATTAAATGAAGATTATGTAATTCGGGAGAAAATCGGTAAATTGAGGAATATTGTAAATTTAAAGTCGTTGGTGATTTGAAATGATCTTAGATTGATGGAATGAAAGTTTAGGAATATAATTGTGCAAGTTTAGGCTATTTTAAATAAAAGGAAAATTTGAAAACCCTTTTATAGAGCCTTAATTGATGATTATTTGTGTTGATTGGTCTAGGTTGACCTTTGGAGACTCGAGGGGAGTCTTTTTGAGTTGATTTCGGAAATAGAGAGTGGATACCCTCCTTAGAGGTGAGTGGACGGATCGTTGTGTAATAAATGAGCAAAATATCTTTAAATTCTTTGATAAATGGTTTTGAATGATTTTCACATGATTTATATGAAATGATTTGTGATTGTGGGATGTCCGAAATGAGAATTTGAATTATGAATGCATCATATGTGATTTTACATGAATTTGTGCCATTTGTCTTGATTACTTGATTGGTAAATGCTTGTAGCATGATTTTTGAATTGAATTGATAAAATATGGCACATTGTTTGAAATGGAATGATTGTGAAATGATGATGCATGAGAGAAATGGCTATAGTCATTCCCCCCACGGAGCGACCCGGACGGGGTGACGTGGATTGGGGTTTATTTGCGAGAGAGGTAGGCGGCCTCTGCTCTGCCACGTCGAATTATCCGGATTGCACCCCGGTGAGGTTCAAGCCAACGTCGAGGAAGGGGGTAGTTTTGAAAAATTGAAATGGAAAACCCCTTGGCGGGCTTCCGTCTTGGTTCGGCCAAATGCAAGGCGGAAGTGTTTTCGATGGGACCCTTGTGATTTTCTAAAAAAATATTTAATATGGATACATATTTTGTAAATGATGTTGAATTACTGACAATGTTTGGATATGGAAAATGATGTTTGAAGTATGCTTTGATATTCCTCACTTTCACCTCTTATTTATTACACAATCATGCCATTGCACTCCACACACTGAGTATTTATAATACTCACCCCCTTCTTTAACATTTTTCAGAGGAAGATTAGACTTGTGACAGAGATTAGAGCTTGGGAAGGGCCTACCAGCTGGCTTTTGTAGGTATACATCGTGATGTATAGTCATTTTGGTCTGAACTGAATTCCATGGAAAGGAAGACTTGTACAATTCTTTTGGTACGGATTTAATCAATACTTGTTTCCTGTATATGAACAAGTATTGATAGAATCCTTGCGTGGTTTGTTGTTTACTTTCTTTCTCCCCTATTTTGGTAAAAACTCATTGTTTGACTGGGACATTTGGTCTGTAATATTGAGAATTGTTATTTACTTTCGATTTTACGAAGTTTTGTACATCTCATATCGTTTGGATTTTACGGACGTTTGCTTGATTTCTTTAGGCAAGTGTTAGTAAAATCCTACGACTATATTTTGGGACTTCTTGTTTGTTAAGTGCTTTTGTTATACTGTGAACTTGGAAATGGCTAGGATGGTCATATTGCGTGCTCATGCATGTACAGGTTCCCTCTCCCCAATTGTGTGTTGATGTGTAATCGTACATGTACAGGTCCTCTCTCCCCGATGTGTTGCATGTGTATTGTTATGTGATATTTTCTGTTTTTTTGATGATTGGTGTAGAAAGAATTGTTGTGTTGTTTTTGTAAGTCTTGCGGAGTCCCGGTATATGGGGAGGTTCTACCCGTGTATCGAGACAACGCGGCGACTGTCGCGTGGTCGATCCGAGGATCGGGGCGTGACAGTATTTTCATATTTATAATCGTATAAAATCATCATTTAGTTGTGAAAAAAATTAATTTCATATATAATATTTTCAAGTGCTTAATTTGATTTCTTAAAAAAATAAATAAATAAATTTCCTTAACACAAATATTGACTTATTTTTATACAATTTAAACTATGATTGTAGCCAAATTAAATTTTGGTGATGACTAAGAAAAGAAAGAACTCATAATTGATTAATGTAAAATTTGCAAGTTTAATATATACTCTAAAAGTACAAAAAACAATTAAAATTATTTCTTAAAAATAGTGAATATTGTAAATTATTAAATTATTTGACAAGAAACAAAGCAAACAAACAAAAGCAAATCCCTATATGCTTTATCTTTTGTGTTTTTCTCCTATATTGTTTAAGACACTAACTATAAAACATTCAAACATAGTATTTTAAAATTATAAAATACAAATTAAAGTTTTCTATAATCAAATTTATTAATTATCATTTAATCTAAGTAAAAAAATAAAAATTAATATAAAGTATAAAACCTCTTATTTATATTGTTCCTCTAATTATACTTATACTTGTGACAATGGTTGAATGAGAGAGAGAGGGGTACCGTTAGGGATATGAATAATTACAAAAAAAAATATAAAATTTATTATCTTATGGTTTTATTTGTCTTTTTTCTTTTAAAAAAAAAAAACTTATATCAATAAGTTTTTTAATTAATAATAAATGAAATTGTACTCTATAACAATAGTAATAAAAAATAGTTATCTCTTTCTAAACCCATTATAAGATCTTAAAAATTTTAAATTAATATACAAATATATATAATCAGAAATATATCAACTAGTTTTTTCAACAAAATAATTTTGAATACTAATAATAATTATAAATTAGTTAATAAGTTTATAAGAAAATTCACTTTCATTGTGTAAAACTGTATTTACAGACTTTGTTAATAAGTTATAATTTAATTAACATTATTCACTTTCTCTTAAAGATTTTAAATTCGATCATTTCTTATGTACTAAAAAGAAATAGCAACTATAGGATTTCCAATGAAAAAATTAAATCGTAGTAAAAATTTTCAATAAGAATAATTTAAAAATTAAGAAATATAATAAATTTGTAAAAACGTGCTTAAATGTCAATAATTTAAAAAAATCCAAAGCTATATATATATTTATATATGTATACGTATATGCATATTATTCAATTCACGGATAAAAAAAAGAGATTAAATCTACTAAAAGACAGAATTAGTTTATAGAAAAAATTAAACTATGTTTATTATAAACAAAAGAATTTTGACAAAAATTATAAATATTATTTAATTAATATACTGTATAAGAGTAATTATACTTAATAATATATTATATAAATTTCAAATTTAATTATTCATTAGACATAAATAAAAATATTAAAAAATTATAAAAAAATTTTGATCATGGCCGCACCTTGTGCGGCCAATGCCCCATCTATTATAGTGAATACAAACACTAGGGGTATTTAAAATTCCTATTCTGCCCATGTGGATGGAGACAGAAGGGTCTGGAGCCAGCCATTTTCAATCAACGGATAATGGTGAATGGACTCTATTAAAGGATAGCAGGCCCACTGAAGTGCCCAGTAAGACCGCAAGAATGAAAATGATGTGCGGAGCTGAACGAACGACTGGTCACAAGTTAGGCGTAATAAAAACAAAATCCCCCATTTTGTCATAAAATTTAAATAACAATTTTTTTCATATTTAGGCCATTTACCCTATCATGAAAGAACCATTATTATTGTCATATAACATAAATAATCGTATAATTGAGCATACAATATGAAATATAATAAAATATAGTTAAATAATTTATATATTCGACTTCATTCGGTAGGATAAAGATTTCATTATTATTGTTATTGTTATTTCCATTGATAACAATAATTTGGTTAGTTCAAGCCATTTTTTTATATTTTTAATTTTAGAATTCGAGATTTTGTTAAGAGATTTAACACTATCATATTACGTCTACTATCTGTTGATGCATTAATCATTTTTATTTATTTATCTTTGGAAGACTAATCGGCAAAAGGTGATGGACGTTCTACAAATTTTTGGATTATTGACAAACCTCAGAGATTCTCATGCTCTCCACAAAGGTGAATGTATAGTGATGTGTTGTTACCTTCTGCAAAGTATTGCTACATTATTATTCCAGGAAGCATATTCTTGTGCTTATAATGGCCAAGCATATTTTCATTGCACTTGTATCTCAGATTTTAGCCTAAATATTTAAAAATATTATAAAAATATTTAAAAATTTTCCTTTATTGTCATTTATTTTTCTTTTCTTTTTTTATTTAATCTTAGCATGGTTGGAATGATTTTAGCTTGGAAAAATTAGAACTAGCCATTTTTTTAATATATAAAAGAAACTTTTTGAACAAAAGAAATAAAGAAAATACAAGGACCAGAATATACGCTAAGATATTTGAGATATCGTCATGTCACTATGAATGATCCATACAAAAGATCTAATGTTTAGTCTCAACTGATGGCAGACTACACGAACAAAGGCCACAATGACTCCTGGTGGTAATTGTCGCACACATATCCTTTTTTTTTTTTTTCTTTCGATCAATATATAGTGAATACAAACATTAAGGGGGCATTTAAAATTCCTATTCTGCCCATGTGGATGTCTTGGAGAGAGAAGGGTCTTGAACGACCCATTTTCAATCTGAGGAAAATGATGAAAGGTCTCTATTAAAGGATAGCAGGCCCTCTTAAGTGCCCCACTATGACCGCAAGAATGAAAATGTCCCGCCTAGCCCCACAAATGATGTGCGGAGCTGAACGAACCACTGGGCACAAGTTACGCGTGATAAAAATAAAAATCCTTTTTGTTGGATCGTTAATTTAATATTGGGCTTATATATTAAAATAACTATGTATTGCATACTTCAAACCTATAAATTAAATCCATATGAAAGTGATCTGGCAAATTTGGAAATTCGGTAATTTGAGTTTAAATATCTTAGATGATATGGAAACAAATTAATGTGTAGATACCAGTGGATATTTACTATTTATGATTGGTTAAATAGAGAATGTCTAAGGGTGATTTAAAGACAACTGCTATAAGCTGAGCAGACAGATTTGGAAGGTAAAAAATCACTCTACAACTATAAATAGAGTTATGGTCCCCGGGTCAATGGATCACTCTTCTCCCTAATGCTCCCATCATATAAAAAGAATTTATGAGGATACATATGATCTGGAAGACCGTACCCAGGATTCTGTCCAGACAAAGATCGAATCAATGATTCACTCTATTCAGTTTTCGGCTATGGAATCAGGTATATTTCTGTCTAATCCGAATTTCAGTTTCAGTTATTAAGTTTTAATTCTGATGATTTAACACGATATTTGGTATATTTTGCATCAAGTTATTTTTTTCAACAAGTCGTATCAGAGCCTCTCGTGCTTGAATCATCGGGATTTTTATTCATATTTTAAAATTTAATTTGATTTTAGTACTTTATGATTTTTTTTTTTAAAATATGTATAAAAAAATTTATGGACATTTTGGTTTTCGGCAAATATATATATATATATATACATGTATATATATATATATATTCAATTTTTTTTGTGTGTGGATTTCAATAAAGGAAAATATTATAGAAAATTTTTATTGAAGTCGACCTTTGGTTCTTATTAAAAGTCGACATCCAATGTCTTAAAATAAAAAAATAATTGGGAAGATTTTTTTTTTCATCAAAGTCGACATTAACTATTTTATTAAAATCGACATTCGGTATTTAAAAATATATATATATCGGTGTTTAAAAATATATATATATATATATATATGTATTTGGGTAAAAGAGAAGAAGATGGTAAGTTTTTAAAAGATTTAAACTCTTAATGTTTTGAAATATTTTCTTTCCTTTTCTTTTGAGCATTTTTTTTAAGAAACTTGATTTTTTTGGATCTTTTGGACTTTTAAACCAAAAAAAAAAAGGGAAAGAAAGTTGGCATTTTGAGCAAATATATATATTTATAAAAGTTGATATTTTTTTTTGGAAGGAATCTTTAAGATTTCCAAAAAAAAAAAAAAAGAAAATATATATGTGTAATCATTTTTTTTATGGCAAGTAATAAAATTGACCTCTTTTCTCATTGGAAAGAAATATTTCGAATCTTATTTTTTCCATGATACATTTTTTGAAAAACTTTTGGTTTTAAAGATTCATTTGAAATTTGATTTCTTTTAAGAAATTTCTGGATTAAAATATTTTTGGGAAACTTCCACTATTAAAGAATATTCTAAAATTTTGAAATTTAGTTTCTTTTATGAAAATTTCAGAATTTAGAAAATAAAAAGAAAAAGGAAAATTCCATATTTTAATTTTTCCTTTTTTTTTTTTTTACACTTGACTTCAATTTTAGAATAAAGTTTTCCAATATGAAAAAAAAAGGAAACTTTGTTTTGGAAAATAAAAAAAAAAAAGGAAATTTCCATATTTCAATTTTTTTTTTTTAAGAGCTGACTTCCCAATTTCAGAAAATAAAATTTTTCTTTTATTGTAAATCCACATCATAAAAGGATCAATAAATATATATATATATTTTAAGAAAAGGATATGGGCCATTTAAAGTCCAAACAGACCCAACCATGGATATAAAGGTATTGGGGCTCATTAGACTCAATTAAACTCATTTTTCATCCTTATCATTTTACACTGTCCTTTTTATATTCAAAATTGATCATTCTTTTAGTATGCGATAACATGACATATCTAGAAAAGTTCTGTCAACAAGACGGGGCTAAGTCTAAGGCTAGCAGGTTCTTAAGTGGCTCTAAATGAATTCACCACCTACCTTAGAACTTTCCTGGTGCCTTATGCTACAGAACGGGAATTGACTAAATTTTGGATCAGTTGTCAGCAAAGGGTGGAGACTTTGATTTTATGCCGACAAGGAAAGTATAGAGACAGAAAAGTAAGATGAAGGAGATAGATTTGGTAAAATTGGGCTTTTATAGGCCCAATTTAAAATTAATAAGATTGGACTTTAAATAGTCTAATTTTCAAGAAATTGAGTCCATCGGAATGAAATTAGAATTTTTTCAATTACAAATATGATTCAAATATGAGTATGGTTTCGTATATATTTCGAGATGAATTAATTAAAGCAATATGTTACCAAAGTGATCTCTATTGTGGAAATTAATTTATTTTGGGATATAAAAAGTTGTGCATATAATTCATATGAGTACTGATAGGTCCAAATGAAGGTCTGTACTTAATAGAATTGCATGTACACCATATGGTAATAAATGCGTGACAATTATTCGGTTTCACATGTGATCAATTCAGCGACCCAAAGGAAGGTAATTGGTTGACATGCTTTTATTATCAGCGTTTGATTACTATACCTATGGTTTTGTATATATCTTAAAATAAATTAATTGAAACAATATGTCGCCAAAGTGACATTTTTTGTAGAAATTAATTTATTTAAAGATGTAAAAGGGTTGTGTGTATAAAACTCATGTGAATATTGATCGGCCCAAAGGAAAATCAGTATTTGAAGGAGTTGCATGTACACTTTATGGTAATAAATGCGTGACAATTTTTCAGTTTTACATATGACCAATTTATCAGTCCAAAGGAAAATAATTGGTTGATATGTTCTTATTGTCAGCATTTGATTACTGTACCAAAATACAACTTATAAGTTAATTATTTTTTCTAAAGATGAAATATTAATGAAGTAACCGGTATCTTGTGATGGGGATTATACATATTTGAATCTATTTGGTTTTTTAAAGTTCCATATGAGTATATATAGATTACTGTTCTCTGTTTGACAGTTAATACTATTCCTACTAACATTAACGCCCAATTCAAATTAATTTTACAATTGAATGGCTCGAATTTCAAGTTTGGATTTAAATCTTGTGTTAAAGAACAATTCTTCCCACTACTTATAGATAAAAATACCTCTCAAAAGAGGGAGAAAGAAATATGGGAGATATTGAAAGATTTAGAGACACTACATGTAAGTCAGTTATCATGACTAAATCTTTTCTTACGGACATTAAGAAATGATCTGTCAAGACTGAAATGATTATTGGTACACTCTTGACAAATCATATCTCTATACGGTATAACGGTTAAGAACTCTTGACCACTAAGAACAGAAAGAAAGAAAAGAAAAGCAAAGAAAACAGGATAAAGATGCTACAGGTATAGCATCACAAAAGAAGTAACGAAAGACACCGATTAAATCGGGAAAGAATAGTTGATTCTTCTGTGGTGCTAAGGGTACAAGAAAAAGAAAATATACCAACTATCACATTTGAAGTGATAAGAAAGGTGTATTCTTTAGTTTGATTTGTTCTGAGGTTAATTTAACTTTGGTATCAAGACACACTCGGTGGTCAAATTCCGCTGCGATTATTCACATCGGTGTGTGTATGCAGGGTTTTCTAAATTGTCAATCGTCAATTAATGGTGAAAGATACATCTACATGGATAATGACAATAAAGTTTCAATTATAATAATTAAAAGGTTTAGATTATCATTGAAAATCAATTTATATTTGGATCTTATTGAAACGTTTGTTGTTCCATCTTTTAGGTGGAATTTGATTTCCATTTTTGTTAGACAGATCAGGTTTTACCTGTTCTTTCGGAAATGGAAAAGTTATTTTCTTAAGTCCAAATAGTTTGGTTCCGGCTTTTTATTAGAATTTGATAATCTATATTACGTTGATACTATTATTTCATCCCTGCAATATAGTACTCAAAATATACAATTGAAGTTAACTAGTAAGAATTTCTTTCCATTTTGGTACAAGAGATTGGGTAATATCTCCAAACGGAAAATAAGGAGACTTGTGTCAGAAGAAAATTTCACAGATTTCGGTATCTGTGTAAATTATAAAGTGAAAATAAACCAATAAAAGGAGATTGAAGCTAATAGAACCTCAGACGTCTTAGAACTGATACATACAGATATCTATGGGCCATTCCTTTTGGTTTTTGGAATGGTCAAAGATATTTTATCACATTCATAGACAATGATTCATGATATGGCTCAATCGAGATTGCGACATCCATCCCGAATAGGGTTTCCCACTAAAGCAACTACTAAAACCCAATAAGAATTTTGGACCAGTTTACGTCCTAGTCTAAAGTATCGATATGGTTTGGGTTGTCCAACTAAGGTTAGATCTATTAGACCTAATAAAAGAAAATTGGATATCAGGACAGTTAGTTGATTAGTAGGGTAATTTGAAAAGTTTAAGGGATATTAATTTTCTACTTAGTTCTTTGAGGATGTTGAGTTTGTGGAGGAGATATGACTAGAGACATTGTTTTCTAAGAGGAATATGTTGATATTCAGAAAGGTGTTATTAGACAATATTGGAAAACCCTCCATTCCAGAAAAACAAACTTAACCGCCTCCAAAACTGATTCCATGAAGGGAGAGATAAAATTCATACAGATATCCTAACAGTGATATTACAAATTTCATCAAGTTTTTATCTCATTAGGATTTGAGATGAAATTTGGTTGATAATTATGGATATCACAAGTTCTGTGGGAGTGAGTACTCAGAAAATACCATTACGAAAATACTGGGTAGAAATTTAAGCAAATAAGTAATTGAGTATTGGAAAGTGGCCTAATTGGTCTTGCAATACTTACAGAGAGCAAAAGGATATATATTCACATATTGAAAGTTAGATCAGTATGAGATCATTCGGTATAATGACTTTGATTTTATGGGATGTCAAATCAGCATGAATGTAACAACATGCTAGTAGGAAAAGCCAGTTTTAGAAGTGTGTTAAACAGTCTTATATAGCCTCTTCCATTATGGCGACGGAATTAATAGCATATTATAAGGCATCCAATTATGGAATATGACTATGAAACTTTGTCACGGATGGTACTAATAGACCACTTAGATTATTGTGTGACATAATTTAATAGTCTTATATTCTATTTAAGAAAATGATTCAGAGTGGACAGTTGTTTATAGAGTACATTGATACAAACCCCAAAATTATGGATATAGTTATTAAGGGATTGTCACACAAAAGGTTTATGTGCGCACTACTCGTATGGGTGTCATATAATTTCAAGATATTCAGTTTCAGTCGGAATTTGTGATTTTAGATACTCACTTAATATATACATTTTCAGTTATTTCAGTTTAAGGTATTTTGAGGTTATCTTTTGTGGAAATGAAGATTCAGTTTTGAATCACACTCTGATATTGAGTATAGTTGATCTCATTAAAGGGACCAGTTGGAAATGGGCATGTTAAATATCACATTGCATGATATCTCTATGCCACGCATCAATATCATGATCCATGTCATTTGGTTATATCAATTTACGTGACCATTAAGGGTTGAGTTACGAAAGAAATGTAACAGAAGTCGCCTTGATCCTAAGTTGGTATGATTAATGGCAGGATTGGTTGTAGATACATTTTAGTATTGACAAAAAAGTTAAGCTCATTCGGTTGTTTTGCAAGTATATAATTATAAAGTTTCATATATAGTCCAAGTGGGAGATTTTTGGATCATTAATCCAATATTGGACTTATATATTAAAATAATTATGTATTGCATACTATCAAGTCTATAAGTTAAGCCCATATGAAAGTGATCTAGCAAATTTGAAAATTCGGTAATTTGGGTTTAAATATCTCAGAGGATATGGAAACAAATTATTGTGTAGATATCAATGTAAATTTACTATTTATGATGGGTTAAATAGGGACTGTTTAAGGATGATTTAAGGACAGCTGCTATGAGCTGAACAGACAGATTTGGAAGATAAAAAATCACCCTATAACTACAAATAGGATTATGGTCCCCGGGTCAATGGATCACTCTTCTCCCTAATACCCCTATCATATAGAGAGAATTTGTGAGGATACATATGACTTGGAAGACCGTACCTAGGATTCTGTCCAGACGAAGATCAAATCAAGGATTCACTCTATTCAGTCTTCAGCTATTGAATCAGGTACATTTCTGTCTAATTCGAATTTCAGTTTCAGTTATTAAGTTTTAATTCTGATGATTTAACACGATATTTGGCATGTTTTGCATCAAGTTAATTTTCCCAACACTTTTTTGTTATAAAATTTAAATAACAATTTTTTCATATTTAGGCCATTTACCCTATCATGAAGGAACCATTATCGTTGTCACATAAAATAAATAATCGTATAGGTAAGCATGCGATATGAAATATAGTAGAATAATGTTAAATGATTCATATAATCGACTTCATTTGGTAGGATAAAGATTTCATTGTTGTTATTGTTATTGTTGCTGTTATTCCCATTGATAACAATAATTTGGTTAGTTCAAACTATTTTTTCAATTTTTAAGTTTTGAATTCGAAATTTTATTAAGAGATTTAACATCCAATTGTCTATTGATGCATTAATGATTTTTATTTATTTATCTTTTGAGGACTAATCGACACAAAGGTGATGGACGTTCTGCAAATTTTTAGATTATTGACAAACCTCAGAGATTCACATGCTCTCCACAAAGGTGAATCTATAGTGATGTAGTGTTACCTTTTGCAAAGGTATTGCTACATTATTATTCCTGGTAGCATACTCTTATGCTTATAATGGCCAAGTTATATGTATATAAATACACATATGTTCATTGCACTTGTGTCTCCGATATTAGCCTAAATAACTAGAATTGCTCTATTGAGACATTTACTTCGAACAATTTAGTGTGGGCTTAGATGAAAATCTACCTATCTGGATGAGAAAGTCTATTATCAATAGGAGAGAGCAAATAGACATAGTATTTTTCTCATGAAATGATCCATCTCTGAATCTTTTATGAATGTCATTGCTGATGAAAACAATGCCACAAAAATTCTTTAATGTCATCGGACATCGCTTTTAAAGTTTGAAAAGGTTAAAATTGCAGAACTTAAACAATGTTTTAGATAGCGTTTGGTTTGGAGACAAAATAAAATAGATAAGACAAGACAGATAGAAAATAAATGTTAATGTTTATTTTGAACTGTAATTGTAAGAATTGGGTACTCTGGTCACCCATGTGGGTTTGAACCTAACCCAAGTCTCTTTATTTTAAAATTCAAATAAATGGATTAATAAAAGAGAGAAGGGAGGGAGTGGTTTTTAAGTGAAAAGCAACTCCAACTCCCAAATAACCACTCTTTAATTTTTGAATTTCAAATTTTGATTAATTAAGAAAAAACTCTGTAATGAACTAACATGAGAAACAAAGGAAAAAGCAAAGAAAATTACTTTGTGGGCATTTCCAAAGATCTACATCATATACCAAACATCAAAGAAAATTACTTTGTGGGCATCGGAATCATGGATCGGGGCGTGACAATCCCAAATTAACTAAAAAGTAGGATGTAACAAGGGATGTAGAGAAGGAAGATAAAAGGTAAATATGAAAATCTAATCAAGGTAACATTCGAGTCCTTTTTACCTAACCTTGCTAATACCGTTGTACCACATTTTCCTAGCAGGTTAGAGAAATCCAAGAAGAAAGCATACGAGAAGGAAGTTTGGGAAACCTTCAGGAAGATAAAAACAAACATACCATTGTAAGATGTCGTTAAGGAAATTTCGAAATAGGCTAAATTTTTTAAAGAATTATGCACAAATAAAAGGAAGTTGAGAGGTGATGAGAAAATAAGCGTGGAAGAAAATGTGTCTGCTATCATCAAAAGAACTCTATCAAAAAATATGTGCAATCTAGATATATTTATTTTACCTTCTGTTATTGGTACAAAAAAAATTGAGAATGCCATGCTAAATTTAAGAACATCAATCAATGTCATCCATTTTCAATTTGTATCGCTCTAAATTTGGGTCCCTTGAAGGAAACTATAGTGATTATTCAGCTAGCTGACCATTCTATTGCTTACCCGAAAGGGATTGTTGAAAATGTTTTAGTATAGGTTAATAAATTAATCTTTCCAACAGATCTTTATATCTTGAAAATGGAGGAAGACATCATCACAAATTCAGCTCCACTTCTACTAGGAAAACGATTCATAAAAACAATAAAGACTAAAATAGATGTGAATGAGGGTAACCTCTCCGTCGAGTTCTATTGAGAGATTGTTAAATTTAATATTTTTGAAGCCATGAAATACCCAAATGAGTGTCATTTTATTTGTTCTGCTAACTTTGTTAATTCAATTGTGCAGGAACGTTTTGAAGAAGAAAGTTACATAAACCTTAAATTGGATACACAATTGAATAAAAGGGAGAAGTTAACCAAGACTTGTGAATTTTCGGAGCCAATATTAGAATCACAAATAAGATTAACAAATTCGAGTATACCATTGCCTTTTTCTCATAAGAAATTGTTACCTTCTGTTTTGTAAGCTCGCAAGTTGAAACTGAAGACCTTGCTGGATTACCTTAAATACGTTTATTTAGGTGATGAAGAAACTTTGCTCGTGACCCTTGTAAGGGAGTTGACGGACTACCAAAAAACTTAGCTGCTTAAGTTCTGAAGTAGCTGATTTAGTTCATCAATTTGTATGTATCGAATTCTCTTTAAGGATGACGCTAAACTTGTGAGGGGATCACAAAGAAAACTCAATCTAACTAGAAAAGAAGTGAAAATAAAGGAGATTCTCAAACTTTTGGATGAAGAAATAATCTATCCAATTTCGAACAACAAGTGGGTGAGTTCAATCCATATGGTACCAAAGAAAATGGGGATCACATTGTTAAGAAATCAAGACAATGAGTTAGGACCCATGAGAGTGAAAATGGTTGGTGTATGGTTATTGATTTTAGGAAATTCAATTTAACCACCAGAAAGGATCACTTTCTTTACCCTTTATTTATCAAATAATATAGAGATTGGTTGGAAAATCATTCTTTTATTTTCTTGACGGCTTTTCAGGCTACTATTAGATTGTGATCGCGTACGAGGACCAAGAGAAGACAATATTCACGTGTCCATTTGGGACATTTGCTTATAGACAGATGCATGCTAGTATATGTAATGTTTCAAATACATTTCAAAGGTGCATGTTAAGTATCTTTCTGAATATATTGAGAAATGCATAGAAGTGTTCATCGATGATTTCACTATTTATGGAGATTCATTTGATGATTACTTGGGTCATTTGATCAAAATCTTGAAAAAGTACATAGAAACGAATTTAGTTTTGAACTCTAAAAGATGTAATTTTATGGTGAGAGAAGGCATTGTGTTAGGCTATGTGATTTCCCCTAGGGGCAAAGAAGTGGATAAGCCAAAGGTTGATTTGATCAAGAGCTTACCTTACCCTATAAATATTAAGAAAATACATGCTTTGCTTGAACATGCAGGTTTTTATCAAAAATTTATCAAGGATTTTTAAAAAATTGCTCTATCATTATCCAAATTGCTTTAAGAAAGATGTGTCTTTGACTTGGAGAAGAGCATTGGAAGCTTTTGATAAGCTTAAGAACCTATTAATTGTTGCACCCATTATTCAACTACCTAATTAGAATTTGCCATTCGAGATCGTGTGCAATACAAGCAATTATGCCATAGGAGCCGTTTTAGACCAGTGAGTTGATAGGAAGAGTCATCTCATTTACTATGTTTTAAGAACTTTGAATTTAGCACAATGCAACTAAATAACCACTAAGAAGGAGTTTTTAGCAATTGTCTTTACTTTAGATAATTTTGCTCATATTTGCATGGTTCTAAAGTGATTGAGCTTTCTAACCATGCAGTCTTAAAATATCTCTTAAAGAAAGAGTTAAAACCCAGATTGATAAGATGGATACTCTTGTTTCAAGAGTTTGATTTGGAAATCAAGGATTAGAAAGGAGCTGAGAATTCGGTGGCAGATCACTTGAGCAATTAGTAAAAGAAGAAGAGCTACTGCCCATTTCCGAAATTATTCATGATGAGCAATTGTTCCAATTAAAAGGTACAATCCATTGGTATGCAGATATTGTGAATGATTTGGTTACTGGTATTTTGCCTAACCATTTTAGTAAGTCAAGGAAGGAAAAGATTTGATATGAGGCAAAATATTATATGTGGCATAGACCTTATTTGTGAAAATTTTATTCTGATCAAATAATTAGAAGATGTGTTCCTGAAAATGAACATAAATCTATTTTGGCTTACTGTCACAATTATGCTTGTGGTGGACACTTTGGGCCGAAAAGAAATACTAGGAAAATTTTAGATAGTAGGTTGTATTGGGTAACCTTGTTCAAGGATACATATTTGTTTTGTAAAAGCTATGATAGATGTTAAAGAACAAGTACTTTATCCCATAGAAATGAGATGTCTTAGACTCCTATTCTTGTTTTTGAAATATTTGATATATGGGATATAGATTTTATGGGACACTTCCCTTCGTCTCGTGGCTATGTTTACATACTCTAGCTAGTTGATTATGCGTCAAAATAGATGGAAGGAAAAGCCACCAAGATTGAAGATTCTAAATCTATTATAGGTTTTATGAAGTCTAACATTTTTAGCAAATTTGGAATCCCCAAAGCCATTATAAGTGATCAAGGAAGATATTTTTGCAATCGAGTGGTCGAAGCTTTGATAGAGAAGTATGGAATACATCACCAAGTCGCCAAGCTTATCATCTTCAAACAAATGGATAAGCTGAAATTTCTAATCGGGAGGTTAAGTCCATTTTGAATAAAATGGTCAATCCAAGATGAAAAGATTAGAGTTTATATCTAGATAATGCGTTATGGGCTTATTGGACTGCATACAAGGCATCTATAGGGATGTCTCCTTATAGATTGGTGTTGGCAAATCTTGTCACTTACAGGTGGAAATTGAGCGCAAGGCATACTGGGTGATCAAACTTTGAAATATGGATATGGAGGAGGCCGGTGAGTCAAAAAAGTTACAATTACAAGAACTGGAAGAATTAAGATTGAAGGCCTATTAGAATTCAAGAATTTATAAGGAGAAAACCAAGTTGTTTCAGGATATTTTAATTCTAAGGAAGCAATTTGGGGTTGGGTAGAAAATGCTTTTGTACAAATCTCGACAGATAAGTTACATTCTCATTGGATTGGTCCATTAGTTGTCACTAATGTGTTTTCTCATGGTGCAGTGGAGATCAAGAGTCTTAACACAAACAAGGCCTTTAAGGTGAATGGACATAGGTTAAAGTTATTTCATTAAGACACCGAGGTTTCTATAGTGCTAGACATTGAGTTAAAGCCTCCATATTGCTCATCAAATTGAAGTCAAAACATTAAAAAATGTCAAGCATAACGACGTAAAACAAAGAACCCAATATTTTCTTTTTTCTTCCTTGAATTTGATTAGTTTGATATTTGATTTCTTATTTCAATTTAGGGGTGTTTCATTGGTATCATTAGTTCTTTTAGTTTTTGTAGGCATACAAGGATAACACATAGAAAAGATACACCCAATCAAAGTTCAAGCCATATAACAATCAAGTCCAAGGTTTGGTAGAAGCGCTCAAAGAATAGTGTGTGATCATGTGGCTACTTGAAGAGAGATTTTCAAAATTGGCAGAAGCGCTGAATGAATAATGCATGATCACGTGGTTACTTGAAGAGAGATTTTCATAGTTAGCAAAGGCGCTCAAAGAAATAGGACGTGATCATGTGACTGTCACCACCACTATCACCTTGAGGAAGTTCCCTCTCTTCTCTCTCCGTTTCTATTGTCCTACTTTTATATGTCGAGTATTTGTCAATAAATCTGGTTCCAATTCTTATTCTGCATAGCTGGGTAGTTCTGGTTATTTTCTGGCTTGAATTTTTCATTGCTTTGAGTTTTGGAGACAATTATACTTGCTGATTTTCTGGGCTGGGCTGTTACGGTAATTTTATGAAACTTGCTACTCGTTTTAGAATTTGTGCTTCTTTTTTTTTAAGATATTAATTTTTTCAAGTTATGTGTTGGGTTCCTTTTCTTTCTTACCCTTTGCATACAATGGGGACAATTTATGTTTTAGGTATGGGGGAGTTAAGAACATTTTGTTACTATATATATATATATATATATAACCAAAACAACGAGAAGTTTTTGGTCTTAAGATAGCGAGATGTACTCAAGATTTACTACTCATTGTGTATGCTTTATTATGGTGTATGATTAATGGTCATTGTGGTATATGATTAATTATTCATCTTGTAGTGGTTGAATTAAAGGAAAAAATGGCATGATTTGACACAAAACATATCCAAAATGAAGATTTGGCCTTATAGAGTAGTACAACTTTTGTGCTCTCATTTTTTTTTTTTTTTTTTTGATGAGTGTATGTCACTTTAGAGTGGTTATTCCAAAACTTGTTTTGTAATGCATGTCAAGATCATATTTTTTGATTGTCATGTATTGAAATAATTAAGACACTTAGGTTTACCCCTTTTTATCTCTAGAAAAATATCTTCCCGTGCATGTTATTCTCCTTAGTGAGCCCATTTGAACATATACCCTCTTTTCCTTTGTTTATAACCTTATAAATTGACACATTGTCTTTTTTTTTTTTTTTTTTTTTTTTTACGCTTAACCTTCTTTTTGACCTTTATATCAAAGTAGCATATAATTGGAGTATGAATTGGGCGGTTATTTAATAAAAGGAAAGGGGTAATTTTAATTTTGGGATTGTCTTAAGGAATTAAATCATATGAATGGGGTTGGTTTATATGATACAATGGTGAAATGTACGTCATATCCTCATTCATCCTTGAGTTTGTTTTACTTGAAAAAAAAAACAAAAAAGAAACAGAAAAAAGAAAACAAATTCCAAAAATTGTGATCAGAAATAAGATGGAATGAAAAAGGAAGGGCGATTACTTTTGGGTTAAAATAATATTCTATATTATGGGATATATTTGATAGTTGGAAATGGGGTTTGTGTTTGTCGGCATGCTTCTTTCCATATATGCATTACATATCATATGTACCCTCTTATCCTTCTTTGTCCCTAACAACATTACAACCAAATAAAAGATGTCATGCCCTGATCCTCAGATCGACCACACGAAGACCGTCGCGTTGTCTCGATACACGGGCAGAATCTCCCCATATACTGAGACTCCGTAAGGATACACAACAGTACAATAAATCTTGCAATACACAATTCCATCAAAATAAGAAAATTATAAAACAATACATATGCAAATGACCCTTCCGGTTCGTCCCTATACACACAAGCATACATTAGCACACATTTGAGGAGGGGGTTCCTGTACAAGCATGCATGTAGTATAGCCATCCCAGCCAATCCAGAGTTCAATAAATAATCAAAGGATGCACCGGTCCATTTCACTCAAATCAACACACACATAAGGCCAACTCGGCCAATCCAAATTACATGCATGCATTCGGCTATCCCGGCCTTTCCAAGATCAAATAAAGTCCAAATGTCCCATTTAAACATTAAGTTTTTACTAAAAATGAAATTTTAAAACAAAAGGAACAAGTTTCAACATAAATGATGTAAGGATTCCACCAATACTTGCTCCTATATACGAAACAAGAATCAATTAAATCCATACCAAAAATTGTACAAGTTTTCCCTTCCAAGGATTATAGATCAAATCAAAATAAACCTTACATCACCATAATACCTAAACGAGTCAGTAGGATAATCCTTCACAAGCTCCAATTTCTGTCACAGACCTAAGCTTCCTCTGAAAGATTTAAAATAGAGGGGTGAGTATTGGGAAATATTCAGTGAGTGTATAGCATGGTATGATAATAAATGAGTGGTGATTGTGGACATGTCAAATGTTTTCTTCAAAATCATACGATCGCATCGATAAATCTCAATGTAAACAAAATCTCAACAAAACATGGTAAATAATTCATATGCATCTAGTTATCACATCTTATTTTCTAAAATCACGGGGTTGCCAAAATCTTTCTACCAAAGGTTTGGCCCAGACCAATGGTGGAATCGCCAAGGGATTCTTATCAACGTCAATCAATGATACACAATACCCCCTTCCTTGGCTTTGGCTCGGGCCTCCCCTGGGGTGTAACCAGGCTAGTTTGAAGAGAGGGATTCAGAGGCACCACTCGAGCACAGCTACCTCTTCATCCAAATAACAGCCCAACCACGTCACCCCGTCGGGTTGCCCCGTGGAGGGAATCACTATAACCATTAGCCATGCGCATAGCACCATTTTGCAATCATCAAATCATATGCCAAAATGTGCCAATAGTTATTCAAACAAATTTTTAATGCATGAATTCCATCAGTCACTTTCAACACAAGTCAATAAACATGGCACATTAGTTTAAACAACACATGGATGCATTCAGTAATTCAAATCTCCTTTCGGGATATTCCACAATCACAAAAACTATTTTAGCAATATTTGTAAAATCATTAGAAAACATTTTATAAAATCAAAATAAAATATTTTCTCACTTAAAACCATAAACATGTATCCACTCACCTCTTGGGAGGGTATCCACCGCCAATTCCGCAATTTAATCTAAAGTAACCCTTCTCAACCTTTAAATAGGTTATCCTATACCAATTATCACAATTTCATCAAATAAAATCCCATTACAGGGTTTCCAACTTTTTCCTAATTTAATATAGCCTTAAATTGCATATTCACAAATCCTAGACTCTCATTTCATCAACCTAAGATTATTTGCCTTTCAAATGAACTTTAATTCCCAATATTTCTGAAGTTGCCCAATTTTCTTCTAAATTTACATAATCATAATATTTTTTATGCACATTTTAATTCAAACTCTAAGAAAAGCTATTCTACACCACCCAACAAGTTTCTATTATCCTCTAACCTGCTTCTTTCGTATTAAACAGCCTAGTTCATGTCAAAATTTTAGACTTAACCATAATAATTTCATATAAAATTTCAGAAATGCATCTTATTCAGATCTAACATACATCCTAGGCAAATACAAGACTTCTCACCCTAAATTAACCCTAAATTCATTCAATTATCAAAAAGATTTGAAATTTCCCCCACCTAGGGTTTCTCAGTTCATAGTCCTATGGTCCGTGGGCCGTTCAACTCATTTCAGGACCTGTAAAGTTTCCAAATTGAAACAAAGTTCAGTAGTTAATCCTAATTACCAAAAGAATCAAAACCCCTAAGCTATTTATTAGAGAATCATCCTTACCTGCGCAGGGGATGGAATGCATATCGTGGCCTAGGGTTTCATGGGTCCAAAGACCACTGGTTTAGGTCGTCGACAGAGGTGGAAAAAGTGCTCACAAAAAGCACTGCACGAGCGAACAAGGGAGGGAGAGGGAAGAGTCTGCGGGTCGGCTGTGTGCGGTGGTCGGAGGAGCCACCTTGAGCAGTAGAGAGTGGCGGAGAGAGTGAGACGATAAAGAGGGAGAGAGAGGCAGTGAGCGACGGAGAGTGAGAGTGAATTCGAGAGAGAGAGACAGAGAGTGAGATAGAGAGAGAGAGACACGAGAGAAATAAAGGTAGTGGCTAGGCGGTGGCGGAGGTTGGTGGAGTCACCGTTAAGTGGTAGAGTCTGGCGGTAGAGGGAGAGTGTGGCGGTGCGTGGTGGAGGGAGAGAGAGATTCAATCGAAAGAGAGACGAGAGGAAGATGTTGTAAATTGAAATTAGGGGTTTCAATCCCTAATTGAAATGAGGGGGGTTGTAGCGTGTTGAGGCTAAACGCTACGCCTCCTCTTTCTTTCCCTTTTTTTTCTCCTTTTTTTTTAATAAATAAATAATTAAATAAATCAATAAATAATTATTTATATATATATATACACACACACTTTTCACTAAATTTTAAATTTCACAAAAGTGGGATTCACTACGAATCGCGGACACGACATTTTATATATACCCAATAATTCCAATTTAATACCCCAAAATCAATAAAATTTAAAATTTTTCTTTATATTTATCTAGACTTTTTACAGAATATCTCCAATACCGAATTTTCGGTGTTACAACACTTAACCCCCTAAAAACAAATTTCGTCCTCGAAATTTAAAAGAGTACTATACATTAAAGAGATGTGGTTATTGCTTTCTCATAGTATCTTCGGGTTCTCAAGTCGCTTCGTCCACCTGATCGTTTTTCCATTAGATCTTAGCGATGGGGACTTGCCTATTTCGCAATCTCTTACGCCTAGGCTAAAATCAAGTTGTGAATCGAGGGTTACAATCGTATACAATTAACACCAAAATCCCATGGAGCCTTACAATCTCTGTCATATACATTTTGGCTAACCTCTCTAGAGAGTAAACTTAATGAAATCATGCCACTTGAAATTTGTGCTCTATCTAAACTAAAGCCTCTACTTGAGTTCAAATTCTTTTTGATCTGAACTATCTTAAATATTATTCATGGTCCTCACCTTGCTTATGGATCTTAATATTTCATAGAATAGTTTCAGGCTCTCGTCCTCCAGAAATAGGGAACTCGATAAGTATGTTCTTCTCTGACCTTTCATACAATCATTTCAATGGTCAAATCTCAGTGGAAATAGAAAAGTTAAGAACCCGACCTCTCTTAACCTTTCTAGTGATGATCTCAACGTCTCTCTTTTGGTAGAACTTGGAGAATTAAAAAAAGAAAAAAAACCCTAGATGTCATGGACCTATCTTGTAACAATTTCATAGATTCGATCCCTTCAATTTTAACTCATTTAATTAACCTCATCTACTTGTCACTCGATTTTAATCAACTCAATGGCTCCATTCCAGTAGGAATTGGAGAAATAAAAAGCCTAATCACTTGAATCTTTCCCACAACAACTTGATGGTCTCAATTCCTTTGGTTCATTTACCCTAACTGATTGAGGTATCATGAAAATAAAGGTCTATGCTTACAAAATAACAAAATCAAGGCTTTATTCCTCCATGTTTGAGTCTTTTCAGAACAATTTACTAAAATTCTGAATCCACCCCTTTCAATTTCTTTCTAAAAATCCAGTTGCTCATTATTATATGAAAGGAGCTCCCAACATGAATAGCAATAAGTCTTCCCTATGGTCACAAACAAACCTTTCATTAAACAAAACCACATCACCAAAATGATTAAATCAACAAAGCATGTCCTAGATAAATATAGATCTTCTCAAGACATTATCGTACAAAACCTATCTACTATCAATCATTCTATCTAAAGTAACATTAACTCATCAAACAAAATAAAAGACCTACTGAAGTGAATCATTTTCAACACAGGTACGTACCTTTGTAAGCTCATTTATAATAATACTATCATGTGTTACTTATTATGCATATCTTACTTGTCATGCTTAGATGTGCTTTTCAAAATTTGACCTTAGCCGTTGCTAGAAATCAAAGTTCATGTTTCGAATCTAAAATTCTTCTAAAGACTTTTAGAAAAGACTAGAGTGAGTATAAAAATTTCTTACTAAATATACGGCATGACAGATTGAGCATGAATCAGGGTTGAAGGTAGTTGTGCCAAATACATATAAAAATTTATTTCCATATAATGCCAAAATCATTTATAATAACATAAATTCATATCAAAATTTTCATGACTCATGTTTTCCAATTCAATAAACAATTTTATATTTTCTTTTCAATAACTTTAGAGTTTGTCCAAAATCACTCTCCTACCCAGGGTAGTTGGTAGGATCCGCGAAGGGCTTTTTCAAAATTTTTTAATAAAATACCCAATTTCCTAGGCGTTGGCCTAGAGTTCCGTGGCGTGCCACCACGTTATCGCAGGATCGGCTTGTGGAGGCTTCACATCTCGCCTACCATCAAGCAAAATTTTTCTATCCCAGCCTTAGCCATGCTGTCTCCATGGCCTCAATCCTTGGCAAGACTTAATCTATATTGGTTTTCCAGCACCATGCTACCAAACTTAATTTATCAATCAATTCATACTCTCAAATATAAGGTGTAGCAATACTTCAAAATTCACATGAGTATCCAAATGTAGCAAGTGTAAATAATTCAATATTCAAAATCATGAGTCATAGATATTTTGCAATTTCATTTCCGGCACACCACAATCACAAAACATTATAAATTCATTTCAAAATTCATTTCAAAATCAAGTTTGCAAATCATATTTAGAATCATTTACTCATTCATATGATACATAACCATCCACTCACATTTCCTATTGGGGAGTTAACCAAATTATCGATGAGTTGACCCAAATATCTCTAAATTTAGAAACAACTCAACTCAAAACCTCAATGAGTTGACCACCAAGGAGTAATAGTATATGTCCAAGGAAAAAGAATCAAATAACAAATTCCACCAATTTCAATCAAGGTATATAATCATCACTAATACCATGAATGCCTCAAGATATCAAAATCATATCTCCTTAAATTCATTATCATGCAATCATGATCACTTAATGTTTATATTCAAATCTCTAAATCATCAAGTTCAAGTTCTAAGGAATTTACCTATGGCTATGTCGGGGTTGTTTTGAGTTTCCTCTTCGTCATGGCATAAATTCTTGTTTAAGTTCTCAGTTGGAATCATTAAGAAGGTGTAGTAATGGTATTGCTCCCAATGCCGGTCTATGGAGCGGTACTAGCCGATGGCGTAGGGATATTCGATGGACCACTTCTATGGCAGATCAAGTGATCTCGACTCATTTGACCTCTATATCCCCACTTAAGCCCAATTCGGGGCAAGAATTTCTAAAATGCCCCACTTTCCCGTAATGAAAACATTTCAAAGACTCAAGGCGTGGTCCAGGGTGGTGTTTCTTACAATTCTGGAAGGGTTCTCTCTTTGGCCTTGTTGACTTGCTCCCAGATTTTGTACTAGAGGTGGGAGTGCCAAACCTTGGCATTCGTTGGCCTTGTGGAGAGCCAACAGACCCTGAAACTGTAACTCCACTAGAGAAGTTCATGCTCCTATTTCTCTTGGACCCTTGACTCACCGAGAATTCAGACTTCCTTTTCTTTCCATGGTCTTCTCTAACCTTTCAACTATCTTTTTGGCTCTCAACGCCTACTCCAGAATATCCTGGAAGGTATGCCCCTTGGTGATAGACATTTTCTCTCTTATACTCAAGTTCAGTCTCAATTCAAACTTTGAATACAGGGACTCCTCGAAGTTCACAAGCTCCAGAACATAAGTGGCAAGTTCTCTCAACTCTATCTCATACTCAGATACAATCTTGTTTCCTTGAGCTAACTTGAAGAATTCCTCTCTTTTCTGATCTCGATAGAATTGGGTGTAATATTTCTCCTCGAAGGCCCTAAGGAATTCTGTCCAAGTAGGAGGAACGGGAGTTCTACCCTTCACATTCTCCCACCATATCCTTGTACCTTTATCAATCAGTTTTACCGCTACCCATAATTTCATCTCATCACTTAATCTCATGTCAGATACGGTCTCTTGAATTCGGCTAATCCATTCCTTGGCCATTGAAGCATTACAAGTACCCGTAAATGTTTCACACCCTAGTTGTCTTGCCTCCTTTATCAACTTAGACAACTCTACAGTAGGGCGATTAGTTGTTGTAGCAACCGGAGAAGGAGGTGTTAGTGGGATACTAGGTGTAGCAACCGGTACTGAAGGAGGAACCGACGAAGGAGCTAAAGATCAAGGCGGAGCTTGGTACTGTGCTCCGAACATGCTCCACCACTCCATTACTTGCTGGAGTGAGGCAATAGGAGGAGTCAAAATCTTGGTGGAAGGAGCCGGGTGTGTGGGCGCAGAAAAGAGGAAGAGCATGCGAGGACGACTCATCCTCGTGTTCCGGTGGAGGAATCTCATTCACATTCTTCATTCTCCTTCGTAGAGGCATAGTGAACTACAAAACAAAAAACTATAATTAAGTCAAAGGGTTAAGCAAAGACTAATACTTAACCCCCTAAAAGAATGTTTCTAATTTCCTAAGAAATCCATGGAAGGCTTTGTACATTCTCCGAAAACCTTTTAAAAGATCTAAACCTTTTTCAAAAACTAAACGTTTCAAAATCTTGAGAAAACTTTTGGGACATTTGAAAACATTTCAAAACATTTCAAAACCATCAAACTTTTAAAATTGTGAGCCTAAACTCTGATAACAATAGAGTTGTCGCGCCCCGATCCTCAGATCGACCACACAACAACCACCGCGTTGTCTCGGTACACGGGCAAAACCTCCCCATATACCGAGACTCCGCAAGGCTATACAACAGTACAATAAATCGTCCAATACATAATTCCATCAAAATAAGAAAATTATAAAACAATACACATGCAAAGGACCCTTCCAGTCCGTCCCTGTACACATTAGCATACATCAGCATACATTTGGGGAAGGGGTTCTTGTACATGCATGCATGTAATATGACCATCCTAGCCAATCTAGAGTTCAACAAATAATCAAAGGACACACCGGGCCATTTAACTCAAATCAGCACACACATAAGGCCAACTTGGCCAATCTAAATTACATGCATGCATCCAGCCATCCTGGCCTTTTCAAGATCAAATAAAGTTCAAATGTCCCATTTAAACAATAAGTTTTTACCAAAAATGAAATTTTAGAACAAAAAGAACAAATTTCAACATAAACGATATAAGGATTCCACCAATACTTGCTCCTATATACGAAGCAAGTATTGATTAAATCCATACCAAAAATTGTACAAGTTTTCCCTTCCAAGGATTATAGATCAAATCAAAATAAACCTTACATCACCACAATACCTAAACGAGTCAGCAAGATAATCCTTCACAGGCTCCAATTTCTGTCGTAGACCCAAGCTTCCTCTGAAAGATTTAAAAGAGTGGGGTGAGTATTTCGAAATACTCAGTGAGTGTATAACATCTTATGATAATAAATGAGTGGTGATTATGGACATATCAAATGTTTTCTTTAAAATCGTACGATCGCATCGATAAATCTCAATATAAACAAAATCCTAACAAAACATGGTAAATAGATCATATACATCCAGTCATCACATCTTATTTTCCAAAATCACGGGATTGCCAAAATCTTTCAACCAAAGGCTTGGCCCTGACCGATGGTGGAATCGTTGAGGAATTCTCATTAGCGTCAATTAATCATACACAATACCCCTTTCCTTGGCTTTGGCTCAGGTCTCCCCTGGGGTACAACGAGGCTATTTCGAAGGGAGGGATTCAGAGGCACCTCTCGAGCGCAGCTACCTCTTTATCCAAATAACAGCCCAACCACGTCACCCCATTGGGTCGCTCTGTGGAGAAATCACTATAGCCATTAACCAAGCACACAGCACCATTTCGCAATCATAATATCATATACCAAAATGTGCCAACATTTATTCAAACAAATTTTTAATGCATGAATTCCATCAGTCACTTTCAACATAAGTAAATAAACATGGCACATTAGTTTCAACAACACATGGATACATTCGGTAATTCAAATCCCCTTTCGGGACATTCCACAATCACAAAAACTATTTTAGCAATATTTATAAAATCATTAGAAAAAATTTTATAAAATTAGAATAAAACATTTTCTCACTTAAAACCATAAACATGTATCCACTCACCTTTTGGGAGAGTATCCACTCCCAATTCCACAATTTAATCCAAGGTAACCTTTCTCAACCTTCAAATGGGTTATCATACACCAATAATCACAGTTTTATCAAATAAAATCCCATTACAGGGTTTTCAAATTTTTCCTAATTTAATATAGCCTCAAATTGCATATTCACAAATCCTAAACTCTCATTTTCTCAATCTAAGATTATTTGCTTCTCAAACGAACTTTAATTTCCAATATTTCTAAACTTGCCCAATTTTCTTCCGAATTTACATAACCATAATATTTTTCATACACATTTTAATTCAAACTCTAAGGAAAGCTGTTCTACACCACCCAACAAGTGTCTATTATCCTCTAACATGCTTCTTTCATATCAGACAGCCTAGTTCATGTAAAATTCTAGACTTAACCTTAATAATTTCATATAAAATTTCAAAAATGCATCTTATTCGGATCTAACATACATTCTAGGCATATACAAGACTTCTCACCCTAAATTCATTCAATTATCGAAAGGATTTGAAATTTCCCTCACCTAGGGTTTCCCAGTTCATAGTCCTATGGTCCGTGTGCCGTTCAACTCATTCCAAGACCCGCAAAGCTTCCAAATTGATGCAAAGTTCAGTAGTTAATCCTAATTACCAAAGGAATCAAAACCCCAAAGCTATTGATCAGAGAATCATCCTTATCTGCACAGGGGATTGAATGCAGGTCACAGCCTAGGGTTTCAAAGGGTCCAAAGACCGTTGGTTTAGGTCATCGACAGAGGTGGAAAAAGTGCTCACAGCGAACACTGCACGAGCAAACAAGAGAGGGAAAGGGAAGAGTCTGTGGGTCGGCTGTGTACGGTGGTCGGAGGAGCCACTGTGAACGGTAGAGAGTGGCGGAGAGAGTGAGATGATAGAGAGCGAGAGGGAGGCAGTGAGCGACGAAGAGTGAGAATGAATTCGAGAAAGAGAGACAGAGAGTGAGATAGAGAGAGAAAGATGCGAGAGAAATAAAAGTAGTGGCTAGGCAGTGGCAGAGGTCGGTGGAGTCACCGGTAAGCGACAGAGAGTGGCGGGAGAGGGAGAGCGCGGCTGTGCATGACGAAGGAGAGAGAGATTCGATCGAAAGAGAGATAGGAGGAAGAGATTGTAAATTGAAATTAGGGTTTCAATCCCTAATTGAAATGAGGGGGGACGCATCCTTTTGAGGCTAAACGCGGCACCTCCTCTTTCTTTCCCCTTTTTCTCTTTTTTTTTAATAAATAAATAATTAAATAAATCAATAAATAATTATTCATATATATATATTTATACACACACACACACACACCCACTTTTCGCTAAATTTTAAATTTCATAAAAGTGGGTTTCACTTTGAATTCCGGATACGACATTTTATATATACTCAATAATTCTAATTTAATACCCCAAAATCAAAAAAATCAATAAAATTTTAAATTTTCCTTTATATTTATCTAGACTTTTTACAGAATATCTCTAATACCGAATTTTCAATGTTACAAAAGATCTTTTCGTATAAAAGCAAGTTTATGGTAATACTATTTCATTGTGTTGACTTGAGTGTCATATATATACACCCTTTCTCCAAATGAGTGTGTTGAGTGAATTCCTTGTGAGAGTGGTTAAATCTTACATATTCTTGATTTTAAGAAAACCATTAAGGATATCATAGTTAATCTAGCATTGAATGCTATGAAATATTGATTGTCTTGACCACAATTTTGGTTTGGACTTGTCATACACAATTGTAAGAACTTGAGGAAGTTTATTCGATTTGAGAAATGTTTTTGATTTGTTTTTTGATTGCGATTGGAATGCTCAAGGACAAGCATTGGTTTAGATGTGGGAGAGTTTAATGGGATTTAATTTATTGCTATTTTTGTAGTCAATTTTATTATATTTTTAAATAAATATTATACTAATTGGATATTTTATAATAAATTGTTCAATTAGATTGTTGGAAGAGTTCATAAATGAAATATAAAGAAAATTGGAGAAAATTTGCAACAATCTAAGATACAAATTTAAAAAGTGCTAAAGATGGATTTTGCAAGAAGAAGGTCTTGAAGTTGCTGATAATTGGTCAAGATATCCACACGTTAAAAATTGTTCAATGCGCGGTGTGTTCCCCGCCTGCTAGTAGCTCTAAAATGCGAGGAAGAATTTGGAAACTTGAATTTTTTTGGACACTTGGACTTTTTGGAAACTTGGTATTGTTGGGATGATAGGAATCTCTTGCTTTCCTACCAATTTGGAAACTTATTGATTCTAGGATAAATTATGTAATTGACAACAATATAATTTCTAAAATTTTCAGCCCTTTAGTTTCCTTTTTCAGCATCTTTTTTCAGTATAGGATTAGCTTCCAACATATCAACAACTTTGGCCTAGATTTTGGAAAAACTTCTGCCAAAATTTGCCTATGTGATCTTCACAAGATTTTAGGCTAGAAGTCTTCTTTCTAACACCACAAAAATCACCTCAGTCGGACATCAGAGCAGAAATTTATACCCAAAATACTGAATACTAGTAATCTAATATGAAAATAGAAAGTATACTCCATGTTTTTTAAATCATTATTCATGAAATTAAATCAATATAAAATCATAAAATAAGATTTAAAACATTCCTAAAACTCATAAATGAATGCTAAGAAAGTATGATTCAAGTGTATAAAACTATTGTTATTACTCAACATAACAAAATTCCAAATATTTAAATCCATAGGATTAATTTTTTCAAAGACTCAAAAGGACATTGTGCATTTGTGCAATTTGAAAGTGGATGAGGGAAAATATTGAAAATAGATTTAAGCATAAAAGGACAAGTGGGGTTCCAGAACTCATGAAACCCAAATATCATTTTTTTCTCTCTAGACTATTCTCCTCTACTCTTCTAAACCCAATCGATTTACCACAAAAACTCGATATCAAAAGTTCCAAACTACTAATCCAACTCTCCAAAAGTCAAATTCTAGCTTTGATTTAGGAGGAGAAATTTAGGAATCTAAAGCTATCACAAAGGGAGAAGATTCAAGGATATGGTATAACCCAAATGAAAAGGATTTCTTGAAGATAAAAATCAAGAGATTATCATCTTTCTATCGCAAACTTTAGTTTACTTACCTAGATGTTTATTTGGATTTGGAGACTAGTACTCCAAAGTAAGTGAGGGAGAAACTAGGCTTTGAATATTGGGATTTGGGGTTAACTTGAAAATTAATATTGATGATTTGGTTACTTTATGATGTCTCTTAGAAATTGGATGAGTAGATCATGGCAAAGCCCTTACTACCAAGGAATCTGGGTGTGACTACCCTGTGAGTGGATAGAATATTGTGCTTTTAAATAAGAAAAATAGTTTCTAAATTCTTTTAAAAATGATTTTCTAAAATGGTTTTTAAATGGTTATTATATGTGTTTTGTGATTATGGGATGTCCCAAAATGAGACTTTGAAACATGCATGAGCCAATTTATTTGTGAATAAATATGTGTTATGTATTGTTGAAAATTATATTCTTGAATATTATGGTATTGGTTTGGTAACCATTTGTTGATACCATGGCACATAGAATAAGATTTGAATATTTGTGAAAGAATGGTGTATGAGATAGTAAATGACTATAGTAATTCCCTCCACGAAGTGACTCGATGGATGACATGGTTAAGAGTTTATTGGCAAGGGATGGTAGATGCGGCCTTCTACGTCCCCGTCATACTATCTAATAGCACTATTTGTAAAGTATGAGTCAATGTCAAGGAAGGGGAAATTAGTATTATAAAATTAATGGATTGAAAATCTCTTAACAGGGCCTCCACCCAGCTTTGGCCAAATTTTAGGTGGGAGTGTTTTATTTAGACAGACCCAATGATCTTTGAAAAATATGAACTTATGGATGCATCTATCTTTATTTTAATTATCTAGATTATTTGAAACTACTTATGATTGATGAGTTGTTTGAAATTATGATTTTGATATTCTTATACTCACCACTCATTTATTGTCACAATCATACCATTGCACTCCACTCATTGGGTATTTTATACTCACTCTCCTATTTTTATTTCTATTTTAGAGGAAGGGTAGACATAAAAGTAGCCCCACAATTACCTAGATCCAACAATGGAGAAAGCTATCTGGGACCAATGTTGGTAATGGTCATTTCTAGTTATAGATTTTATGACTTGTAGATGGACCCATCGGAGGACATTTTGGAAGTTAAAATGTATATTTTAGAAATTATATTTTGAAACTTTTCTTGTAACTTAGTTTAATATATTATTATTAAGTTAAGACTTATATTCTTTTTTGGAAGTTATATTTTTAAGATATTAAATGTTTAATTACTCTAGCATGTTTTGGGCTAAATCAATTTGAGCGCTGGATTTGTTGACTTGGAAGTGGGAACATTATACTCTGGCAGGATCTTGGAGTGTGTGTTGGTGACTGCACATACTTTAAGGTCACACGACAGTTATCATGTGCTCGGAGCCACGGATTTGGGCATGAGAAATTTTATCAGTATCAGAGTTATGGTTATTGTGTTTTTAAAATGTTTTCAAATATTTTTAAATGTTTTCAAGTATTTTCAAATGTTTTTAAAGGTTTTTATGTATTTAAATATTTTGGGAAGATTTAAAAAGTCTCCTATAGATCCTAGGAAATTGACACACCTATAGACATAGGTGTTTAGTATCATCTATGTATAGTAAGCTAAGAATAGCTTTTTTTATAAACCATCATGCCTTCTCATCAAAAAATGAGGAATATAAATGAGATTCCTCCTTAAGAACATGAGAATGAGTCATCCTCGCATGCTTCCCCTCCTCCGGCACCTACCTGCTTGACTCTTTTAATCAGGATTCCTCCACTACCGCTCGATGCTCATTAGTAATAGACTGAATGATGGAATGCATATGGTGTGTATCTTCAAGCGCGACCTTAAGTCCAAAGAAATAGGTCGGTGACAAAATATGAAACGGAGAATTGATGATAATATGAAGCTCATGGTGGTCGTAAGATTGTTGGATGAGGATGCAAATTTTGGTGGGATGGTGTAAAGGAGAAATCTATCGTATCTCTTACATGAAATAAATTCCTTAGGGAATTTAATGAGAAATCCTACACCGGTTTGATCAGGATGAAAAAACAAGAGAGTTCCTCTGCCTCCATCAAGGAAATAGGTCAGTGGCAAAATATGAAACGGAGTTTAGAAGTTTGTCCTTATTTGTTTCAAAGATAGTAGTCTCGAGGAGTATAGGCATTTCAACTTGGAGGACAGCGTGAACCTGAACATCCGAGAGAGGATATCAGTTATGGATGATCACACCTACCAGAATATTCTGCAGTTGGCCATGAGGGCTGATCAAATGGTGAAGAGAGAGGCAGGGTTAAGGATTACCATGGGCAGAAGAAACAATCCGAGTTCACTTTAGGCCAAAGTTTCAAGAAGAGTAAAAGCATGGGCTCACATAGTAGTGGTTATGTCTCAGGGTCAGTTGGCACTCCCCAAGGTCAATCATTCTTCCAATGGAATGCTTCTAGCAATAATGTAGGATTGGGAGTAAGGTCGGGAAGAAACAAAGGAGATTCGTACATAAATTATAAGAGATATCACACGGGTCTGTGTAGTTGATCTAGAAATGTTATAATTATGGGAAGGAAGGCAACATTCGACACTCTTGTCCTGAGTTGAATATGAAAGGACAAGAAAATTAACCAGTTTGTGGTCCTTCTAGTGGTGCCAAAGGCTTCCTAGCTACTACTTCAGCACCTCTCATCAGTGCCACTCCAAGAATGAGGATAGGAAGCAACACATTGGCTACCAATCCCTAACGTCCTTAACCCCGAACACAAACTAGGATCGAGGCAATGACTAATGAAGAAGTACAAAACAATCCCGACGTTGTCACAAGTAAATTTGGTATAAATTATTGATTTATAAAGGAATGCTATTGGTGTTGCATGACATTGAAAGTGTTGCTTGGTGATGAATATGTGAGTTTGTTGAGTATGTTGTATGATATTGAGGTATTGATGACTATTCTAGGAAAATACTTTGAATAATTGATGTATATATATATATATATAAATTTATCCAATGTTATAGGAGCTGCATATGAAATGTGTGTGATAAGATTTGACTGATGATCACTTGATAGTTTATATTAATAGGTTTAATGAAAATATTTGGTATCAATGCCCGCATACTTTTTGATACGGGGTTTAATAATTCCTTCATTAGTATAAGTTTTGCTAGACATGCTGATAGACTCATGACCCCACTTGAGGAAGAGTTATTAGTATCATACCTTTAGGTGAGCAGTTCATTAGAAATATAGTTGGTAGGCGAAATGATTTTTGAGACAGATTTAATTCCATTAGAGTTGAAGGATTTTGACGCTATTATGGGAATGGATTGATTATACCTCTATCAGACATTTGTGAATTGTTTTACTAAGGAAGTAGAGTTTTAAAAATTAGAATACCCAGTATTTATTTTTCCCAGCAAATGTCGAGTAGTACCAAAATGTATAATATCAGCATTAAAAACTTGTAGGCTGATGCACAAAGGATGTGAAGCATATTTAACCGATATTATTAACACAACTAAAGGGAGCCCCACTCTAGATAATATGCCTATGGTGAATGAGTTTCTGAATAGTTTTTAGAAGAGTTACCTGGTTTACCTCCAAACTCAGAGTTTGATTTCACCATTACTCTACTCCCTAACACTGCACCCATCTCCATTCCATCCTATAGAATGGCACTCACAGAGTTGAAAGAGTTGAAAGTTCAACTCCAAGAGTTACTAGACAAAGAATTTATCCCGTCAAGCTATTCTCCTTGGGGTACACTAGTCTTATTTGTGATGAAGAAAGATAATATTTTTAGATTATGTATTGATTATCAAAAACTAAATAGAGTTACCATTAATAATAAATACTCGCTCCTTAGGATTGATGATCTTTTTTATCAGTTTCAAGGTGCATGTATATTTTCAAAAATTAAATTGAGGTCGGGTTATCATCAATTGAAGATCAAAGAGAGTGATGTACATAAGATAGTATTTAGGGCTTCGAATGGACATTATAAGTTTTTGGTAATGCCATTTAAGTTAATAAATGCCCCTGTTGCTTTTATGGATTTGATGAATACGGTATTTTACTCATATATTGATAAGTTTGTGATTGTGTTCATTGATAACATATTGATGTATTCAAAGAATGATGACAAACATTCAGAGCATTTTAGAATTATCTTGCAAACTCTTCGGGAAAAGCAACGTACGCTAAGTTTTCCAAATGTGAATTTTGGTTGAGGGAAATTAGATTTTTGGGGTATATTATGTCTAGCAAAGGGATATTTGTGGATCCAAGAAAGGTTGAAGCTATCTTAAAATGGGAACGTCTGAAAAGTGTGATAGAGGTGAGAAGTTTTCTTAGGTTAGTGATAGGGCATAAATTGGTGTTATAATTAAGGTTAATTTTATTCTATTTTTGAATAAATATTACACTAATTATTGTATTTTATGGTCATTGATATAATAGGAATGATGGATAAGACTTTTGAAGAAAAAAAAAGTAAAAGGAGTCAAAATTGGAAGCTTTAAAGATTTTCAAAATCATTGATTTATTCCTAATATTTAGGGATAAATTTTAGAAATTTAATTTGCAAAAACTTTTATCTTTTAAGAAATTTTCATTCTTGAAAATAGGGTTACTACTCTTATTTATAGTGTGTTTCATTGTACAATTAAGAAGGGGAACAGGCGACAGCCCCAGGGGGCAACACCCCACGTTCCTGAAGAAGAAAGCAATCACTTCCTGTAGACTTTTGTTTCTCTAGCAATCAGCCATGTTTTTCTTAGAGAGGATCAATTTGTTTTAATAGAAGCACAATTTTCTTTTTCAGTTTTTTGTGAGTTTTTCTCCTCCTCCTATGTTTTCTCTTTAATTTTATTTTCTAGTTAAAGGGTATTGAAATCTTGATGATTGATGATTGTGAGATTTAATTGGGCTTATTAAATCAATATCTCATAAGTATTTATTTGATTCTTGCACTTCATGGATCATGATTTTCTAAGGTTTGTTAAATAGTGGCTAATGTTTAATAGTTTTAGAATAATTTATAACTAATTAAAATGACAAATCCGTAATTTTTTGTTAATTTTAATAAAGTGATAAATGACATTCATGTCATGAAATTAAATAATCTAATTTAAATGAACCCACTATATAATTGTTAATGCTATGAGACTTTCAATCTTAAAAGATTCTCTGGGGTTGACTCTCAATTAACAAAATAATTAACGAGATTCTCTTAATTATCGATGAGATTCTCTGGGGTTGACTTTCAATTAGGGAAATAATTAACAAACTTTTCTTAATAATCGACAAAGTAAGGCAAGATTAATCATTGGGTATTCGTCGACAGCTATAACCAATTTATTTATGGGTGTTGAGATCTTTAGATAGATCGATGATCAGTCATATAAAATCAAGGTGAATATAATTCTTTGACTAGAAAAATTGATTTTCTATTAGTTTTTATTTTATTTTTTTGAGTTATTTATTTTTATTTAATTAGTTTAATTAGTTTTCCAAACCCCAATATTTTTATTTTATTTTATTTTTCTTAAAAGAAATAAATCTACCGTTCCCTGTGGAGATGACCCTATTCACTCTATACTAGTATTTTGTGAAGTAGGTATTTTATTTTTTGTTGTTTAACGACACACCAAATTTTGGCGCTGTTATCGGGGAACGGTATTAAATGATTTATTTTTTTTAACTTTTGTCAACAACATAGTACAAAGGATTTTAAACAATATGATATGGCCACACAAAAGATTTTAATGGAGTTCTTATTTCTTGATTTTAATAAACATACCTTTTGCAGTGATTTTCCTAATATTGAGACTTACCAATAATTTAGAATATGGCAAGATATTCTAAAGATGGTTAATGAGGTAAGTGATTTTTCCCTTCGTCAAGAATTAAAAGAACTAACTTCTCTTATGCATAATTTTATTGTAAGAAAAACACAACCGATATAAACTTGTGGAATTTGTTCAGAGATGGATTTTCCAACCGATAAGTGTCCCATTCTTTATGGTGACCCATATTCAAACATCCATAACCAAGGATGGTGTAATGAACCATACTTCAATTTTGAAAATTGGCAATAAGAATTCCAATAACAACCACAAGTCCAATCTCAATTTCAGCCTTAACAAACTTTTTCAAATCAAGGTACGTCTCTAGAAGAGATTGTTAAAAGTTTGGTTAACAGTACTTTGAGATTTTAACAACAGACAAGGGCCAATATCCAGAATTTGAAAAATCAAATGTCACAATTGATGGAAACTATGAGTCGATTGGAAAAATCATCAAAAGAAGTGCAAGACAATTCATCAAAAGCCAAAGAAGATAGAGAAATCAAGCATATAGAGAAATCATCAATAGTAAATGAATCCACCAAGTAGGTAAGTAATGAGTCTGACACTTTCAAAACAAAAATTTTGATTTTATAACCTTTTCCTAGTAGGTTGGTACAACTAAAAGAAGAGGATGAGAAAAAGATTTTGAAAACTTCTCCAAAAGAAAGATTCAACATTTCTCTCTTAGAAACAATAAAGCAAATGCCAGAGTCATTCATGAAAGAAGTTAAGACAAAAATTGATGCGGATTTGGGTGCTTTAACTCTTCCGTTTGATGGTAAAGTTGATACTTTTAATATTTTTGATGTCATGAAGTATCCAAATGATTTTAAGTTTATTTTTCATGATAGCATGATAGAGTTTATTGTTCATGATAATTTTGTGCAAGATGAATTGGACTTTGTTTTTAAGAAAAACGTGATAGATGAGGTTGCACAATGGAATAAATTTCTTGATGACAAACTCACACACCGGAAGCAATCATTGGTAGGCCATATAGTCATTCACTTCAATTCAAAATTAAACTTCATGCCAGGTAAGTTGAAGTCAAAATGGACTCGACCGGTTTTTGAACAAGGTTGGAATGAGGAGGTAATGTCGAGTCAAAGACATTAAACAAAAGCGTTTGGGAGGCAACCCAATATTTTCTTTTATAATTTTTATTTCATATTTATTTGGTTTGATCTACGTTTGATTTTGATTTTTAGTTGAATAAATGCTGGAAAATTTGGTGACCAAAAATGTTCTGCCATTAAACCGTACTCACGCCTTAACAAGCCTTCATTGCTATCCAGTTTTGCTAATGTTCTCAAGTGACCAGAATTGTACATGAGCTAGGGCGTGCCCACGCCCTAAGAAGGGTCCATTCCTGCCACCATAATTTTTTCTTCAAAATTTGTTGGATTTGACCCCTCCATTCATCACCCCACCCTAGAGAAGTCTTGTTCTCACTTTATCTTTTTATTTTTGCTTTTAGTGTTATTTATTTTTATTTTTTTCTCTCTCATTTAGCATACATTAGAGACAATGTATGATTTAAGTATGGGGGGATATTTCATGTTTTTGTTGTTTTACAATAGGTTAAGTTTTGTTTCATTTCATTTAATTAAAAAAAAAAGAGAAAAAGAAAAAAAATTTGAACTTTCTAAATGTCTATGTATTATTTGACTGGCTAGAAATTTATGAAAAAATAACACGTATCAATGGTTTTCGTATTTGTAATGGCTATTCATATCTTAATAGTTTTCTTTGAATGATAAGTATGCAAGATTCAATATAAACCCCATTTAAAAGTAAGGTTTTGAGGTTAAAACGAGCAAATTCATTCTTTGTGTTCGGAATTTCTTTTCTTCTTGAGTGAATATCACACTTGGAATGGTTATTCTAGAACTTGCAATGTTATACATTTTGAGATCATATCTAGGGTTTAATATATTGAAATCATAAAGGCACCTAGGTTTTATCCAATTTTGACTTTCGTTAAAAATCCCTACCCTGAATTTTATTTTCCTTAGTGAATCAATTTGAGCCTAAGAGCCTTTCTTTTTTCAAAACCCTTCAATACAACACTAAAGCCCTATTTTGGCTTGCATTTCAACCCTTTGTACGAAAGATATATGTAGTTAATTATATGATATTAGTTATATGATTTTCTCATGAGACATATATTGATTAGAGATTTGATAATGATATTTACATATGAAAAAGAAAGGAAAAAGTTTGATTTTGTTCATCTTTGTACTGAGATGCTCTTCATTAAAAAAAAGAGAGGAAGAGAACAAAAAAAAAGCAGCAGCAAATAAAAGAGAAAAAAAATGCTGCATCTCTAAGAATTTCAATTCAGTCATGGATCATGGAGAAAAGTTTGATATTTTTGACTGTTGGCTACGTTGAGCACATGTGGGTATCAAGATCATATATTTTTGGTATGCTATTTGTGTGGGGCAATGTGTTATCACGGAAAAAAATAATATGGTTAGGTGCATATTTTCTTTGGTATATTTTAAACCTTTGATATATCCTTTTATCCTACCCCTAACCCAGCCACGTTACAACCAAAAGAAAGACTTTTAGATTGATGTATGAAATTCAAATTTATAAGTGGTGAAAATTTGATATATTTACAAACATATGGTAATGTCAATTCTAATATGTTGATTTGAGTGATATTGATATATTTTTCACCCCTTGTCGAATGAATTTGAGTGAACCTTTAGAGAGAAATATTGAATCTTGTAGTTTTGTTTTCGTTAGAAACTGTTAAAATTTGTAATAGTTGTTCTCATATGAAATACTGTGAAGTACTTATTGTTTTGATTATTTCTCTAGTTTGATTCTTATGGCACATGTTGGCTTAGTTGTTCGAAAGAAAAATAAGTAAGTTAGAGTAGTTTTAATTTTATTTGAGTTAGGAATGCGTGAGGACAAGCATCATCTAGGTGTGGGGAAATTTGATAGGGCATAAATTTGTGTAATAATTATGATTTATTTTATTTTATTTTTGAATAAATATTACACTATTATTGTGTTTTATGGTCATTGATATAATATGAATGATGGAGAAGACTTCTGAAGAAAAAGAAGTCAAAATTAGAAGCTTTAAAAATTTTCAAAATCATTGATTTATTTCTAATATTTAGGGATAAATTTTAGAAGTTTAACTTTCAGAAACTTTTATCTTTTAAGAAATTTTCCTTCTTGAAAATAAGGTTACTACTGCTATTTATTATATGCTTCATTGTAAAATTAAGAAGGGGAAGAGGCGGCAACCCCAAGGGGGGCAACACTCTACGTTCGTGTAAAAGAAAGCAATCACTTCTTATAGACTTTTGTTTCTCCAGCAATCAGCCATGTTTTACTTGGAGAGGATCAATTTGTTAAGCATAATTTTCTTTTTCATTTTTTTGTGAGTTTTTCTCCTCCTCCTATGTTTTCTCTTTAATTTTATTTTCTAGTTAAAGGGTATTGAAACCTTGATGATTGATAATTGTGAAATTTAATTGGGTTTATTAAACTAATATCTCATAAGTATTTATTTGATTCCTACACTTCATGAATCATGATTTTCTAAGGTTTGTTAAATAGTTGTCAATGTTTAATAGTTCTAAAATAATCTAACTAATTAAAATGGCAAATCCATAATTGTTTGCTAGTTTTAATAAAGTGGTAAATGACATTCATGTCATGGAATTAAATAATCTAATTTAAATGAACTCGCTGTGTATTTGTTAATTAGAATTGGGTCTCTCTAGATCTTAATGCTATTGAGACTTTCAATTCTAAGAACTTCTCTAGGGTTGACTCTCGATTAGGAAAATAATTAACGAACTTCTCTTAATTATCGACGAAGTAAGGAGAGATCGACCGTTGGGCGTTTGTCGACGGCCATAACCAATTTATTTATGGGTGTTGAGATCTTTAGATAGATCGATGATCATTCACATAAAATCAAGATAGATATAATTCTTTTGACTAAAAAAATTGATTTTCCATTAGTTTTTATTTTTATTTTTTCGAGTTATTTTTTTTATTTAATTAGTTTAGTTAGTTTTCCAAACCCCCATATTTTTATTTTATTTTATTTTTCTTAGAAGAAATAAATCCACCATTCTCTGTGGAGATGACCCTATTCACTCTATACTAATATTTTGTGAAATAGGTATTTTATCTTTGGTTGTTCAACGACACACCATTAATAAGTTACTATAGAAGATTTGTTGAGGGATTTTCTAGAATTGCAGCTTCATTATCTAGTTTAACAAGAAAAGAAATTAAATTTGAGTTGAATGATAAGTGTGAAATTAGATTCCAAAAGCTTAAGAAGAGATTAACATATACTCCAATCCTTACCCTTCCATCAAGTGAATGTGGATATGTGGTTTATAGTGATGTTAGTAAATAAGGATTGAGATATATGTCAATGCAAAATGATAAGGTAATAGATTAAGCCTCCCGACAACTAAAGAAGTATGAAGAGAACTACTCTACTCATGATCTGGAGTTGGCTGCAGTTGTGTTTGACTTGAAGATATGGAGACATTATTTATATAAGGAGACTTGTAGGATTTTTACCGACTATAATAGTTTAAAATACTTGCTCACATAAAAAGAGCTAAATTTGAGACAAAAGAGGTGCTTTGAGTTGATTAAAAACTATAATCTGGTAATAGATTATCATCCGGCCAAGACTAATGTAGTTGATGATGCTTTGAGTCAGAAATCTTCATCTAATTTGGAGTCTTATTCAAATTCTTATCTTTCTTATTTTGTTGGAATCCGAACCCTTATGGTGAGATTAGCAAATGATGACTAGGGTGCATTGTTGGCTAGTTTTGAGGTAAGACCAACCTTAGTCAATAGCATTCGAGAGCTCCAAGCCACCGATGATAAATTGGAGAGGAGAGTTGTGAAAGTCCACAATGGAGAAGGGGGTGAGTTTAGGATTCAAGACAATGGAATGCTTATGTTTAGGAACCTAATTTGTGTTTCCAAGGACATTGATCTTTGTAAGACTATTCTTAAGGAAGTACACTCATCAGCTTATGTGATTTATTCGGGAAGTTCTAAGATGTACCGAATAATTAAGAAGAATTATTGGTGGTCTGGAATAAAACGGGAGATTATTGAATTTGTGTCTAAGTGTTTACTATGTCAGCAAGTGAAAGCAGAACACCAAAAGCCTGCCGATAACCTCCAAGCATTACCAATCCCTGAATGAAAATGGGAATATGTGACCATGGATTTCGTATTCAGCTTAACACACACACCAAATAGATATGATATTATTTGGATAATTGTAGACTAACTCACCAAATCAACTCACTTCTTGTCGATTCAAAACACATACCCTTTGGAAAAGTTATCAAAGTAAAACATTGATGAAATTGTGAGACTCTATAGGGTTTCAGTATCGATCGTGTTTGATCGTGACCCTTATTTCACCTCTCAATTCTAGCCGAAATTACAAAAATCCTTGGGTACCCAATTAAAGTTTAGCACCACTTTCACCCCCAAATCGATGGACAATCTGAACGCACAATCCAAAATTAGAAGATATGTTTAGAACTTATGTAATAGATTTTCAGGGAAACTAGGATAGACACCTTTGTATAATAGATTTTCAGGGAAACTGGGAAAGCACCTTTCTTTAATATAGTTTGCCTACAACAATATTTACCAAGCTAGTATTGGAATTCCCGCTTATAAAGTTTTATATGGATAGAAGCGTAGAACCCCACTATGCTGGGGTAAGGTTGGGGAAAGAAAGATTGAAAGTGTAGAATTAATTAAAACTACTATCGAGAAGGTGAAATTAATTTGGGAAAAAATAAAGGCAGTTCAAAACCAACAAAAGAGTAATACTGATAAAAGGAGAACCCACTAGAATTTGAGATCGGTGACAAGATGTTCTTAAAATATCCCCTTAGAAAAAAGCAATTCGATTTCGGAGATGGGGAAAGTTGGACCCTTATTTTATAAATCCTTTCAAGGTCATTGGGAAAGTTGGAAAGGTGGCTTACAAATTAGAATTGCCCCTAGAATTAGAAAGAATTCATAATGTTTTTCATATCTCTATGTTATTGCTACTCGTTGTGCTTTGTTGGTAAGTCTTAGAAGTAGTGGGTTTTGTAGGGATGCGAGGACTTGCTATCCCTTTAAGTGGTCGAGACTTTGAGAGTCTTCTTATGTCTTGAAGTTGGTCATCTTTGATTCGAGCAATCTCCCAAGCATGCATTAGTGTCTTAGGTCGATATAACTTCACTTCGGAAGCCAATTTATATCTTAATCCACCAATAAAGATGCCTACTAGGCTAGTTCGGGCCAATCGACTCTTGTGGAGATCTTCTCAAACTCCTTTTAATACTCTCTTAATGAAGAGGTTTGCTTCAAATGGGTGAGAGCCTTGTTGTAGTTGACATAAGAAGTTTCATCAAATCTTTTGGTGATTTCTTTGCATAGTTTCCTCCAAGATAAGGCTTTGCTTTTGAATCGATACCTTTCTTGTATCCATTGGTATCAAAGTTGTGCCTCTTCCTCAAAATAGAAACTAACAACTCGCACCTTTTCATACTTAGTCGTAGGATAATATGTGAAATAAATTCTGCCCTTGCAATCCAAGCGCTCAAATCACTTTAAGCAAATGTTGGAAAAACAAGTTTGGGTTGGCATGGTTGTTGTGGTTGAAAGGCTACATTTCAGCGCCTATTTGTGGCCTCAATTTCATCTTCACTTGTTGATGAATCATCCACTTTAGCTTGTGAAGATGCCAATGTTGGATGAGCGGCTCTAATTTGTGAGGATTGATCCTCTTCTTGGATGGGGACTACAATATTTCTTACTTGGTATCTATCACTTGCCGTATGGAGTTCCCTAAGGATGGTACTTATGGCGGCCATGCTTTGCTCTGTTTGAATAAAGCACCGGTCCATGTTGTTGTGAACTTGTTCATTGGCATCTAAGCGTGCCTTAAGAGCCTCGATCCTTTCTCTTTGTGCCATGATGGTTTAAAGATAAAATGGTGTGATAAATTGGTTTGTTCAAAGAGAACAAGAGTCCTTTTCCAAAGTCCAAATAGATCTTTTTGAGGAAAGTATAGACTGTTTGCTTTCTTCTTTAAGGAATCATAGGGATTCTTTAAGAGAAAGGGTAGATAGATGATCTCTTAACTAAATAATGATCTCTTCGCAATGAAGAATATTTTCTTCTCAACGAGAGCACAAAAAATGATGTATTTTTCGGTACTCTCTCAATGAAAGCACTAGAAATGATGTATTGCCTTGATGGTTAACACACACCACTGGTATTTTTCTCTTGCACAAGGGTGGAAAGTGCACTATGATCCTTGGCTAGACAGAATTATGGCCAAACTACCATGGATTTTGCATGGTTTTGGGGTTGTGGGGGCGATTGAGTGAAAAGGTTGGAGTTCTTCCTTATGCATAGTACCAAAATGTCCTATACAAAAGGGTTAGCTCACAAGAGAAGAAGGGATGGAGTAAAAAAGAGATGGAGGAGATGGAAAAAGAATTTGAACTTGCCTTGATGGGTGTTGTCAAGAATAAGAGCCTCTATGAAGCGGGGATGATGTAACCTAAGGTTCTTTGTACCCTTAAGCCCTAATTCTATTACGCGATGGTGATGTAACTTTCTCATGCTGGAGAATTTTGGAACTTTGATTTTCTATTATGATAATTCACCTATTACAAATAGGGGAGGCTTGTCCTATTTATAGATGAAGAAAGAGCATTGAAAGGTCCTTATTACGCACAACTTTTAGTTTGAAAAAACTCCTACTATGAAATAAATACAGGGCAGTTACAACTAAAATTATTACAAACTCAAAGCCTTACAAAAATAAAAGGAATTATTTCATAAAAATAGTTATTAAATAAGGAGGTTGGCGGCCTTTCGGCCACCTGATTCCATCCTGGCACACACTGCTCCTATGGAGTGTGCACTGGCCTGTGTGTTGGCATGCTGTCCTCGGACCATAGCTTGATTTCTTCATGCAATCTCTCCTTTCCTTCAAGCCAAGTGTCTTCTAATAGTGTCTCTTCACTTGCTCGCTCATCCACATGTATTTCCTCGGCCTTATCTTCATGCTTGCGGTGTATTATGTCATGATTATGCATTGTCTTGTCTTCCTCGGCCTCTTGCACATACGGTTGCATTATGAATTGTACCTTTTCATGCAGTAATGTCTTTTGGCATGGATTTATTGGAGTCTTCTTGTGCCGGGACATTACTTTGCTTGAGTTGGAGTTATGCTCATGCACGGACTGCTTGAACCATGGTGCCTTTTCGCTTTGTGTCCTTTCAAGCGAGGGCTTTCTTGCTTTCTTCTTTGGATGTGTAATAACATCCTTTACTTCTTTAGAGACTTTTGCTTGATGGTTGCTCGATGTTGCGTGAAAGGTTCTGTCCTTTGGATGGAGGGTTGCAACCTTTGGTGCACGGTTGCTCGGTTGCCTTGTGCCATTGCTAGGGCACTGCTTGTCCGCACTCATGTGGGCTTAAAGATTGCCATGCAATGCCTTAGGCAATTGTTTTGCCTTGTCCAATGCTGATGTTTCATCATTGGGTGACCTTTGGCTTGATATGAGAAGATATGTTCGCACGAATCTCCTTTGGAGATGTGTTCATGCGAACCTACTTAAGAATTACATCCAAGCAAACCTCCTTAATTTCCTTATCTGCATGCCTTGTGGCCATTTGCCATGACCTTTTACTTTGCACATGGGACTGAGGAAGGTTGCAACAACCATCCAAGCAATGTGGACTAACTGCATATATTGGTAATCAACTATTGTGTATAGACACTAAGTTTTGCTATGTATCAAACACTAAGTTTGTGCGGGTTAACCATTTGTTATGCACAGTCATCTATTTATTTTTATGGTTTGGCATTCTAAAGATTAATTTAACTCGATTTTCATATTATTTTCAAAACATTTCCAAATTTAATTTCCACTTCAATTTTCTTATTTTAATCATCGTCAAGAGCTAATTTTGTCAACAATCTCCCCCAATGATTGTAAAATGTTTCTAATAATCTGGAAATTCGTAGTTGAATTTGTTGGGTAAAATTTTACCCCCTCTTTAAATATTTTAATTTTCTCCTTTTAAATGTTTTCAAGAAATATTTGAAATTCTTCGAATATTATTGTTCTCCCCCTTTTTGGCAGGAACAAGGAGTCCGACAGAAAACTTAAAGGGTAAGAAATTAGCCCAAGATTAAGAACATTGACTTATTTTTGGAAAACAAAACTCCCCCTTTAGATTTGCATTGGTGCTGGATCATAGACAATTATATTTATAATGAAGAATAGAAGATAGCATAAACATTTGAGATTAAAAGAAGATAGAGAAACAGAGGACATCACAAATAGTGCATGATAAAAGAGAGGGTCTAAGTACATGTTGGATCCCGTGTTTCTAACTTTTGACCTAACTTTAGCTTTTCCATTATCTTTGCTAGAGGAAATAGAGGCAAAAGCACCAACGTTGAAAGAAGAGAGACTAGGTGTAGGGACTATTGTAGGCATAGTGGAGACACCAGAAGTGGTGGAAGCACCTATGATGGCATAAACACTAAATGAGTTCTGAGAGGAGGGGCGTACCAAGAGAGGTTTAGGAGTGGGAGCTCGAGGTTTTGAGGTAGAGGAGGTAGGTACAATCAAATTGTTCTTTACACTAACAACAAAATTGATGATGAGTTATTGATCATTAGACATGTGCATCAGTTTGTATTGCAAGTCTGCCTCAGTTTGTTGTCTAAATTCTCCAAGATTTCTTTTAACATCTCTTACATCCCTTTTAACCTCTTGGATTCTATAGTCCATATTATCAAATTTCTCATTTACCTGACTCTCAAAACCATCAATCATGTCCATGATTTTGGTTTGCATGGTATTCATTCTTTTAAAGAATTCATTCCACCTATAATCAGAATAAGAGGAACCTTGCAATGGCATGATTTGTAATGGCTATTTAGTTTGTAATCCCTAGTCTTCTCACTCCTTCCTTCTCGTCTACCTTCTTATCGAACCTGTTTTGCATTTCAGTCCCTTTTCTTTAGATTAACTCATACACCATTCTCAAAATTCAGTTATTTCTAAGTAAGGATGTGGCATTTATACTATTCTTCATACTTAGCTTTATCTTATTTTCTTTTCGTAAACTAAACCCTTGCTTCCTAAGATGCCAGTGATCACACTAGCATAGTGTAAGTTCGAATCCCTTGATACATGGGCTGCTATCATAAAGTAAGGGATTAGGAAATGCAAAGCTGAATTTATTATTCTTATAATACATGCCATAAGCTAGAAATCCTCTCACGTGATAGTTGTGTAATTTCCTCCCTTTGGTTTAATGGCATGAGTGACCAAGATATGTAGGATTCTTTCATGTAATCCTAGATCCATTGCATTTGTAATAACCTCTTCCAGATTACGGTAATCAAATACAACCTAGCATCATCTATAAATGTTATTTGCAAAAATGCAACCCATTCAAGTCCATTATCCCTGCATATGGCCCTAGGATTTACTTCAATGCCCTAACTATCAAAATATGTCTCCAGTGCACAAGGCCATGATTGACCCTCGATCACTATGTGTGAATCATAGTCTACTACTTCGGACTCCTCATCTTCATCAACTACTTCTACATTATTAAAGAAAAGTTTAAATACCCTTTTATAAATTTTCTTTATTGGATTGGGAATCCAATTTGTATAGACTTGATGTAAATATCATGTGTACCTAAAATCTATCTTTTAAAGAAATTCTCAGTCTATCAATCTACCATGCTTGATGTTCCTATCACAAAAGAGTTTATCAAAAAGCTTACTTTTCTCAAAGGATAGGAATTCTTTCTTGTTGTATTTCTCTATAGGTGTAGATTCAATTGCAACCTCCTTTCCTTTTCTAGTTTTAGGTGATATTTAAGTTAAAAAAAAAGGTTTTGTGGTTATTGGGAGGAAGAATCATGCTGAAGTTAATTTAGCAGATGAAGTTTGAGAGCAAAAAAAAAGTTTATTTAGCATAAGAGAGTGCGTAAAAAGAAGAGGAAGGAGTGTATTGTTGAAGTGTGTGCTACCAAAAAATTTAAGAAGCAAGTTCACATGGAGAGAGAGAGAGAGAGAGAGAGAGAGAGAGAGAGAGGAAGAGAGAAGATGAGATTTTGTGTTATCCTGAGCAGTGTTCACAATTTGTAGAATCTTGTGATCAGAGACAGAAAGTTCAGATGAAGTGAAGTGAGAAGACGAAGTGATGTTCATGTTCCCTTTTAACGGTTAACTGTTTTGCATTAACAGTGTACTCTATTTTTCGGTTCAATTATCTTTTGAAATCCAACATTCCTAATTCTCTTATTAAATTATAAAATTTGTTCTTGTCAAGTGGTTTTATGAATATATCTATTATCTATTTTTGAGTATCAATATACTCGAGAATTACATCAATTTTCAACACATGATCTTTGATAAAATGATGTTTGAGTCCTATATGTTTTGTTCACGAGTGCTATACTGAATTCTTTGTTTGTTAAGTTGATAACACTAGTATTATCACACCTAATTTAAATACAATCTACTTCTACTCCATAAGTTTACATCTGTGGTTTGCTCCACAGTAACTGAGCACAACATTACCCAGCTGCAACATACTCAGCTTCAGTGGTCAATGTTGCCATATTATTTTACTTCTTTGAGAACTATGAAACAATCATAGTTCCAAAAAATTGACAAGTACCACCCATACTTTATCCATCAATCCTACAGTCTATATAATCTGTATCTGAGAAACCAAGCAGTTGAAAACTAGAATTTCTATCATAATATAAACCTAAGTTTACAGTATCCTTCACATACCTAAGGATTCTCTTAACTGCTGTCAAATGTGATTTTTTGGGGTCTGATTGAAATCTATACTTTACCCATCAACCCTACAGTCTATATAATCTGTATCTGAGAAACCATGCAGTTGAAAACTAGAATTTCTATCATAATATAAACCTAAGTTTACAGTATCCTTCACATACCTAAGGATTCTCTTAACTGCTGTCAAATGTGATTCTTTGGGGTCTGATTGAAATCTAGCATATAGCCACATACTAAACTAAATATAAGCCTAAAAGCTATGAGATAGAGAAGAGAACATATCATATTTCTATATAACTTTTAGCAAATTGATTTTCCTTCATCATCCTTGTCTATCTTAATAGTTGTGCTCAGAGGCCTAGCACTTTCTTTGCAATTCTCAAGACCAAACTTCTCTATTAATTCTTTGGAGAACTTAGTCTGATTTATAAATATACCTTTCTCAATTTATTTTATTTGAAGACCCAAAAAAATTCAATTCTCCCATCATACTCATTTTAGATTCCTTCTACATGCATTGGCTCAACAAATTCTATGTAGATATTTTCATTAGTGCTGCTGAATACTATATCATCTACATATATTTTGAGTATCAAAAGTTCTTTGTCAATTTTCTTAATAAACAAAGTAGTATCCACTTTGCCACTATTAAAACCATGTTCAACTAGAAAATTACTAAGTCTTTCGTACCAAACTCTAGGAACTTGCATAAAATCATGCAAAGCTTTTGACAATTTAAATACATAGTATGAGAATTTTAGGTCTTCAAAGTCCGGAGGTTGTTCTACATAATTTGTCTCATTTATCACCCTATTCTAAAAAATACTCTTTACATCCATCTGACTTAGTTTAAAATTCATGTGCCTTGCGAAGGCAAGAAGCATTCTAATTGCTTCTAGCCTAGCTATAGGAGTATATGTTTCATCATAATCTATACCTTCTTTCTGACAGTACCCTTTGGCCACTAATCTAGTTTTGTTTCTCACTATAGTGCCATGTTCATTTAGATTATTTCTAAATACCCATTTAGTTCCTATAACTGATTGATCTTTAAGTCTAGGTATTAAGTTTTATATTTTGTTTCTTTCAAACTGATTTAGTTACTCTTACGCGGCTAATATCTAATTTTTATCCTTTAAGGCTTCATATGTGTTTTTGGGTTCAATCTAAAAATAAACGCTACAAATTCACATTAGTTTTGTAATGCTGATTTAGTTCTAACTCCACATTGTATATCACTAGTTACATTTGCTACATTTACAATATTCCTAACTATTTGAAACTTAGTTTCTTGCTCATGCTTTTCAGAGGAATAAGCATAGGATCATATTCTACGATTTCATTTTTATGCTCCTCACCTTGAGCATTTTCACAAATATTGGTTTTGAGATTCATCAAATTTCACATGAATAGATTTTTCAACTACCATTGTTCTCTTAATGTAAATTCTATAGACTTTACTATTAGTTGAGTAATCTCAGAAGATGCCTTCATTATTCTTTGCGATGTACATCTAAATATATAGAAATATCATATGTTTGGCTTTCTATCTTTATATAGTTTGTAAGGGTTTTTCTTAAGAATTGATCTAATTAAAACTCTGTTCAGAATATAACAAGTTGTGTTTATAGTTTCTATCCAAAAATATTTAGGTGTGTTATGATCACAGAGTATGGCTCTTACTATTTCTTCTAATACTTTGTTTCTTCTCTCTACAATACTATTCTGTTAAGGGGGTTCTAGGGGCAGAGAAGCTATGATTAATCCTATTTTCTTCATAATATTTCTTTAATTGATTATTTTCGAATTCTCTATCATGATCAATTCTTATTTTGGATATTGTATACTCTTTTTCTTTTGAAGTTTTTTGCAGAGTTTTGTGAATTCTGAACATATTTCTTCTTTTCTAACCAAGAAGAGAACCCAAGCGTATCTTGAATAGTTATCAATTATTATAAATCCATAGTATTTTCCTCCTGAATTTGGGTTCTTGTTGGACCAAATAGGCCCAAAGGTCTAGAAGTTGAGATCATGGTCTTAACATAAATAAGGCTTTAGTTTGTTTTCCTTTTATGCAACCATCACAGGTTCTACCTTTTTCAAATTTTAAGTCTGGGATACCTTTTACTAAATTTTTCTTTGTTAATCTTTTAATTAGATCTATGCTTGTATGTCCTAATTGTCTATGCCAAAGTCTAAAGTTATTTTTATCCATAACCCTTAAGCATGATTCATTTATAATCTCCGTTTCAACAATGTCAATTATATAAATGTTTTCTTTCTTAATTCCAATAAACTTGTTTCATTTGATGCTATTCATGTAATTAAACAAACATCAGAATCAAAAATCACCCTATAACCTTTATCACAAAGCTAACTCACACTAAATAAACTAAATTTCAAACCAGAAACTAGGAAACATTCTGAATTTGAGTTTCAGATTACTTATCACCTATGTTGCTCACTCCAATGATCTTCCCTTTCGAATTATCCCCAAACGTCACTTTCTATCCTTTTTTTTTCTCCAGCAATGTGAATTTGGATGTATCGCCGGTCATATGTCTCAATCATCCACTGTCTATCTATGTACCACACGGAAGGCCAAGGGGATTCTTTTGATCTCAAACAAACCTAAGAGAAGAACCAGTTATATTTTTTCCTTTCATACCCACATTTTCTTAGGTCCCGTTGGGTTAGTTTTGATTTCATTCTTAGACTTCCATTTCATTTTTACTACTAGATAAGGTTTGTACCAGCATTCATCAGTTAAGTGTCTAATTTTAAAGCAGTGAGTGTATCTAGCTTTGTTAGATTTTAATGCATCTGTAGAGTTTTTCTTTAGTCTACGTTGATCAGATTTATATCTAATTTTCATTCAAATGTGGCATCTATATTGTTTAACATCTTTAAAACTAGGTTTGAAGAATTTATACAACTTTTTTGAGTTTGAGTTGGATTGTATCTTATCTAGTTTCATTAAAACTACCCTTTGGACTCTTAGGATATGACCTTTGACTTAAAATTCAAATAGGTCTCAGTTGAACTAGTATATATTTTAGTTTGAATTGAGGTTGCTTGTCATCAATTTTTGATTATTTAAAAGATTTTTAATGTAGAATTCGAAAAATCAATATACACATCATTGGCAAAGTGGGAACGCAGGTCAGCCTATTGTTTGTTCTGGTTGGCTGGGGGAGTGGACTGCTCTTCCTAAGATTCAGCAGGTTAACCACTTGAGTCCTATAGTCAACTACTTAAGCACAGTGGGCTAGCTGCTTGTGCTCATGGCCAGCGGCTCCAGCACTGCACGTGTTTACAGTTGGCCGCTTGAGTGCATTGTGCACTTGCGGTTGGCCGATCGAGTGCATTGTGCACTCACCATCGACCACGAAAACACTTGCGGCCAGCCACTCATGTGCTACGGGCCAACCACATGCTTTAGCGGTTGGCTACCAAAGCAATTGGGGCTAACCGCACATGCTGGGTGGTTGGCCGGCCAGCTATGCAAGCCAACTGCCCAGCATGTGCGATTAGCTACCCAAGCCATGCAAGCTGATCATATATGCTGGGTGGTTGGCCATCCAAACAATGCAGACCAACCACATATGCTGGCGATCAACTACCACGTATCAGAAATTATGGTTTGTTGCATATCAGACACTAAGTTTGTATAGGTCGACTGCCTGTTATACACAGTTGTCTATTTATTTTTAAGGATTGGCGTTCTAAAGATTAATTTAACCCGATTTTCACATTCTTTTCAAAACATTTCCAAATTTAATTTTCACTTAAGTTTTCTTATTTTAATCATCATCAAAACCTAATTTTATCAATATCATTGTTATAATTATAAAAATATAAAAATAAGAACTTAAATATTTTCATAGTACTTTCTAATAAAGTCAAAATTCTCATAATATAAGATATTTTTCTAAATATTCTAATTTATAATTTGTTCGAACCCAATTATATTATATTTTATAATGTTTATTGAGTTAGGTCGTTTTCTCATTCAAACGATGTGATATAATAGCTTAGTAGGTTAATTAGGGTAGTTTATGAGAAGGCACAATAAGAAAATACAAATCATTCCACTTTCCCTATATCATAGTATGGTAGGTTTCTGGCGCATATTCCTTTCTTATTCGCTCATAATATACTCTTCTGCAATTGGTTTTGAGAGATCTCATGTAGGTAATGCTTACTGAAGTTCTGATTTATCATCATCATCATCATTATTATTTGGTGGTGTTCAACTTTCTGTAATATGATACAATTTGCTTAATAATATATATTTACACAAAATGCCTTCACTTGAATCGACAAGGGCATGCAGTTGCCTTCTTTGATGTTTACATAGTCTTGTTTTAAATTTTGTTATTTAGTCTAACATGTCTAACATCTCTCTTGTCTTCGTTTGATGTTATGACCCTATTGAATGCATCTTGCTCACAATTTGCTAATAGCCTTAATTCTTCTCCTTCTCTCTCTCTACTCTCTCTCTCCCAAACCGACTCTTCACCTTCCTCCCATGGTGATTCCTTCTCTTTCGCCTTCCGTCGCCTCCCTCACCCACCCCACCGCCGTGCCAACCGCTGATCACCGCCACTTTCTCTCTCTACCTCCCTCTCAGTTCTCCCTCTCTGTTTCTCCCTCTCGCTCTCTCGTTGTCTCTCTCTATCTCTCGCGATTCTCTCTACTCTCGATCTCTTCCTCCGCAGTCCTCCGCCGCTGAGCACCATCGCCTTCAACCACCAACCGCCGCACAACCACCATTCTCTTTCTCACTCTCCCCTTTGATTCTCTCTCTACTCCCTTTCTCTCTCTACATCTCACTGTCGTTCTCTCTCTTTCTCCCGATCTCTCACTTCCTCCGCCGCCGCCCTCCATCGCCTCCTCCTCTTCCTCCGTGATCAACACCACCGCCCGTTCACCTCCCTACCACCCTCTTTCAATCTCTCTATTTCCCTCTCGCAATCTCTCTCTATCTCGCGTTGTCTCACTCTCTCAATCGACCGATCTCTCTCTCTCCCAGCTCTATTTCACTCTCTCTCTACCTTTCTCTCGATCTCTCTCTCGTCCAGTCGACCGATTCCCTCAGTCTCTCTCAGTCTTCTCTCAATCTCACTATTTCCCTCTCGTTCTCTCTTCCTCGGCTTGCTCACACAGTGCTCGTGGTGAGCACTGTTTCCACCTCTGCGGATAACCCAAAACAGTGCTCTTTGGACGCTTGTGAACCCTAGACTACCTGCACTCATTCCCCTGTGAAGGTAAGGGTAAAAGTTCTGACCTATGGATTTAGAGTTTTGATTCTTATAGTGATTAAGATTAATTGCTGAAATTTGCATCATTTTGGAAGCATTAAAGGTCCTGGAATGAATTGAATGGTGCACGGACGTTAGGGTTGTGGATTGCGGAAACCCTAGGTGAGGTAAAATACTAATTATGTCGACACATTGGATGAATTTAGGGTAAATTAGAGTAAGAATATATTGTATATGTTAGGATGTATGTTAGATTATATTTGAAATGTGTTATCTGATATTATATGTAATTGTTTAGGTTAAATAAATGATTTTATACGAATTGGGCTGTTACTTATGATGAAATCAGGTTGAGTTGATTAGAATGGCTTCTTCTAGAGTTTAATTTGACGTATGCATGAAAATAGTCAGAGATTGGGATTTAAGTTTAAGGATTGATGCATTGTTTTACATTATAGGTTGTTTTGCATATAGGTAATTCAAATACGATTTTCGTATTTTGAAACTAGACTTTTATATGTTGAAAATGATATATGTGTTGAGACATTTGGATGAGAATTGAAAAGTTTATGATTTTTCAAAGAATTTCTATCTTGGAGGAAACTAATTATTTTATGTTTGTTTCCGACTTTGAGTGATCTTTAGGGTAGAATTGGACTTGACTTTGATTGTGTTATTTATTTGTAAATGACAGGAAATTGATGACATAATTATGATTGTGTATTAGGAAAGATCAATTAAGGATCGAGTAAGATTTCATATGATTGAATTGTGAGTATATGCAAGTGTATATGGGCTGAAAAGTGTGGTGTTGTAGGTTAAGCATAATGGCATATTATTGTGTGCTAAAATTACCTTAAAGGCCAAGGAGAATGGTTGAAAGTGTGCAAAATTTTTGTGGTGCAATGGTAAATGTGCATGGATATAATTGAGGTTGAGGTGTGAGGATTATGTGTATGTGTATGTATGACCAATGTATGTGTATTATATTTGTATGTCGAAGGAGAAAATTTAATAAAGAATAAATATATTTGTATGCAGACTGTTTTGTGTATGCAAAGGATGGAATGGGAGGCATGTATGCTTGGTAATGATACTATGAGGAATGAATGTATGGAACATTGAATTTGTTGTTGGTGATGGAGAAAGAGGAAGATGAAATGCGCGTAGTTGAAAGAGTATTTAGCATGCCCTAGTTTTGGCCTAGAGATAGAGTTAGTTAAAATGCTAACTAACTTAGTAATTTTTCAATTCATGGCATATGTGATGTGTTACAATTGTAGTGACCTGCTTGGAGACCGATCGAGGGGAGCACAGTTTCGACACTTGTTGTGTATTGTAGGGAGTGATTGACCCTCTCGTATACTATGAGTGGGACCCTAATCTCTTGCATGAAATAGTGAAAATCTGATTTTTTCGTGTTTTTAAACAAGACATGCTTTAATATGCATTGATTCGACGTGTGATATTAAATCTCAAATCTGTTTTGTGACTATTGGAGTGTCGTAAACTTATGTTTTCTATGACTATACATCTATAGTTTGAAATGAATTAATATTGTGTCATTATTTGAGAACTAGAATGTTTCTATTCTACCATTGCATTGGTATGTTGATTTGAAATGATTTGATGAAATATATTGACATACCGATTTGAAATGTTTTGATGAACTATGTGGGTTGGATGCCTACTAGTTATGAGATGATATGATTCTTACCTGTGGGACGTTGTGCCCTTGTGATACTATGATGATGACAGTAATGGTTCCGTAGCTACGAAGGGCATTTGTAGAGGCACGGGTTGTCCGGATACGCTTTGGCCAGAGATATCTGCAAACATCGTGATTGTGAAATGTATAGGTCCGGTTGAACCATGTATTGGGGAGGTCTGTCAGTATAGACGGTCTAGCACCAGAAGTTGCTTGTACATGATTGTGATGTTCCGTATGGGCCCAGTTGAACCGAAAAGGAAGGTCCATCAGATATAGGCAGTCTAGCACTGGGAGATGCTTGTACGTACCAACATCGGGGTAGAGAGCAACTTTTGAACATTTGTATAATAAAAACCCCCGATGCGCCTGTCCTTGGTCATGGTTGACCTTTGCCAGGATCATTTTTGGCTTGCTCTAAAATGATACTTGATTTTTAAATGGATGCATATATGTATGATATTCGTGTGAGTAATTAAATGAGTTCATTTTATCGAACATACCATGATTTACTATAAAATTTGAATTATTAGTTACGAATGATATTATTTGATACTCCAATGTTCACCTACACTATTTGTATTTGAGATTAATCCCCTCACTCATTAGGTATCTTCCTTGATACTCACCCCTCTTCTTCCCTCCCTCAGACAGGATTGTTGTGCTGAGTGACACTTCAGAGTTTAGAGATTTTGACGGATTTGGTTATTCGGGACGGTGAGGTTTAAGTTTAAGCTGAGATTTAAATTCCGCACTTTATTTCGACCCGGCGTGGTCTGGATATTGAGGTCCGTAGTTGACCATATACTTAATTTGGGATAACTGTATAATTTACGTACCTTATCTGTAAAACTCTCATTTTTCATTTGTATTGAGGCAATTGTAGTGTTTGAATGTTAACTTGGGAAAATTTGTTGTAAATTGCATAAAACTTAGGCCCGCTCAGTGTGACGGCTACTCATGCTCTAGTTGGGCATGACAGTAGAGGTCTGTGGCAAGGATTGCTGGTAATTTACTTAGGCTGGCGTTGTTCTGGATGTCTGCTGTGGTTGGTGGGTTGTTGTCAGGCCAGGATGACCATTTTATTTTATTTACAGGACGATTTTAAATTATATAGGTTTATTTGTATATGGGAGACCTCCGATTTATGGGAAGGTTCTACCCGATTTTTTGTAAAAATACAGCCGACATCCAGGGCAACGGGCGGCAGTTCACGATCCCGGTTCGGGGCGTGACACCGTCGAGTCGCTCCGTGGTGGGAATATGACTATAGTCACCTACAACACCCTTCATTTCTCAATCAATCCATTTCTCAACAAAGTGCCATGATTTCCAACAATTAATCCATAATCTCATGCCAAAACAGTTCATAAAGCAATTTTAAATAGCACATAGCACAAAAGCATTTATAAACACAATGGATGCATTCGTATTTCACAATTCAGTTCAGACAGCCCACAATCACAAAACAATTTACATAAATCATGTAAAATCCTTCAAAAATCATTTATAAAGCAATTTTAAAACACGTTTCTCATTTACGAACATAATGAACCGTCCACTCACCTCTAGGGATGGTATCCACTCCCTATTTCCATAATTAACCCAAAATGACTCTTTTCGAGTCTTCAAAGGTCAACCTAAACCAATCAATACGAATAATTATCAATTAAAACTCTATTAAAGGGTTTTCAATTTCCCCTTTATTTACAATAGCCTTAACTTGCACAATTACATTCTTAAACTTTCATTTCATCAATCTAGTATCATTTCAAATCACCGACAACTTTAAATTTATAATATTCCTCAATTTTACCAATATTCTCCCGAATTACATAATCTTAATTTAATTCACGCCAATTTCAATTCAAATCTCAAGGAAAACTATGCAAATCAATCAAACAAAACCTTGTTATTATCTAAGACATCCTATCATGCTTTGCAGCCCAATTTATATCGAATTCTAGATTTAACCTAAATAATTTCATACAAACTTTCAAGAATAATGCATTTCCTTCGAATCTAACACATTCTATCATACTCGGCAATAAAATTCTAGACCTAACCTTAATAATCACATGTAGAATCTCAGAAAATGCATTCTATTCAGATTTAGCATACTTTCAACACATATACAGGTCTTCTCACCCTAAATTAACCCTAAATTTATTCACTTGTCAAAGGGTTTGGAAATTCCCTCACCTAGGGTTTTCGCAGTTCACAACCCTAGCTTCAGTGTATGCTCTGCTCAGTCCAAGACCTGCAATGCTCCAAATTCGAAGTAAAGTTCAGTAATTAGGCTCAATTACTATGAACAATCGAAACCCTAGAATTACAATTAGGAGTCAGCCTTTACCTGAGAGAGGAAGGAATCGCAGTCTCAAACTAGGGTTCTCAGATGTCCATTTACTACTGGTCTAGGGTGAGTTGCCGAAGGGGAAAGCTCACAGCGTGCACCGTGCGAGCGAGTAGAGGAGAGGGAGAGGGAGAGCCCTGCTGTCGCACGCAGGAGAGAGGAATGGAAGCTCCATTCGTGCGCGGGAGAGAGAAATGATAGAGAGGGAGAGAGACAGTAAGTGCGACACCGAGAGAGACGAGTGAGGGTGAGAGAGAACCGTTCGATCGATAGAGAGAGAGACCGAAAGTGAAACAGAGAGAGAGAAATGTTCGAAGAGAGACAAAGAGGCGGTGAGAGAGGGCGGCTATGGCTTGCGGTGGTCGGTGAGGATGGCGCGGCGGAGGATGGCGGAGATTCAGGGAGGCGATCGAGACAAATCGCGAGAGAGACAAGGGAGAGAGAGCAGAGAGTGAATGAGAGATTCAATTAGGGCTATTAGCCCTAATCGATTTGGGGAAAATGGGGGTACTGCGTTTCACTTCGAAATGCAACATCTCCTCTTTGTTTTTTTTTTATATTATCAATTATAAATAACAATATATATATATATATTTATATTTTTTCATATTCTCATCACATTGGAGTTCTAAATTTACCAAAAATAGAGCGCGCTACGAATTTGCAACACGGACATTTCGATTATACCAAAATTTCCAATTTAATTCCCCAAAATCAAAAATCAATAATATTTAAAAATTTTTCTACTATATTTCACAGAACATTTCCAACACCGAATTTTCGGTATTACAACATTTAACTCCCTAAAAATAAATTTCGTTCTCGAAATTCCAAAATACAATTATACATCAAAGAGCTGTGGGTGTTGCTTTCGTATTAAATCTTCGGTCTCCCAAGTCTGTTCTTCGACTTGATTGCTTCTCCACAATACTTTGACCTTAGGGATTTGCTTACTCAATTCCTTTATTTGTCGATTAAGGATTTTTACTTGTTACACCTTAAAACTCAAGTCTTGATTCAACTCTACCAGAGGAGTTTCTATCACATATGAGGAATCCAGCAAGTATATATATATATATATATATTTTTAACATTGAGATATGGAAGACATCGTGTATTCTTTGCTACTTTGGTGGTAACTCAAGTCGGTAAGCCACCTTTCTACCATATCCTTTGATATAAACTAACAAATAAATAGATTGAAAAGTAGCTGGCCAAGCCAGCGTTTCCACTTCTGGCCATTTTTTGGATAGTTCGGAATAAATTACGAAACTAGAACTATGTGCTTTTGTGAGGTTTGGTAATGGACAGCCCTCGGAAGCTATGGCAAGAGGGGTAATCCAAACCACAAATTTTCCCAAATACGAACATAGCTGATTTCTAGATGAAATAAAAGTGGCTAACTCAAAACAAATATGAAATAAAAGTTTGGTTCATATATTACTAGGCTTTGATCAGATGCTAATTATCCTAGTAATCATCATCACTTTGAATGTAAGCTTTTGTTGCAGCCAACATAAATAAGAATTCACCAATTGTAGTGTGACAACTCACATGCTAGAAATAGCAAGCTCTTTACCATGAATGTACTGCTAAAGTGTTAGAATTAACAAAATGTTTATCTTCCCCCATGCTAACTAATTTTCTCCAATTAATACAGCCTCAATAGAGTTAGATCCATACCAGAAGTCTATCCATAGTCTTGCAGTTTCCTCTATAGCTTTGCAGCTTCAATAGAGATAGAAATGCATTTAGTCCATCAATACGATTGTTTCCTCCAAGTTATTATGAAGAAAATCAGTTTCCACTTCTAATTATTCAACCTCCAACCTGTACTAGCATCTAAACCCAAAATAACTCTGATAGAGAACATTTCGACCACCAAAGAGACATCTCATTAAAATCAATATCAAATTTTTGATTAAATCCTTTCACAACCAATGTTGCCTTATACCTTATCAATCTATGTATTTATTGCAAAGCGCTCGTCTACCCTTAGACAATTCTATTAACTCATAGGTGTGATTCTTATGCAAGTATTGCATCTCATCTTATTACATTGCCCATTTTAAAAATCTCTAGCTCTCTCTGATTAGTAAGTATCTTGTATTCATATGAAGGGTATCTCATAGAAAGATGTTTTTGTCTAGTAGAAACTCTAACATCAGGCGGTATAGGTGCATTTGAAACACTCTCTCTTAATGTGTAACATATCATGAAGAGAAAAGTCAGCAATTGACTTAGTATCACCAACATACTCATCACTCTACACATTTACCCCTTAATCATTATCAACTAGAACTAGAGTTGGAAAGAATCAAAATATGTGAATATGTAATTTGGCATTCTAGCTTTTAATGTTCCTCAAAATCATTCTGAAATTAATCCTCAAAGAATACTACAACTCTGCTTGTAAGTGTTTTCTTAATACTCAGATCCCACAATCTATTTCCGATGTTATCATCTTGCCCATAGCCTCTTTAGTCTTGTCATCAAGTTTGGATTTTATTTTATTTATTATTTATTTATTTATTTATTTATTATTATTATTATTATTTTAGCCTTCTTCGTAAAGATCAAACCCTAAGGCAATGATTCCATTACTGCTTTGCTATAAAGGGATGACATTGCCTTTCTTTGTTCTATAAATTGAGAAAAAAAAAGATTAATTGTTCAAAGAAGATGCTATACATTTTCTCCTAGAATAAACATAGGATCCATCCCCTATCAAAACTTCACACTCTTAATCAATTGTCTGACCTTTCTAAACCACAATACACATGTACACTGCTTACGCCTCTTCTTGTGTTTGGAGTTCCTGCCACAATGATAAAACATATATTTAGCTGATGCCACTTATGCAAAAAGAGGATTTTCTCCCCCAAGGAAAATGTCTTCTAGAGTTCTAAAATACATAATTTTTACTTCATGAACAACATAAAATTTGACATGAGAAGAATCACCTTGGATGCAATTGTAGAAACAGAAACTCCACCTGTTTGCCAAGAATCTACTTAGCATTAACCCAAACCACTTACCATCTTTAGCATCAAATAGTCCTTTTATGCAATTATGAAAACAAAATTATACAAAATTGTACATCACTATGGTAGTACTCCTCGTGGACCTTAGCTTGGGTCAATTGGCCAAAGAAGTGATTTTTGAAATCTGACCTAATGCATAATCAGCATTACAAATCTTCCTTTGCTCTTTGATCTATATAAAAAAACTAAACTCAAATAATTGTGGGACAATAGATGTTCTTAATTTTTCTTGACAAACTAATGTCCTCCATGGCAAGAAATTTTATCATACTCAATATACTAAACAAACCCTTGCATCTCTATCAAATAATATCAAATTCATGTTGTAAATTTCCCTATCTAACTTTATGACAGATTGCACTTACTAACAAAACACAACTAAGCATTCCCTTTTATGCCAATAATTAACAGTAACATTATCTTCACAATACAAATATCCACTCAAATCATCGAAATTTTCCATATCGGTTATAGGTAATAGAAAGAAACCTTCTGGCAATTCCTGTCAATATCATTTCAGTTTATCCTTACCAACCTTTCATTCATTCTATCTAATATACTAAATTCGCATCCATATGGTTCTAATAAAGTTCTCATGCCCATGATTAAAAAAAATCAAACTCCCACTCTTTAGGGGAAAAGAAATAATTGATACCAGCACTAGCATTTCAATCCCTAACCATGAATCACTTGGCTATTGGAAAGAGGAATACCTTAAAACTCACAATCTCTAACAGAGGAATCAAAGGAATAAATATTTGATGCACCCTTAAAGTTCTTTTTTTTTTTTTTTTGAATAGAATCCAGCGACATTAAAATTTCCGTCCAAATAGCAAGTTTCATTGTTACTTGAAATCTTCTCATGAAATATTAGGAAGGACATGCTTTAACTTAAGAAATCACCACCGTGCTATCAAGACTCCACAACTAGGAACATTCCTCAAAGTGCCCTCTAAATGAACCCCTAATGGCCAAGTCCTTTTAAATCTCAAATATACTCTTTTATCATGCTTCTTAGCAAAATGAACCACCTAATAAGCCACTAAAACCAGATGTAGAATCTATCTTCAATAAAAGCACTCTAGTTATTAAATTATAGATAATAGTATCACCGAGTACCGTAAGCAATCTACTAGCAAGAATCTTAACCACAACTCAATAAAGAGGTGAAATCAAGATATATGAAGACTATAATTAATATGTAGAGGTGTGTAGGAGGAATCTCTTTCGGATCCTCAGTCTTCGTCTATGAGGGATAGTTCTTCGAAGAAAAGTCAAATCTCAGCAAATAGAATAGGAATTGAACTAGGTATTTAACCCCCTAAAAATGAGCATTCCTATCCTCCTAAGAAATCCATGGAAGACTTTGTATATTCTCCGAAAACCTTTTCAAAAATCAAACATTTCAAAACCTTTGGAAAACTTTCGGGACTTTTGAAAATAAATGAAAACATTCCAAAACCATCAAACTTTTAAAATCGTGAGCCTAAACTCTGATACCAATAAAGTTGTCATGTCCCGATCCTCGGATCGACCATGCGACAACCATCGCATTGTCTCGGTACACGGACAGAACCTCTCCATATACTAGGACTCCGCAAGTCTATCAAATTTACAATAAATCATCAAAAGCATAAGACTCTTCAAAACATGAAATCATATAAATAATACACATGCAAGGAGCCCATCTGACTCATCCCGAATGTAAAAACACACACATCGGCACACATCGGGGAGTGGGATCCTATACATGCAATCATACATCAACACACATCGGGGAGTGGGAACTTGTACATGCACGCATGCGATGTGGCCATCCTAGCCACTCAGAATTCTCAACACAAGAAAGTATTTAACAAACAAGAAATCCCAAAATATAGTCGTCGGATTTTACCAACACTTACCCAAAAAAAACAAGTCAGTATCGATAAAATCCTAACGGTATGAAATGTACAGAATTTCACAAAACCATAGGAAAATAGCAAAAGCCAATAATTATAATTCAAATGTCCCAATACAGAATAAAACAGTTTTTCCAAAAATAGAGCAATCAAAATAATAAAATATAAATCAAAAATCATCGGATTTTATCAATACTTGCCAACAATTCGGTCAGTATCAATAAAATCCGTACGGCATGGGATGTACAGACTTTCCTTTCCATTGTTTGAGAGCTATAAATCTCCAAAAATCCTGTAAGTACCAAATACCTATACAATCTGTAAAAATACTGCGTTAGCTCCGTCAAGTAGTCTCCCAACTAAGTCTCCTTTACAAAAGGCGGAGAGAGGGGTGAGTATAGGGGAATACTAAGTGAGTGGAGTGCAATGGTATAATTGTGTTCATAAACAAGGGGTGAATATGACGCAGTCAAAGCATTACTCATAAACAGCAATTCATATACATAAAATATTTTAATAAATCACAATTTACAAAATATGCATCCATATCAATCATCTTTTCAAAAAATCTTGGGATCACATCGAAATCACTTCCGTCTTAGGGTGGCAAAACCCAAACGAAATCCCGCCAAGAGTTTTTCTATGCAATGTCTCAAAACATACCCCCTTCCTTAGCGTTGGCTCGTACCTCACCATGGTGCACCAGATATAGCACAACTTCAGTAGAGGGAGAGACGTCAAACTCCCCCGCACATCCAAACCCCAAACCACACCACCCCATCGGGTCACTCCGTGGTGGGAATATGACTATAGTCATCTACGACACCCTTCATTTCTCAATCAATCTATTTCTCAACAAAGTGTCATGATTTTCAACAATTAATCCATAATCTCATACCAAAGCAGTTCATAGAGCAATTTCAAATAGCACATGGCACAAAAGCATTTATAAACACAATGAATGCATTCGTATTTCACAATCTATTTCAGACAGCCCACAATCACAAAACAATTTACATAAATCATGAAAAATCCTTCAAAAATCATTTATAAAACAATTTTAAAACATGTTTCTCATTTACGAACACAATGAACCGTCCACTCACCTCTAGGGAGGGTATCCACTCCCTATTTCCACAATTAACCCAAAATGATTCCTTTCGAGTCTTCAAAGGTCAACCTAAACCAATCAACACGAATAATTATCAATTAAAACTCTATTAAAGGGTTTTCAATTTTTCCTTTATTTACAATAGCCTTAACTTGCACAATTACATTCTTAAACTTTCGTTTCATCAATCTAGTATCATTTCAAATCATCGACGACTTTAAATTTACAATATTCTTTAATTTTACCAATATTCTCCCGAATTACATAATCTTAATTTAATTCACGCCAATTTCAATTCAAATCTCAAGGAAAACTATGCAAATCAATCAAACAAAACTCTATTATTATCTAAGACATCCTATCATGCTTCGCAGCCCAATTTATATCGAATTCTAGATTTAACCTAAATAATTTCATACAAACTTTCAAGAATAATGCATTTCCTTCGAATCTAACACATTTTATCATGCTCGACAATAAAATTCTAGACCTAACCTTAATAATCACAGGTAGAATCTCAGAAAATGCATTCTATTCAGATTTAGCATACTTTCAACACATATACAGCTCTTCTCACCCTAAATTAACCCTAAATTTATTCACTTGTCAAAGGGTTTGGAAATTCCCTCACCTAGGGTTTTCGCAGTTCACAACCCTAGCTTCAGTGTATGCTCTGCTCAGTCCAAGACCTGTAATGTTCCAAATTCGAAGTAAAGTTCAGTAATTAGGCTCAATTACTATGAACAATCGAAACCCTAGAATTACAATTAGGAGTCAGCCTTTACCTGAGAGAGGAAGGAATCACAGTCTCAAACTACGATTCTCAGATATCCATTTACTACTGGTCTAGGGCGGGTTGCCGAAGGGAAAAGCTCACAGCGTGCACCATGCGAGTGAGCAGAGGAGAGGGAGAGCAAGAGCCCTGCTGTCACGCGCAGGAGAGAGGAATGGAAGCTCCATTCGCGTGCGGGAGAGAGAAATGATAGAAAGGGAGAGAGACAGTGAGTGCGACACCGAGAGAGACGAGTGAGGGTGAGAGAGAACCATTCGATCGATAGAGAGAGAGACCGAAAGTGAAACAGAGAGAGAGAGAAATGTTCGAAGAGAGACAAAGAGGCGGTGAGAGGGGGCGGCTATGGCTTGCGGTGGTCAGTGAGGATGGCATGGCGGAGATTTAGGGAGGCGATTGAGAGAGATTGCAAGAGAGACGAGGGAGAGAGAGCAGAGAGTGAATGAGAGATTCAATTAGGGCTATTAGCCCTAATCGATTTGGGGAAAATGGGGGTACTGCATTTCACTCCGAAACGCAGCATCTCCTCTTTTTTTTTTTATGTTATCAATTATAAATAACAATATTTTTATATATATATTTATATATTTTTTCCTATTCTCATCACATTGGAGTTCTAAATTTACCAAAAATAGAGCGCGCTACGAATTTGCAACACAGACATTTCGATTATACCAAAATTTCTAATTTAATTTCCCAAAATCAAAAGTCAATAATATTTAAAAATTTTTCTACTATATTTCACTGAACATTTCTAACACCGAATTTTCGGTGTTACATGAGAACTTAATACCGATAGAGAAATAATATACTGATAGACTATAAATTTCATACTATGATCAAGAAATAATACTAATAGACATAAAAATTATAAAATAATGAGTCCATTCAAATGACTACAAGTTCCACCAAGTATTGACTCTTTATAAGCTTCTCTATATACCAACAGACTATTACCTCACAATACACGAGCACGATTTTTTTTTTTCACTAGTTAGATAATCACTACCAACTACCGATCAGAAAATCAAAACTTAAAGAATTGTTTACCGATTGCTAAATTTTTACCGAACAACTAAGGTCTCATAGGAGAATCAAATCCTATCAAATACCGAACAGTTAAATTCTATTGAGTACTGAACACCAAACATTAAAGCAACTGACGACTTCAGCGATCAAGAACTTAAAATTTTAAAAATCTATCGATCAAGTGTTTAAGGGATTTCTAGTCAGTCTAAATAGTAAAAATTCACATTTTTATTCCAAAAAATTTTTTGCCACATTTTCACAAATATAAAAAAATTAAATAGTCATTTTTGAGTAAATATCACAATCTGCACTTGTCCGATGTCACAGGTATAGTATCAAAAAAATGATAAAATCATAGAATTAAATAACAATTTAAAAACTATAAAATATTATAAAAATTAATATTCATTTATTATAAAAATATTTAAAAATTTTCTTTTATTGTCATTTCTTTTTCTTTTTTTTTTTTTTATCTTAGCATGGTTGGAATGATTTTAGCTTGGAACAATTGGAACTAGCCATTTTTTAATATATAAAAGAAACTTTTTGATTACAACAAATAAAGAAAATACAATATATGCTGAGATATTCTAGATATCGTCATGTCACTGTGAATGATCCATACAGAAGATCTAATGTTTACTCTCAATCGATGGTAAGACTATATAAATAAAGGCCACAATGACTACTGGTGGTAACTGTCGCTCACATATCTTTTTTTTTTTTTTTTTCTTCCATTCATATGTAGTGAATACAAACATTAAGAGGGCATTTAAAATTCCTATTCTGCCCACGTGGATGGAGAGAGAATGGTCTTGAACTAGCCATTTTCAATCAACGTATAATGATGAATGGACTCTATTAAAGGATAGCAGACCCACTTAAGTGCCCCAGTAAGACCGCAAGAATGAAAATGTCCCGTCTAGCCCTACAAATGATGTGTGGAGCTGAACGAACCACTGGGCACAACTTAAGCGCGATAAAAAAATAAAAACCCTTTCTTGTTATAAAATTTAAATAACAATATTTTCATATTTAGGCCATTTACCCTATCACGAAAGAACCATCATTGTTGTCATATAAAATAAACAATTATATAATTGAGCATACGATATTAAATAAGGTAGAATAACATTAAATGATCTTTATAATCAACTTCACTTGATAGAATAAAAATTTCATTATTGTTGTTATTATTGTTACCGTTATTGTCATTATCATTGATAACAATAATTTGGTTAGTTCAAGCTATATTTTTTTTTTATATTCAAGTTTTGAATCTAAAATTTAGTTAAAAGATTTAATACTTTATCATATTACGCCAACTGTCTGTTGATGCATTAATCATTTTTATTTATTTATCTTTTGAAGATTAATCGTCACAAAGGTGATGGACTTTTTACAAATTTTTTGGATTATTGGCAAACCTCAGAGATTCTCATGCTCTCCACAAAGGTGAATGTATAGTGATGTATTGTTACCTTCTGCAAAGGTATTGCTACATTATTATTCCTGGAAGCATATTCTTGTGCATATAATGGCCAAGTTATATGTATATAGATACACATATGTTCATTGCACTTGTGTCTCAGATTTTAGCCTAAATAATCAGAATTGCTCTATTGAGACATTTACTTCGAACAATTTAGTGTGGGCCAATTGGATGAAAATCCACCTATCTGGATGAGAAAGTCTATTATCAATAGGAGAGAGCAAATAGACTTAGTATTTTTCTCATGAAATGATCCATCTCTGAATCTTTTATGAATGTCATTGCTGATGAAAACAGTGCCACAAAAATTCTTTAATGTCATCGGACATCGCTTTCAGAGTTCGAAAAGGTTAAAATTGCAGAACTTAAACAATGTTTTAGATAGCGTTTGGTTTGGAGACAAAATAAAAAAGATAAGACTAGACAGATAGAAAATAAACGTAAATATTTATTTTGAACCATAATGAACCGCTTATTGAAGATGGTATAAAGGAAAATGCCTTCTTATACAAAACGTAATAAAGGTAAATTTGACATTATTGTATTTTGCTTTATCTTGCATACCTTAACTTTTATTTTTTATAATCATTAAATTTAAGGACATTGTTTCAATTAAAAAATAATCATTAACTTAATAAATTTGTTATAGTATATAGTTGTTGAAGGGAAAAAAGTTGAACCATAGAATATACTCACTTGAATAATTCCATAAATTAAGAATTTCCTTGGATAAAAGTCCCAATTTTCCCAATCGTTTTCAATGAAGAGCAAAGACATTGGTCATAGATTGAAAAATTTACTCTAGCACAAATTAAACATTAAGCTTTCATGTAATTAACATTAAACACAAATCCAACACCCAACATGATTATGCATTCATCACAAATCCGATATCCAATGTGATTAACATCAATCACAAATCAATCATCCAACACACTGCAAAGCAAAGGCCATCACAATTTCCTAAACAGGTGCTGTAACGAAAGGGGACTAAGTTCTCAATTCCAATAGAATCACCCCATGATCACTAAACAAGTGTCATAATAATCGGGAACTGATAATACGAACTGATATGTCTCATATTTTCTTTTTCATATGAGATTTATAATATTTTTTCATCATTTCTTTTTCATTTATGAACAATAATATACTCTTTTTTTCTTTTACGACTTTTAATAGTAAATTTATAAATATTTGGAGCGAAGGAGAGCAAAAGAAGGAGTACCATTATCGCAAAAACTCGAAAAAAATGAAAGAAAAATGAAAAAAAAAATAACAAAGAAAAGAAATGGCACCATCCATATTATCGAGACCACGATATCCTTATCGTAGGCACGATAATTCTTGGACTTCAAAAAAATTAAAAAAAAAAAAAATCTCATCATATTCATGATATATTTATCATAGTTATGATATTTTTATAATCGTAGCTACAATAAGGATGACCTCCACACTTTCATTATAAAATGTCCTGTCATAATTACTATATGCTTATCGTAGTTACAATAAGTATAATTCCGTTTAATAAGTATTGTATGCAAATATGAGGATCGTTATCCAATTTAATCTTATATAATTATGTTTAATTAGTTGGGTCAATATCATTAATTTGATTTGATTTTATGTTTTATAAAAAAAAAAAAAACAATCTTATTTAATTTGATTTAAATTTATTTTTGAAACCAAGAGCCTATATCCACCGCCTATTGTTGATCTTACCACCCCAAGTTGCCTACACTACTACCATTTTGACCTCTGGTTACTTAACCCTAAGAGTTACACAATTTATACAACGATATTCATCTTTGTAATTTTTAGTTGTGACCCCAAATGGGAGGTGTTATCCCAAATTGCATGGGTATATAATTTTTTTTTTCTTATTTTACACTTAATCATGATGTATATAGTTACACTTACTCATGTGCCCAAGCTTATAATTTTTTAATTTATAATTGAAATAGTATAAAAAAAAAAAATAGTAGAAGAATTTTAACTTTTAAAGAAATTGGGGTAGGCCAAGAAAGCTCCCTTGGCCACCTCTAAATTCACCCTTGATTTAAAACTAGAATAAAATTCTTATAAAAATTTTAATGTGTATAATTTTAGAGGTATCAGAAATACTATTAAAAATCATATAAAAATTACTCAAAAATTTTAAAATGTCACTAAAATCGTTTAAAATATTATTTATTTTTTAAAAAATATAATATCTACCCCTCCCTTGCATGTTATATTTTGTCCTAATAAAATAAATATTTAGCTCCAAGCCTATTTAGAAAAATTGTGTATTTCTATTTCTATTTATTTAGTTATACTATGTTGAACATACCATAACAATGTAGGAAAATAAATTTATTAGGTTAGTCTATCACAAATTTATTTTTATTGCTGACTTGATTCTTTGATTTCTAATGAATTACTTGATAGCGATTATCTTTTTTTTTTTTCATAACTTTCAACTTCTTCAATGTTAATGTGAATGTTCAAAATTTAGATCTTATATAGTCTCATGATTTATGTTACTAATTTTTTTATTTTCCTTTGTATATATATATATATATATATATATATATATATATATATATCTAATCAAGATTATATGTGTTTGTATTATATTGTTATTGTAAATTTATTTTAATATTTCTCATGACAATACAAGAGAGATATGATGAGCTATCACGCAGAAACTCGAGTGCTAGTGATGATGCAAGCGGATTTAAGCCATCTGTTGATAACATTAATACATGGCTCGAGTTGACTGGTGGACCAAAAGAGGGTAGAGTAGTTGGGTTAGGTTCTTTGAGCAGAGCTTACAAAATCGCTAGTCCATCTTCTTCCACCCCACCAGCAGTCAGAACAGAAATAAATCAATTGACTCAAGAGGTGATCCATTTAAATGATTTACTGTAGCAAAGAGATATGGAATTCAGTGAACTTCAAGAAAAACACACGCAAGAAATGAACGAATTTCGCATGCAGCAAATGTTAATTATGCAGCATCTTCAGTTACCTTCCGCTCCAAGTCAGATTTCCCCTACTATTTCTCCTCCTGATAATGCTCACGATGGTGATGATTTCTTTGATAATGATAATGATGATGACGATGACGACGACGACGATGATGGTGGTGGAGATCGTGCTTGAGATTGTGTGTTATTTGACTGTTATATTTTGATACTCGTCATATTTCCTCGGTTATGTATGATTATTTATATTTTAACATTTATACTTGATGTTGCTTTTATTATTATTACTATTATGATTTCTTGTTGATTTTTTAGCTTATTGATCTTATCGAAATATTAGTGATTATCTTTTTTTTTCTTCCATAACTTTCAACTTCTTCAATATTAATGTGAATGTTCAAAATTTAGATGTTATATAGTCTCATGATTTATGTTACTAATTTTTTTATTTTCCTTCGTGTATATATATATATATATATATATATATATATATCTAATTAAGATTATATGTGTTTGTATTATATTGTTATTATAAATTTTTTTTAATTTTTCTCATGACAATACATGAGAGATATGATGAGCTATCACGCAGAAGCTCGAGTGCTAGTGATGATGTAGGCGGATCTGAGCCATCTATTGATAACATTAATACATAGCTCGAGTCGACTGGTGGACCAAAACGGGGTAGAGTAGTTGGGTTAGGTTCTTTGAGCAGAGCTTACAAAATCGCTAGTCCATCTTCTTCCACCCCACCAGCAGTCAGAACAGAAATAAATCAATTGACTCAAGAGGTGATCCATTTAAATGATTTACTGTAGCAAAGAGATATGGAATTCAGTGAACTTCAAGCAAAGCACATGCAAGAAATGAACGAATTCCGCATGCAGCAAATGTTAATCATTCAGCATCTTCAGTTACCTTCCGCTCCAAGTCAGATTCTCCCTACTATTTCTCCTCCTGATAATGCTCACGATGGTGATGATTTCTTTGATGATGATGATGATCATGATCATGATGATAATGATGATGATAATGGTGGTGGTGGAGATCGTGCTTGAGATTGTGTGTTATTTGACTGTTATATTTTGATACTCGTCATATTTCCTCGGTTATGTATGATTATTTATATTTTAACATTTATACTTGATGTTGCTTTTATTGTTATTACTATTATGATTTCTTGTTGATTTTTTAGCTTATTGATCTTATCGAAATATTAGCGATTATCTTTTTTTTTTTTCATAACTTTCAACTTCTTCAATATTAATGTGAATGTTCAAAATTTAGATATTATATAGTCTCATGATTTATGTTACTAATTTTTTTATTTTCCTTCGTGTATATATATATATCTAATTAAGATTATATGTGTTTGTATTATATTGTTATTATAAATTTATTTTAATTTTTCTCATGACAATACAGGAGAAATATGATAAGCTATCACGCAGAAGCTCGAGTGCTAGTGATGATGTAGGCGGATCTGAGCCATCTATTGATAACATTAATACATAGCTCGAGTTGACTGGTGGACCAAAAGGGGGTAGAGTAGTTGGTTAAGTTCTTTGAGCAGATCTTACAAAATCGCTAGTCCATCTTTTTTCACCCCACCAGCAGTCAGGGTAGAAATAAATCAATTGACTCAAGAGGTGAGCCATTTGAAGGATTTACTGTAGCAAAGAAATATGGAATTCAGTGAACTTCAAGCAAAGCACACGCAAGAAATGAACGAATTTCGCATGCAGCAAATGTTAATCATGCAGAATTTTCAATTATCTTCCGCTCCAAGTCAGATTCCCCCTACTATTTCTCCTCCTGATAATGCTCACGATGGTGATGATTTCTTCGATGATGATGATGATGATGATGATGGTGGTGGAGATCGTGCTTGAGATTGTGTGTTATTTGACTGTTATATTTTGATACTCGTTACATTTCCTCGGTTATGTATGATTATTTATATTTTAACATTTAGACTTGATGTTGCTTTTATTATTATTACTATTATGATTTCTTGTTGATTTTTTAGCTTATTAATCTTATCGAAATAGTTAGTTATATTGATCAGTATGATAGTTTAAAAACGATTTGCATGATTACTTGATGATGAGATTGGATGAGCAGGTATAAAAACAGGGTATATAGTGAAAAATTGCCCAAATATGTCAATAATATGCATATTTGTCACAAAAATGTATATTCGTCACAAATTTTTTTGCTAAAGAGGTGTTGGTTTTGCGACGAATTTTCCAACAAAACGATATTTGTCGCAAATTTGCGACGAATTTTGCGACGAATAATTTTCGTTCCTAATTTGCGACGAATTTCATTTTGACCCAAAATTTACCACGAAAAACTATTCGTCGCAAATTTGTGACGAAACATATATTTGTTGGAAATTTGTAACGAAAATAGGATTCGTTGGAAATTTGTGACGAACATATTATTCATTGCAACTTTGCAACGAATTTAGTTTTTATCGCAAATTAGTGACGAAAATATTATTTGTTGGAAATTTGCAACGAAATAAATTTTCGTCTCAAAATTTGCGATAAAAAAATTTTCGTCCCAAAGTTTGTGACGAAAAATTTATTCGTCGGAACTTTCCAATGAATCAGATTTTCGTTGCAAATTAGCAACAAATATCCTTTTCGTTGGAAATTTGCGATGATGCTACGAATTTTTATTTTTTTGTCCCAAAAATTTGCAATGAAAAAATATTTATTGCAAAATTTGTCAGAAATTCTGTTTGGGACGAATTTTTCTTAAAAATTTGTCACAAATTTTGTTGCAAATTGATGTTTTTTTTGTAGTGTTATATCTGATTTTGTTAGTGGTATTTTTTATTCTTTTGACGAAAGAAATATTGAAATATTTAGGATTAGAGTTGTCTGTTAAAAAAGCTCCACTGTTGGATCTAAAATTATTGGAATATTGAAGATGGTGAAAGATATTCTTAAAGTTTTTTTTTTAATTTATTTGAGGTATGGTTCATGTTTTTTGGTATGTTTAAATCAAACTTTATTCTAATGAATGAAACAAATCTAGGCCAACTCATTAGAGATGTGTGGATGACTGTCAAAGAAGGTTCTTAGATATGACTCAACATCATACCATATCACTCTCCGTCCTCTAAAGAAGATATTACCCAAAAAGAAAGTAGTGTTTCCAAACAACATGACGTGGCACTCTGTTCTGTGGGCAAATCTGCTTTGAATTTTAAAACACAACAAATTAGTGAAGGGGTCAAAATGCTGTGGCCCACTTGTAGGCATTCGGTCCCTCCAACATCCCATGTTTTGCCGGTGTCCCTGCATTTCATTTGTTTATTATTATTATTTTTTTACCAAGTATTTTAATTAATTTGATTTAATTATTTATAAAATCTATAAAAATTCTAATTAGATTTTTAAAGTTAATTTTGTTATGTTTGAATCTTTTAACATTAAATTAGGGTATAATTGTATCATTTCGCTAACTTCATAAATGTGGCTGTTATCGAGGAATTTTTTCAATTTAAAGATAAAAACTAGGAAACTTAATATAGAAAAATTTCTTCTTTAAAACACCATATGATATCAATAATTAAATTCTTAAAAATATAATATTGGCTCACCCAATATTAAATTTATTTTCAAATAAATAAAAATAGCTGGATTGAACAGGAGCGCCAATTTCTTTCCAGTTTCCAGGCTCCGAAGAAGACACAGACAAATGCACTGACGACTGCTACTTCTCACCGCTACCGAACATTGCTGACCCGCACGAAAATTTCTCTCTTTCTTAAGAAACCCACCCAGATCAATATATTATGTCTCTCACGGTTTTTGTCGGCAAGTACAAATGAGAAAGCAACTTGTGCAGGAGTGAGACAGAGAAGAAAGAACTCACCCACTCTCTCCCCCACCCTCTCGGCTTCTCTCGGCTTTGGCGGAAGGGAAAAAAATCAGGAAAAAAAATCACTAACAACAAATTGTGAGTATTAATCTTAAATTTTAAAAGAAAATAATAATAATAATAATTCTATTATTTCAGATACTCTTGTATCACCTACTCCTATTTCAAATTATCTTTTTAATTAAATTTTTTATACTTATATTTTTATAGATAATTTATATCTAAATTTTCAACAATATATTCCAACGTTTCACTAAATTTCTTATATTTTATAAAGAAGCCCGACATTATCCTTTTAGAGTTTTATTTCTTAACCTTTTATTTCTGAATAATAATTCAACTGTTTGGACAATACTCGGGTTTCACTAAAAATCGGGAACAAGAAAGAAGACCGAATTTTAGAGTTTTATTTCTTAACGTTTTTTCATTTTCCTTTTCGGCCACCCATGGGCTTTTCAATTTGGAGAGAATTTGTTCTCTTTTTCTTATGAGAATTTTGAGAGAATCCTGACATTTTCAAACATGCTAGTACATGTAAAATTTCAGGTGATAGTTAAGTGGAGGCCTTTGTTGTGTGACATCATCTATGCATTCGCAAGAACAAATAGCATAATACTGAACACAAATGTTTAACGTTGAACAATCTAAGTGAGTGCTAAAAGTACTAACTCTTTTAATCAAATCTTAAATTTAAAACTTAAAAATAAATCAAAAAACTATATTAAGAAAGTTTTTCTAAATTAGACCTGACAACAATCGAAACGGATTAATCAAAATATGATTTCAAATATCAATTGATTATACAAAAAAGGAGAGGGAAAAAACACACACACAAATACACACACATTATAGTCAAACTCCAAAAAAAAAAAAAAAAAAGATTTCGAAATTAGAGGATATAAATGTCCGGAATTTTGTATGTATATAAATCAAGTCAATACAAATCTATACATATATGACTGAAATAAGTTAAACTCAAAGTGGGGGTATCTAGTTTATTAGAAATCTTAGAGAGGAGGATTTCATTGGTAAAGGAACCATAGCTGTCCGAAAGTATCGAGAAAGGTAACGGCCGAGTTGATGGCGTGGTCGATGAGAGATCATCTCAGATTCTGGTTTTGGAGGTCCATCGAATGCAGACATCCCCATACATCCTCGTCCTTGGCCTTATTATTTTACTGTAACTATGTAAATCTCCACTTATTATAAAATATCTAAGGTAAATAATAACCATTATTGTTTCACGATTTCACAATAATATAATGCAGCTGCAAACTTATCCCTAAGCAATTGCTCCAAGAAATACACGACCAATCTTGTTTAATTGAATTCAAATTTCATAATTTTTTAGTTGCAGAGTATTGCGATGTAACAACCTGAAATGTTATTTCAATGATTAATCTTTTACTTGTTACTAGTGTTACGTGTATGTTTAATAAAATTAATTAAGTATTAAATAAGTAATTGAAAATCGGAGCATTTGATGCGTATTAAACTTGAAATCCAGCATTAAACCTAATTATCATCTGTGCTCTCGTACTCTCAACACCCTAGATAGGACCACAACTAGCTGGACGCACAAAATAGCAGAGGCCCAGAAAAACCCACTCAACAATCAGCATTATCTTTTTCTTTTTTGGGTCAACTTGCAGAGGCCCAACACATGACTGTTACTTGAAATTGATGACTTAACCTTAGGGTTACCTTTTCTATGCAAGTCATTGTACAAAGCCACTTTTGAGTCCTCAATGCTCGAAATCTTAGGATTTCAGCAAGCTCAGTTTTGGTCCCTTTGGTCCGTTTGCAAGTCAATTCAACCTTGAATATCATATGAATAATTTTTCTGTCACCAGATTACTCAAATTTGCTCTGAACCGTCCCGTAGATCTATTTTTTGGGTTCCTACTACCATCAATTTGCTTCATAGAAGATTTAATTTACGACACTAACAAGTAAGCCTATGCATCTCTTTTGGTAATCATGTAAATTTTAAATACTAATGCAAGATAAAACACACTGTTCAGTGGGATGCTTTGAACATTGGACACCATTGTTATCACACCCCAATCCTCGGATCGATCACGCGATAATCATTACATTGTCTCGGTACATGAACAGAACCTCCCCATATACCGGAACTCCGCAAGGCTAAAAAAATAATACAACAATTCTTTTAATACACAGTTCATAAAAAACAGGAAAAATCACATAACAATACACATGCAAGGATCCATCCGGTCCGTCCTTGTACACACGAGCACACATCGACACACAATCGGGGAGAGGGTACCTGTACATGTAAGCATGCAATATGGTCATCCTAGCTATTCCAGAATTCTCAGTATAAGTAAAGCATTTAACAAACAAAAAGTCTCAAAACATAGTCGTAGCATTTTACTAATACTTGCCTGAAGCAATCAAACTAACATCAGTAAAGTCCAAACGATATGAGATATACAAAACTTTGTAAAATCGAAAGAAAATAACAAATCTCAATATTATAAACCAAATGTTCCACTCAAATGATGAGCTTTGACCAAAATGAAATTTAAAAGAAATAAACAGTTTCAAACAAACTCCAACATAAACTATGTAAGAATTCCATCGATATTTGCTCATGTATATGAAATAAGTATCGATTAAATCCATACCAAAAGAATTATACAAGTATTCCTTTCTATGGATTTCAGTTCGAACCAAAAATAACCTCACATTACTATATACCTACACAAGCCGACTGATAACCCTTTCCAAGCTCCAACTCCTGTCGCAGGCTAAAATTCCTATGAAAAATGTTAAAGAGAAGGGTGAGTATTATAAATACTCAGTGAGTGAAGTGCAATGGTATGATTATGTAATAAATAAGGGGTGAAAGTGGGGAACGTCAAAGCATATCTCAAATAACACTTTACTTATCAAATCATTTTCGGTAATTCAACATGATTTACAAAATATGCATCCATATCAACCATTCTTTTAGACATTCTTTCAGAAAATCACAAGAGTCCCATCGAAATCACTTTCGCCTTGCGTTTGGCCGAACTAAGACGGAAGCCCACCAAGGGGTTTTCCATTTCCGTTTTTCAAAACACTACCCCCTTTTTTTGCGTTAGCTCGAACCTTACCGGGATGCAATCCAGATAGTCCGACGTGGCAGAGCAGAGGCCGCGTATACCTCTCTCGCAATAAAACCCCAATCCACGTCACCCCATCGGGTCGCTCCGTGGGGGGATGACTATAGTCATTTCTCTCGTGCACCATCATTTCACAATCATTCAAATTTCCATCAATGTGCCATATTTCATCAACAAATTCCGAAAATCATGCTACAAGCATTTACCAATCAAGTATCCAAATGCAAATGGCACAAATTCATTTATAATCACATAGGATGCATTCGTAATTCAAATTTCTATTTCAGATATCCCATAATCACAAATAATTTCATATAAATCAATCATTTAAAATCATTTATCAAAAAATTTAAAGTCATTTTGCTCATTTATTACACAACAGACCGTCTACTCACATCTAGAGAGGATATTCACTCCTTATTTCCACAATTAATCCAAATCAACTCCTTTCGAGTCTTCAAAGGTCAACCTAGACCAATCAACATAATTAATCATCAATTAAGGCTCCATTAAAGGGTTTTTAAATTTTTTCCCTATTTAGAATAGTCTTAATTTACACAATCACATTTTCAAACTCTCGTTTCATCAATCTAGAATTATTTTCCCTATCAATGACTTTAATTTTCAATATTTCTCAATTTTACCAATTTTTCTCCCAATTTCACATAACTATAATACTTTTCATGCATATTTCAATTTAAACTCTGAAAAAAAAAAACTACTCTATTCAACCCAACATACTTCTATCATCCCTTAGCATGCTTCTTTCGTATCAAACAGACTAATTCATGAATTGTCCTATACTTAACCTTAATAATTATATATAAAACATCAGAAAATGCTCCTAATCGAATCTAACATACATTCATGAAGTTGAAGTTAATAAGGTCTCCCAATTCAAATACCAATTTGCAATTTATTCCACAACCCTAGAGCTATTGTCAAAAATCAGTCCATTACCTGCATAGAGAAGGGCAGATTCACAAAGATCTAGGGCTTTCGCAGGACGCAACTCTATTGTCCGTGCATCTACAATGTTGTCCAAGACCTACAGTGCTTCTAGACCAAAGCAAAGTTCACTAATTAGACTCAATCGCTATGACAAATCGAAACCCCAGAACTATTAGTCAGAAATTCATCCTTTCCTACACAGTAGAGGAATCACGACCCAGAGTTTTCGAAATTGATGTTGAATGCTGCAACAGAGGTTGCAGTGGAGAAGTGCTCACAACGAGCACCGCGCGAGCGAGGGAGAGAGTGAGAAGTCTCTGTCGCGCGCGAGGGAGAGCTTTTTGTCGCGCGAGAGAGAGGAAATAGAGAGAGACAGTGAGATAGAGACATAGAATTGCGGTGGTGGCCGCGTACGGTGGTCGAGCGCAGCTGTGCGCAGCGGAAGAGCGATCGATTGAGAGAGGGAGAGCGATGGAGGAGAGATCGCGAAAGGGAGAGAGACGAGAGACTGAGAGTGAGAGAGACGAAGGAGGGAGAGAGATTAGGGCTGTTAGCCCTAATCGAATTGGGGAGAGGGAGACGCGGCGTTTTGGGGTAAAACGCTGCGTCTCTTCTCTTTTTTTTTTTTAATTAATTATAAATATATAAATATAGATATTGTTATTTTTTTTATACTCTCATCATATTAAAGTTCTAAATTTATCAAGAATAGAATGCACTACGAATTTGCAACACGGACTTTTTAATTATACCAAAAATTCTAATTTAATTCCATAAAATCGAAAATTAAAAAAATAAAAAATAAAATAAAATAAAATTTCCTTTTATAGTCATCAAAAATATTTTACAGTACATGTTTAACACCGAATTTTCGGTGTTACAATTTTTTATTAGCTTCATATAAATTTTTCATGTGGAGCCAGATGTCCACGCTTGAAAATCCTTGGCTTACCTGAGATGCTATTTAAGGAAATGCCCTTCACCCCTTAAAAAAATGAAGACAATGAGTCAACTTTTGGGACTCTCTGCCAAATGGAGAGACTTGGAGATACATGTTAGAGAAGCTCATAGTTCCACTAAAGAACTTCTCCATCAAATCAGTCTGCATTGCTAAATGTTAGTCGGGATCAAGAAAAGTTGTCTCATGGACAATGAAGAGGAGTTGGCTATACTGAATTTCCTTCCAATGCTCAAGCATTTGACTGTAACTTTGCTTTTCTTTCTAGAGAGAACTTGGTGACTATATTGAAGGGTTGCAAAAGGTTGGAGGAATTGGTAATAAATGACTTGTGGATTTTTTGGTTGATGAAGAGATTCTGAAAATGGCTACTCATTTGAAGTCCTTTGAGGATGTGAGACTTGGTTCCGATCAGCAGTATTGGCATGCTGGTGGAACTTATATTTTTCCCTTCAGATAAGGATGAAGATTTATGGGATTAAACTTATAAGCTAAATAGAGGAGGGACCGGTATATATATTACCCTCTTGAATGTATCTTGGTCACCTTCTGTCTGTCTCGAATTCTTTATAAAGGGTCTTAAAAATTAATGAACCATGCGAGGGCATATAATGTTGGACCTACGTGTCCGAAGCAGTTTCCCCTCATATATATCCTAGAGGTGTTGGAAGCTGATTCATGGTTTCTCTTGTTTTGTTTGACATTTGCTTTGCCAAAAAAAAAAAAAAAAAAAAAAAAAGTTTAAAAGAAAGAAAAATAAGGGTCACAAATACAGCCACTCTACAATTACACCAGGTTAGAGTAAAATGAGATCAGGTTCCTCGTTTTATTTTCCTTCTACAAAGGGGCTTTAGTGAACAAAAAATCGCACCCAGCAAAGCAAACACCCAGGATCTTTATTTAAATCATCAAGAACCAGAGTGACAGTCAAACACAGAGAATACATTTTGCGATGCAATTAAGGGCTCTCAATAGCATTTAGGTCCAATGCTATTTATTGGTTAATGCCCACACGGGCAGTGCTTTACCAAAGTTAAAATTTGAATTTCAAAACCCCACTCTCCCCTATTTTCTCTCCACGTGACTCTGACGGGGTTTAGAAATTATTATTGGGAAGGTAATTAATTATTCAATAATTGAGAGAATACTTGAGTTTTGAGATTCATTAGAAAGAGAGAATAATTATTGAGAAGAAAAATTATTCAGATGGTATTCTGATCGTTCTAAAATTACTGAGTTGAGGGTTGGTACGTTGTGATATCGTGTTAATAGCTCGTTATACGTGGCTATCATCCCGACTATGAGTGGCTCGTGTTCAGAGTTTGCGAATCCCGAAATTTTTTGCATCACCGATTGAGTTATATCGCGAACTAAATTTTTTATGATTCTGAAATTTATTTATTATTACTTCTGCTATGTGATTGAGTCACATTTTTCTAACATTGGTATCAGAGCATATTAGAAATATTTTTAAATAATTTTTCGGAATTATATTTGGGTATACAAATATAAGGTATAAAATTTGGGATTCAGATCACGGATTTGTTTCGTGAATCCAATTATATCACTGTGTTACCCAACTCACGTAGAAGACGAATATAATTTTTTCGTAATTTTTTAAACACGTTTAGGTCAAGAAAATTCCGGTTGAAGTATACGTTGTGAATGGTGACCGAGCCCTTTAACCCCAGATTTGGCGAGTTTTAGATCAAATCAGTACATGAAATTGGTAGATCCGTGTTTGTCTCTACTAGATCTACATTTTGATATATATATATTGCATGTTGTTGATGTCGGAATGTGAGGTTTCGGAAACGGATCGAAAGAACCCAGTTGCAGAGCGATTCTGGCAAAGACGAAGCCCAACAGTGAGGCACGTGCACAACACGCGCGCAGAGGCACGTTTGTGCATAGGGCGTGGGCGCGTGCATCTCACGTGCATGAAGGCACGTGAGTTGCTAGGTCCAGACCGAGTCTGGACTGACCTGGGTTCAGACCCGACCTGTGCCCGGCATCCTGACCGCATGCGCCCAAGCGTCTCCCCGGTGCATAAGAGCGCGTGGGACACGCCGCCGGGGGTCTAGCGGCGTGTGAACCCTCTCGGCGGCGCGTAGACTGTCCTAAAATTGGATTTTTCTAATTTTTTTGAGGGTTTTATGATAAAAAGTGACTAATTGTAGGTTTTTATATACCGAATTCTAATCCGAATGGTGAGATGCAATTTTGAATTGTGTTGTATGGTATCCGTTGACTCATATGCTCGTCTTGGGATTTGTACTCAAGTCATTTTGGTTTTGGTGATTCGTATGATACATAAAATTGTGAATTTAAGTATCAGTTTGTCACTAATGTCTCTTTTTCTATGTGACAAAGATATGGCTGCAATGAAAACTGTCATTCTAGATCTCGTAAAGGGAGACAAGCTGAACGGTGACAACTATGATATTTGGCACCGGAAGGTTCAGTTTGTCTTCGAGGAACAAGAGCTTGGGGAAGTTCTTAAGAATGAGATGGTGGACCCCGGGGAGGGTACCACGGCACAAGCACGACGGGATCAGGAGGTGTATCGTGCTTGGAAAAAGAAGGATGGCCAAGCAAGGGTGATCCTTCTTAGCAGCATGCACGATGAACTGATTCCCATTTACGAGCAGTATCTTATTACATAGTCGATCTGGCATGCTCTAAGAGAGCACTATGACACTCCATCAGCTCCTAAGTTTAGGATGTTGATATATAAATTCATCACTTACAAGAAGAGGCACGATCATACCATAAAACAGCATTTAATGCATATATCGAGTATGATCGCCTCTCTAAAGAATATGGGGGAGCCGATGTCTGATGAGTTTCAGATATTGGGCGTGATCCAGTCCTTGCTTGACTCCTGGGATGTGGTTAAGACCTATCTCACGCACACTGAGAGTATTCATATTTTCATGGACGTGAGTAGGTACTGTGAGCTCGAGGAAGAGCGTCAGGACGTGGCTAGGTCTTCTTCTGCTCATGCTAATATTACGGAGTCAAGTAAGGGCTCCCGAGGAGTAAAGCGCAAGTGGCGCAAGCATGAGAAGAAGGCCAAGGGCCAAGGCAAGAAGAAGCAACCTGCCAAGACCGATGACAAAAGACAGAAGCGCAAGAAGAAGGAGCTCGATAAGAGCAAAGTCCAGTACTACGTGTGTAGCAAGCTTGGGCATTTCGCACGCGAGTGTGGCGAGCGAAGGGTATGTCCTTCTTCTTTACATGGTTTGAGTTACGTGTCATCTAGTATGATGCTCACTAACTCTTCTCCTTTGTGGATTATAGACTTAGGAGCCATGAACTATGTAACTCGGGACAAGAGCGCATGCGTGGAGTTCCGCCGTTTAAGTCCCAGGCGAGGAGGCTGTACGTGGGGAATGGAGCATTTATAGAAGTGAAAGGGATTGACACTTGCAAGTTATTGCTGCGAAGTGACCAAGTCTTATATCTTCATGACGTACTGTATACTCGTGAGATTAGGCAGAATCTTCTATCTGCCCGATGTTTGAATTTGCTAGGATATTCTATGTTGTTGGGAAACTCTAGAGTTTCCATTATATATGACAGTTCTTTTATTTGTTCCGGTTTGGTCCATGAGGGACTTTATGTACTGGATATGATTTCTTTCTATGAGGTTTATTCTTCTTCTACTATTGCTTTTGCATCTGATAGTGTAGCGGATGATGTGAATGTATGATAAGTAGGCTTGGCCACATAGGGCAAGAGAGGATGGTTCGGTTAGCTACGAGTGACTTGTTGGGCCTGCTAACCAAGGTCCAGTTGCCCGTGTGTGAGTTTTGCCTCACGGGCAAAGTCACTAGAAAACCATTTAGGAAAGCAATGAGAGCTGAGACTCCATTGCAATTGGTCCATTCCGATATTTGCGGATCCATAAATGTGACAGCCCGAAACGGAGTCATGTATTTTATTATGTTTATAAACGACTACACGCGTTTCGTTTACGTCTACCTGATTTCGCTCAAATCTGAGCACTAGAGTGCTTCAGGAGGTTTATCAGGGATGTTGAAAATCAATTAGATTTGAGGGTGAAAACTCTCAGAACCGATCGGAGGTGCGAGTATCTGTCTGAGTAGTTCAAAGAGCTCTGTTTCGATAGAGACATTACTAGACAATTGACTATTCCTGCTACTTCTCAGCAGAACGGAGTAGCCTAGAGAAGGAATAAAACTCTGTTGGAGATGGTGAGGTCAATCATGGCACTGGCCAATTTACCTATCTCCCATTGGGGGGATGCGTTGTTGACTGCCGCCTACGTTCTTAACCGTGTTTCGACGAAGTCCGTAGTCAGCACCCCATATAAGCTTTAGATAGGGAGGCAGCCTGTTCTTAGCTATTCGAGACTATGGGGTTGCGCCGCGTATATTCATGATTCATCACATCAATGCGGCAAGTTAGGCCCGCGAGGAAATAAGTGCATCTTCATTAGATACTCTGAACACTCCAAGGTACATGTATTCCTAGGAGAACATAGGGACGGCACTGTCACTGAGATAGAGTCTCGTGATGCCACTTTTCTTGAGAGTGATTTTTCTAAGAGAGGAGAAATCGATCGAGACTTCACCTTCTATAAGATGGATGAGCCTAGCGGCTCAGCTGAGCCCAGTGGCTGGACTCAATAGCCAATTACGGATCTTGGTTCTAGTGGGAGCAGTCCATCTGAAGGTGTGGAGGCTCTCTCTCCTCGTAGGAGTAGTCGGGAACAAGTGCCCCGTCGTTTTCCAATTAAGGATGAGATCCTCATGGTAACTCCCGAGGACGATGAAAGCCGAGGACTATACAGAAGGCTCTTGAGGGTTCAGCAAAGGACCAATGGTTAAAGGCCATTCAGGAGGAAATGGAATCAATGAGAGTCAACGATGTCTGGGAGCTAGTTGACTTACCTGAGTATAGAAAGGCCATTGGGAACAAGTGGGTTCTCAAAATTAAAAGAAAGGTCGACAGATCGATTGAGAGGTACAAGGCTTGTCTGGTAGCCAAGGGTTACACGCAGACTAAGGGTATTGACTACGATGAGACTTTCTCCATAGTAGTCAAGTTTACTTCGATCCGTTTACTTTTGACGATTGTCGCTAGTATGGATCTAGAATTACACCAGATAGACGCTAAAACCGCTTTCCTTAACGGGAGTCTAATTGAGGAGATCTATATAGAACAGCCCTTTGGGTTCATTTTAGTAGGTCAAGAGTATAAGATCTGTCGACTTCGAAAATCGATATACGGCCTAAAGCAGTCATCTAAGCGGTGGTGCCTAAGATTTCACGAGGAGGTGATATCTTATGGTTTTACGATAGTCGAGGAAAATCATTGTGTCTATCTGATTCGGTCTGATAACTCTTTCGTGATCATGTCGTTGCATGTGGATGACATAATGTTTGCTAGGAACTACATTCAGTATTTAATGACCATCAAAGCGTGGTTATCATCTAACTTCGACATGAAAGACATGGGTGAAGCTGAGTTCATCCTCGGAGTTCAGATCCAGAGGGATCGCTCGAGAAAAACATTAGCTCTTTTACAAGAGACCTACATTAGGAAAATTTTTGAGCATTTTGGGATGAGTGACTGTAATCCCATAGATACTCCAATCACCAAAGGTGAGGGCCTAAGCCTGGAAATGTGTCCGAAAACTCAGGAAGAAGTAAGAGAAATGAGTAAAGTACCTTAGTCCAGTGCGGTGAGAAGTTTAATGTACGCAATGTTGTATACTAGACCAGACATTTGTTATGCAGTTGGTCTGGTGAGCAGATATCAGGCAAATCCTGGAATGAGTCACTAGAGAGCAGTGAAAAAGATTTTTCGATATCTAAAGAGAACTGTAAACTTCTCCATGTGTTACGGAGGAGGCGATTTGCGCCTTATGGGCTATTTAGATGCCAACTGGGGAGGCTATTTGGATAAGCGCAAATTGACATCAGATTTTGCTTTCTTCCTCAATGGCGAGGTAATCTCTTGGAGCAGTAAGAAGCAAACCTGTGTTGCTTTATCTATGGTGGAGACTGAGTTCGTGGCATGCTCAGTTGCAGTTCAGGAGAATGTTTGGCTCCGGAGACTACTGGATGACTTAAGGATTGTAGCGGATAGTGGGAGACCAGGAATGATTTATTGTGATAATTAGGCTGCTATCGCTTACACTCGAGACCCTAAGTTTTATAGTATGACCAAACACATTAATACCAGATACCATTATGTTAGAGACATCACGAGAAGGGTTAAGTAACCGTCAAGTACATTTCGACACACAGCATGGTGGCTGACCCCTTCACCAAACTCATCACTAGAGACTCCTTTCTAGGGTATAGAGAGTCATTGGGTTTGGGTATTTTCTGATATTTCTCAGTTTGTACTTATTGATAACATTGATGCTTATTGTTTTTCTTTATATATGATTATAGTGCATTATTCAGTCACTTTTGTGTTATATTTTCATTTAATACACTTGTTTTTACTGTCATATATATATATATATATATATTCTGTGATATGATAATAGATATGTCAGGCAAGCGAGGTCGTCTCTCTCATACGAGTGACCACCTCTAACTCTGAGTGAGCACGGATGAGACAGCTTCTAGCTGTAAGAGGTTTTGAGAGTGGCCCTGCTGGAACATAAGTCAACCTGATACGTGTTTAGGATGAGGTCATATGCGATATGACCGACATGGACGTACCCACATCCATGTTGCTTGTGAGTAGCCAGGTTTGAGATCTCGGATATCACTTGCGATTTGTGATATTATCTCTGAGGTACTCTCTCTGAGATCTCTAAGTAAAGTCTTATGTGTAGACTGAGTGCCCATACCTGCACAGTGTTAAAGAAATCTGACATATTCCCTTTTGAGAGATAGGGGAATAACATTATGGCACGTGTTTCATACCGCGTGTGTTAAGACGAAATGGGATAGTGGGAGCTATATTACTTGAGACAATAAATTGAAATTTATCCCCAAACCCCACTGTATGAAACCCAAGATCCATTGGGTGGGATCTCTTGTACCCTTATTACTTTCGGCTATTTCTTGAGGTTTTGATTCAGTGTTTGCTACTTTAGTCTGTTTATCGATAGCCCGAAAGATAAATTGAGGTCTGAGGGATAGGTCTAGGAAAGCAGCTAAGTTGAGACCGACAGATTCGAGTTTAGGAAAGGAAGAACAATTGACATTGCATCACTATGTTGTATTCACCGACCGGTCTTTTATGTTCATCCATGTCGGGATTTGAACATAATAGTAGATACATAGTCAAGCGTTATCTGAGGATTACTTTCGATGAGGAAAGTAGCTCGATGGATGTAATTAGTCTTGGATCTAGGGTACAACATGTTTTCTTTTGATACTAACTATGACTACTCGATCATCCTAACAGATGTATCGAGAAGCCTTTGCTTGCAGGTGTACTTGCTAGTCGCACGACGTCCAACCGTATATGAAAACCCTGTAGGATGATATGGTAGATCGCATGAGTTGTGATCTTATGACGGAAGTAAAATGCCCTTGTGTACAAGTGGGCGATATTGGTTAATGCCCTCGTGGGGCGATATTGGTTAATGCCCTCGTGGGGCAGTGTTTTACCAAAGTTAAAATTTGAATTTCAAAATAAGGGGGTAATGGGTAGTTACCCATTACCCCACTCTCCCCTATTTTCTCTCCACATGACTCTTACGAGTGTAGAAATTGTTATTGGAAAGGTAATTAATTATTCAATAATTGAGAGAATACTTGAGTTTTGAGATTCATTAGAGAGAGAGAATAATTGTTGAGAAGAACAATTATTCAGAGGGTATTCCGATCGTTCTAAAATCACTGGGTTGGGGGTTGATACGTTGTGAAATCGTGTTGGTAGTTCGTTATACGTAGCTATCATCCCGACTACGAGTGGTTTGTGTTCAGAGTTTGTGGTTCCTGAGATTTTCTGCATCACCGATTGAGGTATATCGCGAAATCAATTTTTTATGATTCTGAAATTTATTTATTATTGCTTCGGCTGCGTGATTGAGTCAAGTTTTTCTAACACTATTGATAGAGAAGTACCGGGTTTTGATAGAGAAGTACCATAATGGGAGTCATCTGCTTACCCTCAATAGGTCAAATGGTAGTTCGGCCTTGTGGCGAGGAAGATCATGAGTCTAGGATGTGTTGAGATAGGGGATTAGATGGCAAATTGGTACTGGCTCAGAGATTAGTTTTGGATGGGTATCTAGGTTGGAACCCAACCAATGATTTTGAGCTAGGGGAGGCTTCATAGGATGAGGAAGTACAGGTTATGGTTAATCACTTCATTACTTCTGAAGGCCATTGGGATACTGACAGACTTTCTGTTATTCTACCTCAAAAGCGTGCAGAGGAGATTTGTGGGATTCCAATTCCTCCAGACCCTCAAGGGAGGGATAAAGTGTATTGGGAAGAAGAGTCAAATGGTTTCCTCTCAGTTAGCATATAGAGTTTTATAGATTATAGAGGTTGTGAACCATCAGGAGCCTCTTGATGGATTGAAGGTGGTTATGGAGATTAAAATGCCCAAAAAGAATAAAATTCTTCCCATAGACAACGGCTCATAACCGGGTGTTCACTAATCATGAGTGAGTTCGAAGGCATATTGCTATGGATACCCTTTGCCCCTTGCCCTTTGCCCTCTATGCCATGCGGAGAAAGAGACGATTTTTCATCTTTTATGACACTGTGTAGGAGTCAGTGGAGCTTGGGAGCTACTTCTTGGGGAGTCATATCTTCATCATTTGACCTTTTCGAGGGGTATATTTTTCCTTGGTTAAAGAGAATTGTTGTTCTCATGCCATCTATGTGGACCTTCCTTGGTCTCTCCTTTTTGTGTTCATATTATAGGCTTTGTAGAAAATTAGATACCAGGTGGGAGTGTAATTGATTCGAGTTAAATCGAAAACACGAACTAAACCAAATTGAAATTTTCGATCTGATTTGGTTTTTATTTTTAAAAAATAAATTTGGTTCAAACCAAATCGAACTAAAATTTTTTTAGTTCAGTTTCAATTTAATTGAAAACAAAACGATTTTGTTCGGATTGAACCGAACTAAATTGAAAAGATTTTTTTGACTAGAGGGTTAGAACTAGGAGGAGAGAGAGATTGAACCAAAAGGCAAAAAAAAAAAGGGAAAAGAAGAAAAGAGACCGGGCCAACCACCACTCATTACTCTTAAATGTAATCAATTCACACTTCTCTCTCTCACTCCCCCCCAATTTTTCGTTTTTCATATTTTTGTTCTCTCTCACCTTTTGCATTTCAAACTTTGCATATTTCTCAATTTCCATATTTCTCTCTCACCATTCCCAAACGTCTTATCATCTCCCTTTCTCTCTCTTTAAAGAGCTCGAAGCTATGTAGGTAAGTTGAAATTCAAAATTATTGTTTGATTATTGATTTGATTAAATTTGCTTCCTAATGTGCTCACTTTTTAAATAAGGGTTCCCTTAATCTTGCCTCCAATCCCCCCCCCCAAAAAAAATTCTTCTTGTTTCCATGTTTATGCAAATGTGTTTACTTCCTTTTTGGGTTGGGTTAGGGTTTCCTTATTGATAAAGCAAAATGTAATCGCTCACCATCATCTCTTTCTTTCTTCTCCTCCCTCTATCTATCATCGCTCTCCATCACAGATAGCCACCACCACTCGATCACTTCGACAATAGTTGGAATCCCTCTCTTTCTTCTCCATCTTAGTCTCAATCGACACCCTCTCTCTTCACATTTTACTCTTTCACTTTCTCGGCCCTCCCCCTTACTAGTTGTGACTATTTTCTAGGGTTTTCTCTGACTAGCCCTCTAATTCATCAAAGGCACTTAAGAGACATCAAATTAAACAATGATTTTTTTTTAATTTTAATTTTACAAAAAATTCGGTTTAAACTAAATTAATTTCGATTTGATTTTTGGTTTAGATTTTTTTGAAATTTTAGTTTTCGGTTTAGTTCGATTTGGCCATTAAACCAAATCAAACCGAACCGTTGATAACCCTAATGCCAGGTGATTTTTAAGGGAAGTGGATTCTATTTGGAGAAAGCTATTCAATTTGTAATGGGGTATGCTTGGAATTTGTTTGCGGCTACCGGGTCAAATCTAGCTCCTCCATATAAGAAGGGTTGGTGGATTAGTTGGTGCCCCCTTCATCAAGAAGCTTAAAACTAAACACAGATGGCTCTGTATATCTACACTTAGGATATGGTAGTGCTAGTAGTATTCTAAGGGATGAGCATGGTTTTTGGGTTCTTGGTGCTATATCTAACTTGGGGATTGTTGACCATAACTTTGCTGAATTATGTGTTATTTACGAGGGTCTTCGAATCTTCCTGGATCATCAATTTTCATCTATGATCTTAGAGCTAGGTTCCACAATAGTGGTTAAAGCGTTGAAATCTCATAGCTTGAGTTCCCCTCTTGATTCTCACTTATTGAGTGAGTGTCGAACTTTAATTCAGAAGCTCTCAATTCGAGAAGTTCAATGTGACCCTTGGAAGGAAATTTGTATGCCGATGCTCTTACAAAGTTGGGTCATAAGTTCACTCCTAGGGTTTACTTATTCCATTTGCCTCTTAGCGAGATTCTATGTCTCTTGAAGAGAGATTTGAGGGGTATATCCTCCTTGAGAAGTTGATTGTATTTTTTATTTCCTTCTTATAACCAAAAAAAAAAAAAACAATAGCATTTAGGAATTTAAAGAAAAATAGATTATAAAAAGCTTATGTGGAGCTAAGATCACGTATGCCTTTATTGAACTTGTCCATAAAAAAGAGTGCATCAAGTCTTTCCAAGTTCCAAGATCAAATCCATATCTAGCCTGCGCATGAAGAAAGTGGAGGTGTGTCTACTTCTTTCCAAGTTGTAAGACCCCCACCCATATATCAATCTCCCTTAACCATTCTGTGGAAGCATTCAATTCAAGTTCAGCCATTTCTTTGGGTAAAATTTGATAGACAAAGCTCTAATGTTTTGTTCTAAGTTTTCAATCTTCGTGGTTCTAAGAATGGGATACACATCATCTCCTTGGTGATGGACCCAAGCTGGGGCTAATGGAGATTAGGTGTATCCCTTTCTTGTTGCCATCTCATTTACACACTTGAATATCTTCTTGTTCTACTCAAGACTCTCATATTAGAACCTAGGATAAGCCTATAATATGAGCATGATATGAAATTAGAAACAAAACAAATTGACATGTTTGCAGAATCTCTATGCTTAGCATCACAAACATAAAAAGAGGAAATTTATTCACTGTTAATGCATTTTCAAAACATAAAGCCATACAAAGGCTTTTCCTGAAATATGGGTGTTCACGTTTTATTTTAAATTAGTATATGCATGAAATCTTAAAAGAGAAATTCCCAAACACCAAGTAATTTCTATGGAAAGCAAGTACAACAGTACATGATTTACTTTTCTGCAAAAGATCTTGAGGAAAATATGGAGCAATTTCAAGGGGTGAGTGCCAATCATTTTTTCCTTTTCTTTCTTTCATCGGAGGGGGATGAGTTTGTTGGGAGAGAATGCAGTGGAACAAGGAATCCTCTCTCACCTGACTAAACCTATGAGGAGGTAACAAACACCAAAGACAGCAAACCCAGTGCATAAATAATACCAAAAAGATCAAATCAAGAGCACATACAAAGAGTACACATAATTTTTACGTGGAAACCCCAAATTCAACGGGAAAAAAAAAACCACGGGATACAAAGTCCACTCCAAATCTCCACTATACTTAAAATAGGGATACAAGAGGTGTTTCTAGCAAATTCAAGGAATACACAACTTCGAAATATCTAACAAATCAACAAAACAATCAAGAGAGAAAAGTGTAAAAATTTCTCACAGAGAAAGGCTACTCTTCGGGCAAATGGCAACACCTTTAGACCACCAAATCCAATCTCCACCGTTTAGAATTGAGATTGAGAAGTCCTTTAATTGCTATCCAAAAATCAGCCTGATCAGACAATGAATCACAACTGATCATACAGTTAATCACAATTGCAACACTTGATCAAAAAAGAAATTCTGCACCCATCCTCCTTCTCTTTCTCGACAATACACCACCTCTCTTAAGCTCTCTCTCTCTCTCTCTCTAAAATGAGCAGAAAAATGGGTTTTTATATCTTAACACATAAGCCACAAAGTAAAACTCTAATGAGCCTTTATTTGTTGGGCTTTTTCCACATAAGAGAGAACCGAAACCCAACAATTCTCCCCCTCTTGACCATGTAATTAGGTTTACCAACCCAAGGATCAATTGGTGAGTCTAAAATTTTCTTTTTTGTAGAGGCATTGTAAACATATCAAAACTATTATTAGCTATGTGAATCTTCTCTAATTCCAATAACTTCTCATCTAGCACATCTCGTATCCAATGATATCTCACATTAATGTGTTTCAATCTAGCATGAAAGGTGTGATTCTCGCTAAGATGAATAGCACTTTGACTATCACAAAACAAAAGATACCTCTCATAGGTAAATTTGAGCTCCTTCACAAATCTCTTCATCCAAAACAACTCCTTGCATGCTTAGGTTATTGTAATAAACTATGATTCAATAGTTGATAATGCAACACACTTTTGCAATCTCGATTGCCAATCCATTGCCCTACCAATGAAAGTGATCAAATGACCTGAAGTTTATTTTCTGGAGTCAGCATCCTCAACCATATTTGAATCAGTATAGCCAATAAGAGTAGGCTCATCACTCCCAAAGCGAAGCTTTAAGTTCGTTGTGCCTCAGAGATATCACATGATCCACTTCACCACATTCTAATGCTCTCTTTTGGGTTCAAAAAGAAATCAATTGACTACCCGGACTTCATAAGTTATATCTGGCCTCATACATACCATTATATGTATCAACTACCAATTGCATATGCATAAGAAACTCTTCGCATGTCTTTCTTCTCTTTCTCTTAGAAGGACTCTGCTTATAACTAAGCAAGTGTGTAGCAAGAGAAGTGCTAACCACTTTAGCTTAATGTATATTAAATCTCTGAAACACCTTCTTAATATATTTTTCTTATGATAATCACAACTTTCTTGTCTTTCTGTCTTTTGTAATTTATATGCCAAATATTTGGTTTGTTGGCCCTAAATTCTTTACTGCAAAAGACTTGCTTAATTCCTTCTTCAGCCTATCAATTCAGGAAGCATTCTGATCTACAATAAATATGTGATCAACATATAGCGATCACACAATAAAATTATCATTAGGAAATTTTTGTGTGTAAACATAGTGGTCACAAGCAGTCTTCCAATAGCCTTGCATCCCCATCATAGATTCAAACTTCTTGTACGATTGTCTTGGAACTTGTTTCAAACCATACAAACTCTTCTTCAATCTGCACACACAGTCTTCTTTTCCATTTACCATGAAACTCTCTAGTTTCTCCATGTAAATTTCTTCTTCCAAATCACCATGGAGAAACGTAATTTTCATATTCATTTGCTCAATCTCCAAATCAAACCTAGCAGCAAGCCCAAAACAATTCTGATAGAGGACATCTTCACAACAAGAGAAAAGATTTCTTCAAAATCAATCCATTTTCTCTTACTGTAGCTTTTGATAACTAATCTTGCTTTGTATCATGGATGTGAGGTATTCTCTTGCTTCAACCTATAAATCCACCTATTTTTCAAAGCTTTTTTACCCTGTGGAAGTTTCACCAACTCAAAGGTATTATTGTCAGATAAAGACTTCATCTCATCTTCTATCGCTTCAATCCACTGTTGCTTCTGGTCAATTTCAATCACCTCTTCGTAACACTTATACTCCCCCCATTAGTAAGGAATAAATACTTATCAACTGGATATCGAGTGGAACGTTGTCAAACTCTAATCGATCTTCTAGGTAACTCAGAGGATCTTGTAACTGATCCACCTAGGCATTATCATCATCCATGCCTTGTTACTCATCCTGATGCTATTAGTTATCCTGAGCATCACCTTTTGCAATATTTTGATTTGGACCAAGTTGAGGCATCAAAGAAACTAGGTCCAAAACTCTCAAACCATCATTGATTCTAGAAGATTTTTTTGCCTTCCCAGTGTCCTTGACAATCTGATCCTCACAAAATACCACGTCTCTACTTCTAACAAGTTTCTTCTTTATAGTATCATACAACCTGTAGTCAAACTCATTCTGACCCAAACCAAGAAAAATGCACTGATGTATCTTGACATCCAACTTTGATCTCTTATCTTTTGGGACATGCACAAAGCCTTTGCAACCAAAAAGACAAAGGTAGTGATAAGAGACATTCTTACCAAACTACACTCTCTCAAGAACATCACTTTGTAGTGGAACACTAGGTGACAAATTGATCACATGTGCCATTGTATTTAAAGCTTCACCCTAATAGGATTTCGACAGCTTGCTTCTAAAAGCAAACATCTTACCCTCTTTATCAAAGTTCTGCTCATCCGCTCAGCCAAGCCATAAAGCTGAGGTATCTTCAGAGTGGTTTTCTAATGCCTTATAACTTGTAACCTGCAATGATCATCAAAGACACAATCATATGCTCTACCATTATCAAAACAAATGCATTTAAGCTTCCTTCTTATCTCTCTTTCAACCAATGTCTGAAATTGCTTTAACACATGAAGTATCTGGTCCTTTCTTTTTCGAGCATAAACCCAAAGTTTTCTTGAATGATCATCAATAAAAGTAGCAAAGTAAAGAGCACCACCAAGTGATCCTACCTTTAAAAGACCACAAATATCTGAATGTACTACCTCCAAGACATCTGACTTTCTAAAAAAAGGATGACTTTTAAAGAAAACTCTATTTTGCTTTCCTGTCAGACAATATGCACATGTCTTCCGCTTTGCACTCTTCACTCCAGGAAGTAAGTTCTTCTTGGCCAAACAAACCCTTTCTCTTTCATGTGATTTAGGCGTTTGTGCCATAATTCCATTGCTTCTTCATTTTCCAAAACATTCACTACAGTTTTAAAAATTGAAGCCTATGATATCCTCATCATCAAACTGTCCAATTAAGATCAAGTTCAAGTAAATATCTAGTACATGCCTAGCATCCATCAACATCAACTATGCTCCACTATTAGTCTCTAAGCACATAGCTCCGATACCTACCAAATGGGACTCAACATCATTAACCATCTTCAAAGTAGTAAAGTCACTAGATGTGTAGAAAGTGAAGAATTCTCTATAGAGTGTAACATGGTGTTTTACAACTGTGTCTACCACCCAACTAGTTTCATCACAAGTGAAGTTCACAATATATTCTACGTCATGAACAATAATGAGATCATTAGTAGTAGTAGTAGCAATGATAACTCGTTCATCATTTTTTTATTTTTCTTTCACCTTTGTCATTGCTACCGTTCTCTCTTTTCCATTGGTAACAATAATTCTTAATGTGATACTTCTTTCCACAATGTTGACACTCCATATTCCTGTACCTTGATCCAAAGTTGCTTCTACTTTTATCTCTATCTTTTATAAATTTCTATTTACTTCTCCACCTATTTTCGGTAAAAAGAATCTCTTCCTGTGATGATGTAGAATTCTGAGACTTTCTCCTCATCTCCTTATTCAAAATACAACCCTTGGCAAGTTCCATAGACACAATACCATTTAAGGTTGAGTTAGCAAGTGAGATCCTAAATGTATCCAATGAATCTGGTAGAGTGTTAAGCAACCAAGGCTTAGGAACTTCCTTATCAAACTTTATAACCATTCCATACAATTGGTCAATAACGCCTTAAAACTCATTCAAGTGGTCTACCACAAAACTTCCCTCTTTATATCTTAGATGCATCATCTTTTTTAACAAAAATAGCTTATTGTTGTCAATTTTCAAAATATATAATAATTCAAGCTTATTCCACAAAATTCATGCATGTGATTCATTTTATAAATGATTATAGATGTTATCATCCACAAACTGTCAAATATAACTACAAACCTACTCATGCTCAAATTTCCATTCCTCATTACTTCTGGACTCAAGCTTTTCAGTAGCAAACACAAGTAAATAGAGTTTTTTCACAAGCAACAAATCTTTTATCTTATTTCTCCACATATGGTAATTTGTGTCATTCAAACAAACCATTTTAGTAAAATTGCTCTCTATCATTTAGTTAAGACAGGTCCACATTAACCTTGGCTCTGATACCACTTCGTTGGAAGAAATCGCAGCAGATCAAGAAATCCTCTCATGCTTGACTAAAGCTATGAGAAGGCAACAAACACCAAAGACAGAAAACTCAATGCACAAATAATACTAACAAGATCAAATCAAGAGACACACAATTTTTATATGAAAACCCCCAAATTCAACGGGATAAAAAATCACGCGATACAAAGTCCACTCCAAATCTTGACTCTACTTCAAATAGGGATACAAATCAACGAAACAATCAAGAGAGAAATGTGCAGAAATTTCTCATAGAGAAAGACTATTGTTTAGGTCAAATAGTAGTACCTCCAGACCACCAAAGGCAATCTCTACCATTCAGAAATGAGATTAAGAAGTTCTCTAATTGCTATTCAAAAATTAGACTAATTAGACCATGAATCACCATCGACGTGCAGTTGCTCAAAGCTACACCACTTGACCAAAAACAGAAATTTTGCATCCAAACTCTTTCTCTTTCTCGACAATACACCACCCCTCTCTCTCTCTCTCTCTTTCTCCTCACAGAGCAAGACTATTGTTCAGGTCAAATAGTAGCACCTTTGGACCACCAAATCCAATCTCTACCATTCAGAATTGAGATTGAGAAGTCCTCTAATTGCTATTCAAAAATCAGACTGATTAGACCACGAATCACCATCCGATCATGCAGTTGATCATAGCTATAGCACTTGACCAAAAATAGAAATTCTGCATCCAAACTCTTTCTCTTTCTCGACAATACACCACCTCTCTTAAGCTCTCTCTCTCTAAAATGAGCAGAAAAATCTGTTTCTATATCCCAGCACATGAATCATAAAATAACACCCTAATGGACCTTTTATTTGTTGAGCTTTCCCACATAGGAGAGACCTATAAACCCAACATATTTTGCATTCAGATTGGTAGTGGAACATTAGCAAGCTTCCCAAGATGTAGCCTTTTTGTCCATGGTAGGCACCATGTTTTGTTAATTTGAAGAGTCATGTGTTGAAATACCATGCAAATAATCTTGATTATGCAAGAATTTTTAAGTTTATTCTCACTGATACGATATTGTGCAAAGATTTCTAATGTTAGCATAGTGTGTAAAAGGAAGGGATTAGTGAGGAGGGAATGTAACACTCTATTTGTGTTTGGGATTTTTCTTTTATTTTTTATTTTTTATTTTTTATTTTCTTATTTTTTTTGTAAGAGGAGGGGGAGGGAATTGGAGGGCTCCATATAACCTCTACTTCCCTCCAACTCTTCAAAAGCAAGACCCCTCTAATTTGACGAGTTCCAGACTTGGTTACAATTTTCATATGATCTCCTTTTATAGATATAGATAAAAAATAAAAATAAAAATTGAAGGAAGTTATCACTTCAACCCCCATAACTACTTTTTGATCAATTTCATGTTGATAAAGCCATGGAGGCCTTTCAAATTTTAATAGAAAACAAAGAATACACCAAATCTACCTTTCCTTCCCCTTTACTAATTTTTTGACATCCAAGTAGGAGAAGGGGATGTTTCGTCCCCTCCTCTCTCTTTCCCTTTCCTTCCTTTATGAACCATCTCCTTGTGTCCCCCTCTCAAAACTCCCAAACAATACAAAATTGTTAAAACTGACACCTACAACTCTGAGTTATTAATTCTAGGTACATTCATAAAGTGAACCATAGAGAAGTCTTCAGATCTCTGTTCTATGTTTAAACGTAAGTTATGTACATTCCACACCTTCAACACCCAGCGTTTATTATATATGTACCATGAGAGGAAAAGTGTGCTCGAAAAGAATAGTACAAAATAAACATATTGAAGTAAGGCACATATCCATTACTTTCGACAGGGTAGCCAATTCCGAACCAGAGGTTTCCACCCAAGTAAATTGATATTACTAGGACCAAAGTGATAAAAAATAATTCTGACCATAACCAAGATGCAGGAGTTCTCATGTGCAAGGACATGAAACTATCATCAACTACTTCGTGTGGTCTGCTTGTTGTAATGACTCCAATAAGTTGCACGTTATAGCACACGCTAAACAGATAGAGATTGACGTGAATATAAAGCGTGTCAGCAATACAAGGGTAAGGAAAATGTGAGACAATGTGGAGATAGTAGGACAAGAAACAGCTAAAGGTAGGACAAGACTGACACTGAGTTAAATATGATAGGTACTAATGATACAATTATTTAGAATTAGTCAAGTAACTAGGAGGAGGGCGAACCTTGACGCAACTACGGAGTTGTTACTTCGATGACCTCGAGATCAAGGGTTCGAGACGTGGAAATAACAGCTTTGCAAAAATATATGAGGAAGGTTGCGTATATATATGTCTACCCTTCCCCTACCCCATACTACCCCTTACTAAGTCAGTGAGAACTTTGTACACTGGGTGATCCCTTTTAGTCAAGTAACTAAGAGCTTAATCAGGAGGTTAGCTATTCTTATTTTTGTATAAGTTCTTGACCAAGAGTTGTAATAAACAAGTCAGATTAATTCAGTTAGAAATGAAACTCTATTAAAGAGTAAGCCATAAGTGAAGGGATTCATTGTTTAGCTTTAATAACTTTAAGCATGCTTAGCTGCTCACTAAATTCCTGCACTTAGTGCTTAAAGATCATCCTCATAAGCATGGCAGGATAATCAAGGCTAAGGGTGAATGGGAGAGACAAAGAGATAGATATTGAAGTGCAAGTGTTTGAATGTTCTACTGCTTTAGGATCTCAACGCTTTTGCTTAAATATCGAGAAATATATCATTCACTAAGGAAGAAGCTTATTAACCTTTACAAGGGCAGACAATTCAGCAAGCAACATTGAACTAGAACTGAGCGAAATTGAAGGACATGCCAAGATTTCACTTTAAACAAAGAAAGAAATGAATATAATTCATGTTTCTTGAGGTATATGCACGAACCGTTCGGAAGTCCCCACTTGACAAAGTCTCAACTATCTTTGGCCCAGATAAATAGACACCCCACCCCAAAGGACTATAAGCAACAATTCCAATTCCAAGTTCCCTAAATTGTGAAAAAAATAAAATCTATGTCCTTTGGAATGACATAATCTTCAAACATTGACTTAACCAAGTACTACAACAAGCAACACCTACATGTAGGAATTCTCTCTTCTTCAGCATCCCTTGACCACAATGACCATTCTACCTGTACGGCTCGTGGAAGCAGAGGCCTCAGACAGTCCAATATACTAAACCTTTCCTTCTTGCACTAACGTTTTAAGCTCCCCCATCTATCATGAACGAATGAGAGAGAGAAAAATGATGAAGATGAATCAATGCTCTTTTACACAAAACAAACAATCAGGATTCCAAGCAAAAAAGACAAAACAAAGAAAAAATGGGAAAGGTATATCCGGATATTATAATCTCCTAGAATTCACATTTCTAAAGCAAAAAGATGCAGATGAGATTGGCACTCATAACTCGAACTAGTAACAAGGATTGTTTCATACTGTGACTTCAATGGGGACACGAGTGTCAACCCTGTGCTGGTAATAAAGATCAATGCAATCCACTAGAAGCCTCTTCAAGCTGGCCTCACATGCTGTCGTCTCACTTCCTTCCTCAAATATGATCCCAAATTTTGTGGCCAGTTCTACTTTCTCTCTCACCCCTCCCTACAACGCTAGCCCAAAAATAAAATTCTAGAAAAGTTAAACCTCATCCATCCATTTATCAATATTTTAGTCATGAGTCACATGTAGGCCTTTGTGGCAACATTTATAGAGAGTAGCAATACTAGTTGGCCAACCTTTTATCCAAAAAGCCTAATGTGGCATGACTTGGTAAATTTTAACCTAAGCAACATTATTCAAAACACAAATTCACCTATCTATTTATAAGCTCAAATCGCATACTACTCAACACAATAAAGACAAACTCCAAAAAAAAAAAAAAAAAATTAAGGTGAAAATAGAGGAAATGAAAGTGGGAATTTTGTATACACAAAGAAAAAACACTAATCAAGCCAAAGTACGAGTTGAAATAAGTTAAAATCAAAGCGGGGTGAGGGGTCATACAGTTCAGTAAATAACAATAAAAAGAAAACCCTTAGAGAGGAGGATTTCATTGGTGAAGGGACCATAGATGTCGAACGTATCAAGAAAGGTAACGCCAGAGTTGATGGCATGGTGGATGAGAGCAATCATATTGGATTCTGGTTTGCTGACATCCCCATACATCCTAGCCCCTATGCCGACACTTCCAGTCCTTGAGCCCAACTTGATTCTCTTCACTATTCCCAACTTGGTCCTCTTTTTTTTTTTTTTTTTTTTTTTAGATTTTGGTGGATTTGGATAAGAGCTCAAAGTGACAGTGAGGGTTAGTGTTACGAGATTTTAATACCACAAATTTGGATAAGTAAAACCTACGCAAATGTTTTGTATAGTGATTAAACTAAATATCGTTCTTATAAAAATATTTTGTATTACCAAATATGAATTAAATTGAACAAATCAAATCAAAATTATAAAAATATTAAAAATTATGAAAATATTAATCGATTAAAATCTATGAATAAAAAAATTCTAAGACATCAATTTTATCTTATTTTTAATTTTTTACATACCCTAATCTTTCAAATATTTTAAATTTACTGACTAAAAAAATATAGTTGATGATAGTAAATTTCCTAAAATTAGATTTTACCCTGTGATCATATAATGAAATCTTTAATTCGACTAATCAAAAACCAATAGTCATATAATTTTGATTAAATCGTATTTCTCCTAAATTTTCCTACGTGAAATTTATTTTCAATTGATCTCATAATTTCATGTGAATTTATATCATGTAATTATATTGGTTATGTATACAATTAATCTCAAATCATACAAAATATAGGTCTAAACATTTTGAAATATTATGAACAATAATAAAATATCATCAATCAATAATCATACCAATAAAACTTAAAAAAAAGAAATAAATCAAGCAATATAATTAATTAAAAATAGAATCCATTGAGTTCTAGAAACAAAAATAATTAATTAAACATTTTAAAGAAAAATAAGAAAAGAAAAGGAAGCATTACAACCTTTTTGAACAAGAACAGTGCAAAAATCACATCCTCCTATGGTGGCTACTAGAATGTGTAAAGATATGTGAAAAATGATGATCTTTTTCGCCCTAGGATGTCTCTTATTTATAGGACTAAAATCATAAATCAACAAAGAGAAGTAAGCTTTCAGGAAACTTAATTTTTCACTTTGACTTGGAAGCTTGCTTTTGTTATGATGATAAAGATCTCTTGTTTTTCCAAAATTTAAAACTTCCTCCTTTTCTTGATTTTGAAAATTCTTGAAATTTTCCGTAACTTGATCCCAAAAATCATTCATTGGATATCTTCAATTAGTTTCTTTCTTCAACAGGGATTCAACTTTCTTAAATTTTAGCACCGTAGCAACTTCTACCCACTTTTTGAATATGATCTTGCCTGAATTAGCCTCTACTCTTCGCAAGATTTGTAGATTTCGAAATGTAGTTTTCAACACAATAAAAATCAGCTTAATTAGATATTGGAGTAGAGAGATAAGTCTAAAATACTGACAACTGTTTATCCAGTTTTAATCTTCTTAAATATGCCAAATATTTCATAAATCGGAATTCATGAAATTAATTAGTGTAATATCACGAAATAAGTTTTAAAATAGTCCTAAAATTCATAAAAATGGGTTAAAATAATATACTTTAAGTGTATAAAATTATTGCAATCAATTAGCTAGCAACCAGTAGTTTGGTATTCAAGGAGTAAGTTAGGGGCTATCTATCGATATATAAAAACTAGGAGTGCACCACCACGCACGCACAATATGGAGTTTGAATTTTGTATGAAATATTGGAAACATGTGCCCATTAGAAATAAGTGTAAAATAATAATTGAATGGAAGTATGTTAAATTTTGAATTTATGAAAAGATAAATTAACATATATCAGAAGATTAAAGTTTGTTAAAAAATGATGAGTACTTCATTAATTACTACAATCAATATTACAATTGTAAAATGACAAACAAAAAAATATATTAAGTTTAAAATTGGTATGAGATATCCTAATAGGTGTTGACAAAATTAGATTTTGATGATGATCAAATTAAGGAAATTGAAATAGTTAAAGTAAGAATGAATGTGGAAATATGAGATAGAATTAGAGCCATTGAGGTTGACATATGACACATGATAGGTCTATCAAAGCAAGAGCTTAGGTCGACTAAACTAGGTTTCGGGCGAATCCAGGGATGGTCCTAGGTTGACCCAAACCAAGTTTCTAGTGCAATTCATGAAACTTCTCAGCTCATAACACAATGCAGGCCTTGCGTACCTTCTGTAATGGAGGCCTCCCAAAGCAAGGAACAGGGCCTCAAGACAATAAAATTGTAGGATTTCACTTAATATCAACCTTCAAAGGGTTCTAAACCTACTTTCACAGTCACTATTTAGGACATCATCCTGATGTTCCTGTTTGAAGAAACTATCGAACAACAAAACAACATGTTGGGAACACAAAAACCGAAAATGAAAAAAGTGGATTTGGGAAGTTCTTTCATTTGCAAAGGATATCAGTACAGGATAGAATTATGAAAGAAAAACATAAAAACAATAACAGATCAGGGAGAAGAGGGAGTTCGGGGTCCTTACTAGAAGTTGGTTAAATCAGCCTAAAGAGCATTAATGCACAAACCAGCAGCAATGACTTCTTCAAAAGGGCAACCCCTGAGAACTCTGACAAGATTCAGACCTAGCATATCGGAACTACTAACATCAACTCCTTCACTAAGCCACCACTTAAATGCCAAATGGTTTCCTCAGCCTAATTTAACTTCACAAAAAGCTCCTGGTGGTTGCATTCGTAAGTCTCCTTTAACTATGTGATTTCTCTTTAAGAAGCAGCAAGTGCCTCCTCCCGTTCTCTTGCCAGCTCCTCGATAGCTAGTTGACTTGTTCACTACTATTAAGGAGATCCCTCAACTTCTCACCCTCATGATGGCCGCATCCATAACATGATATGAATACTCTAGGTCATCCTATAACATCTCTATTAATTTTTCCTTTTACATAAAGCAATGTTGCCTTCGCTTTCTCATCTTCTTCATAGACCTTCTCGGCTTGAAGTCGGAAGATCTCCTTTTCGAAATGATCTAACTAACTCTTTAGATAATCCACCAATGCTTCCTTCCTTGTCTTTTGAAATTCGGCTATGGCGATGGCCTAGAAAGAGAAAGAAGCCACATTAGCCATGATAAAAGCAATGGATTAAATTAAAACTTATTAGGAACAACATATCAGCATTTTTCAAAATGGTCATACTTGAATTAGCTTAAATATCAGCGTTATTATGAATTAGCTTAAATTCAAAATAGAATATCAGCATATAAGTGTTTTTCAAAATAGTCGTGATAGAAGTCACATTAGCTTAAATTAAAGATTTTTAAAATGGTTATACTTAAATTAGAAGAGCTACCATAGACTCGTCACTCTATTCCACCAACAATCAGTTTAACTTCGACTTTACTGGATGGAAATCGAGCCTATCAACGAACCTCCTCACTTTAGTAGTGCCAAGATAACAAAAAAAGTGGTCACCACAACTTACAGCTACGGTTCCTCTCTCCTTCAAATGTTTTGATTAATCAAATAACTGAACCAGAATAGGAGAAAGAGGGGCTATCTGCTTAGGAATCACACCTTTACCCTTTCGAATGTATAGGTACCCTCGAAGGGCACTCAAAGAAACCAGTTCTATTCTCAACACTGCCTCACTACCAGAAGCTTTATGACCCTCTACAGCCAAAGGAGGGGCTGGGGGTGCCTTCCCAATATTCCCTACCTCCTGAATGCTAGGAGTAGGGGACATCAATTTACTTCTCTTCCCTTCGGGAATAATAGTTGTGATAATGTAGTCATCACTTGACCTCTCCTCTGAGAGACTTTCTCTTTCTTTCCCCGTTCCTTCATCCATGGCAATCTATGATCTCGACAAGGTGTTGGAAGGAGCTTCCACCTTGACTTCCTTCCCTCTAATGCCTTTTAGTAAAAGAACTGAATTCCCGAGTGCTAGAACTATGACTCCTACTAAACTCGATCTATCACAATTGCCAATTTCCCCACTACTCAGCATTCAAACAAGTCTTCTCTTCTTTCTATGAATATAATCTGGAAATGTGCCCTCAGACGCGCTACCCTCATCCTCACTCCTCTTTGGGCCTCCCTTTGCATGGGCCTTCATCACCTTTAAGGTTGTAACCTCATCAAGGTCATGGACCTCAGCAAAATCAATGACATCAGAAAGTCTTTTAGCCCTATTCTCTAACATGAATGGCCTCTGAATTTGTATCTTCTCATCCAACAGAAGGTCGGGCAATTTAAGCATTTCGTTTTCAACAAAGGCATCCACCCATACAGCCATACCCGATGCCCTATAAAAACTACCAATAGATTTAAGAAAACTAGAATATTGGGAAGACGATGATACCTTCAACCCAGCAGAAGGTTTTGCTTCAGCCATCGACAGCAATGGCATCAAATCATTATTTACAAACACTATAAAAAAAGAATTTGCTTCTACAAAAAAGAAAAACTTCCACTTCGATTGACATTGTGTTTGAATGCAGTATAAGCGCTGTGTGGGACCCCTAGTGGCATTCACTCTCTATCATCACACTATTAATTTTGTTAGCCCTTTCCCCACCTGTAGGCAACCTCAGCTAAAAATCATCGCTTAGATCCATATCTTTTAGCACAGAGTCTAATTCACTCTCTATCATCACACTATTAATTTTATTTTTGTTACACAAGATTTGAACTCCGAATCATCGAATTGGGGAGGGGGTTGTGACCACTAACCTTTCCCTTAGGGATATTATCACACTTTTAATTTTGCCAGTCTTATGGTGCTTATGTGAACCAAAACCCCCCATGTCTACTTTTTCCAAATTTTTATAAACTCTAAAAATCATTCGGTTCCTTTCCTCTCTGTCTCAAAAGGCAACTGTCTAAAATAAAGACATAACAACCAATCGCAAAGAAGCATATTAAAGAAGATTTGTGAAAATTGAATGGACATGCACTGCATTAAATGCTTCACTTTCACGCCCATTTCACTTAACAAAAAAACTTTCATTTTTCATTCTCTTTCAGATTCTTGCTTTACTCCTAAATGTCATTTCTATTTAGTGACAATTAGGAGATGGTGGCAAATGACGGTGCTTGGTCTTATGGCCCATTACAGTAAGGACAAAATTGTCCGTGTGCATTAAGCCCATGAACAATCAAATACGTCCTTGTCCCTCTCAGTTTCTTAGTTGAATATTCTCTTTGCTGAGCACTAGTTTATGACTTCCGGCTCTCATAATCACCTTACTCCTTGATCCCTTATATCTCATGGTTATCCCACTACTCAGTGGAGATATCTCATTATACGCGAGCATACTTATTACGTGATAGATGTAACCTAAGTAAAGAAAGAAATCTCTAACAAATTTGGAAACAATGACTTGAAATTATTTTCATTGAATGAGTTTAAGAATGACTTGATGATTTAAAATAATTATGCATTTAATATGTCCACCATACAAAATCTTATTTTTGTACAACTTGTATATCACTCACTGGGTATAGTATACATACATCCCTCTATCTTCCATTTTTATAGAGGAAACCTAATTTAGACTTGTAGATACTTTGGGTAATAGTCATCTTTTGAGTTGTGGTATTGGTAGACCCAATGTGAAGGCACATTGTGTAATTAATTTGAAAACCTATTTTATATTATGTTTATGTGGATTTAAAATTTAATTATGGTTTATGTATTTAAAAATGAGAATCTCTCTTTTTATTTCCTTGGATTTTTCCTTAAGAATTATTTTGGTGGAAATTTGGGATTTGTTTTAAAATCTATGGATTTATTTGGATTTGAACAATCAGGTTGACCCAATGCATGCATGTTTTGTGCAGGGATAAACCGGACTGGCCCTTTGATTATATAATAAATACATGCTAGTTTATTTCATAGTTAAATTATTTTGAAAAATGGATGGATATCGATGAATGGCTTACAATACTTTGATATACGGGTTTGGTTTACCCATGTTCTGGGGTACCGTGATAGTTGTCGCATGTTCGACTTGAGGGTCGAGACGTGAGAACTTTATTGATATCAAAGTTTAGATTTTAAATTTGAAAAAGTGTTAAAATGTTTGAAAAGTTTCTCAAGTATTTTAAGTTTTGAAGGTTCTCAATTATTTCCAAACTATTTTCAAAAGAATTTGATATTCAAAGTGTTATAAATGATTTTAAAAGCCTTCCATGAGTCCTAGAAAATTAGGAATATAATTTTGAGGGGGTTAAGCATTTAACTAAATTCGTATTACACTCATTAAGTTTAGATTTTCTTTTGTAGGAGCTATATCTCCTAGACAAAGAATAATGAATCCAAATGAGATTCCTCTTACTCCTTCCTCCAAAACCAAGGCTGCATCATCTTCACATGTGCCACCTCTGATAACGACAAATCTGACTCCTCTAATCGAATTCCCCCTCCTCCCTTAGCTGCCCTCCGGCAGGTGATGGAGTGGTGGAATACCTATGGAGTTTAGTTACAAGCTCCATATCAAACTTCAGTTCTCCTACCAACTTCTCCTTCTAGGTCTTCTTCTCCTTCAATTTGGGATGACTCCCTTAGGAAATCCAACGAGAAGTATTACACCTGCTCCTATAGAGACCAAAAGTGAGAGAAATTTTTTAGGTTAGTGCAAGGGAATAAAATGGTGAACGAATATGATGCAGAGTTTAGGGAGTTGTCTAGATATGTCCCAGAGTTCCTTAACTCCGAAGAAATCTTGTGTACTAAGTTTAGAGCAGGTTTGAATATGAAGAAGATACCCATGACCTTAGCTCACACTTATAAAGATGTTTTAGAATTGGCATTGAGGGTCAAGAAAGTATTTGAGGAAAAAAAAAGGACTAGAGAAGGACAGAAGAAGAAGAGGAATTCCGGACTTGCACCGATTCGGAGTTCAAAACAAAGTAGGAGTACGGGCTCTTACGATAGAGTTTCAGTTACCGAATTCATTGGCATCCCACAAAGCCAACGACCATCCAATTTTAGGTTCCCCACATCTAATATTGCCTTCGGGAGTAAATCGGCAGGAAATAAGAAGGTGCAGTGCAAGTCCTATAAAAAGTACTATTAGAGGTGTTATCAATGTAGAAAGGAAAGCCATTTCCATAATACTTACCCAAAGTTAGGATGATGAAGCCAATTAACCCGAGATCGCCCTCATGGATCCATAGGCAGCCAACTCAATATCCTCACTTCCTCCTTTAATGTTACACCATAGACGGGGATCGGGAGCAACATAGTGGCTTTTCTAACCCAACGTCCATAAATAAAGACACAAAGAAGGATTCGTGTGATGATAAGTAAAGATGCTCAACATAATCCAGATGTAGTCACAGGTAAATTCCTTTGAATTTGGATTTGATGATTTAGAAATGTTGATGCAAATATTATATGATTAAGTATACATGATTAAATTAAGAGACATATTGATGACATTGCATAATAGTAAAATAGGGAGATGTGATTTCGATAACTTATGGCAGGTCATAGTGTTAGTGATGACTATATACTTTGATTGAGATTGGTTAAGTTTGCCATTTGATTCCTTTTTTCTGGACATATAGATATTACTCAATGAGGTCAACTTATTAAAGTTTTGGGTCGACCGGTTCCTGAATTTAGAGATATTTGGCCAACTTATTTGAGAATTAGTTTGACTCCCCCATAGGAGGATGTGAGTGGATGGCTATATTGAATATGAATGATAAAATGATTTCAATTATAATTTATAAATTAAATTTTAAAAATGAATATGAAATAGATTTGAAATATTTTGTGATTGTGGTATTCCTAAAATGAAATGTTGCTAAATCCATGACTCTTTTGCTTGATCATTGAATTGTTGCATCATATTACAATAGAATTTTGATTGTGAATCATGACATTGCTCTTCCTCATGCATGGGCAGATGAAATGAATTTCTTGTAACATAGTGTTAGGAAAAAGACTATAATCTAAGTGTTCCCACGGATTAGGACCTTCGAGGCGGTGTGGTAAAGACTGGTTTAAAATTTTGGCTTGGTGGAGGGCCAGATGGAGAGCCTCCTCAAGTTGTTCCCGTGTTAACATGGTAGCACCTCACGGAATTCCCAGCCAACGCCAAGGAAAGAGGGATATTTTATGAAAAATTGTAAAAAATCCCTTGGTAAATTCTACCAGGGACCATTGATAGAAAAGAAATTCTGGAAAATTCCAATTGTTTATTAATTCGAAATATATGGTCATAGTAGATTTGAGTTGAATTCATTTTAAACAAATGGTTTTATTTGTTGCATTGGAATATATATATATATTGACATATAAGTTGGCACAACCATCCTCACCCCTCATTCATGTTCAACATATCATTGCACTCCACTCACTGTGCATATTATATTCATCTCTCTTTCTAAATTTTTCGGAGGATCCCTTATTTTGTCTAGTGGGTTAATGTTACTTTAGATAGAGTGATTGATAGTAGAGAGATTTTGTAAGGTAATACCTTAAGGAGATCTATGGTTGTTCAAGACTTGTTTTTGTTGATTATATTATTTTGGTATTACATTTATATGGTTTTGTCTCATGAAAGGTTTGTTTGTGATCATTGGTGCTTCTATTTTCAGGCTAACTAAAAAAATGATTGTAATTTTATTATTTAAATATGGGTTGATTGATATTAGTTTAGTTCTAAACATTGATGGCAGTGCAATCATGGGAATATTGCCTCTAAGTATAGGAATTTCCTCATATGTTATTCCTGTTTTTATCTCCTAGATTCCAACCATTGATGTTTTCACATTTAAGTTAATTAAGTTTCCTTTAAGATCATATGCCCTTGGTGTGGGGCTGGTTTTTGGTTGACACCCTGTTATGAAATAGGATATTTTAAATAGTTGGATTTAGGATTCTAAATAGGTTTGAATGATTTTTTATGGAAAACACAAACAGTCGAGTTAAAATAAATCATTCATATATATCACAACATCCACCAAATGAGAAATGTTAGAAATTGTCATATTGATATAATAGTTCAAAGAGTTGGAATGCAAACAGGCAAGAACTTAGACCACCTACTAAAGGAAAATTCATGTAGTGTGTTTAGGTGATAAATTTTATGGTGTACTTATATGACATTTTTGTGTATAGTAGATCAAAATAACCAAAACAACTAAATTGAGACTTGTAACCTTTCTAAAATTCTTTTGACTATTGATGATGCCTATGGTACTGGTATAAGTAAAGCTTTTAATCAAGGAGGTACCACGTCGCTTACCATAGGAAGAAACCCGAGTCAATGAGGAAACAATACCACTACATTTTTTATATATGATTTTATGTTTAAATTTTGAAGACCAAATTTCCTTTAAGGGGGTTAAGTGTTGTAATATCAAAAAATTCGATATTAGAAAATTTTCAATTTAAAATTTTTCTATGTAAAATATCGGGAGAAACCGGTTGTATTCAATTTGGACTTGGAGTGTAATACTGAAAAAATTGGTATTTGAATTTGTAATTTATTCTTCCATATGACACTCAAATGATTGAATAGTTTGGTGGTAGAAAACCTTTTTGGTGACATGGAATGCATGGGTTCAAATCTCCTTGGATGCATGACTGAGAGATTATTCCTATTTTTGTATGACTTGTGAGGGACAAGTTAGTTTGTGTATTGGTAAGTAGGCTTGTATTATGAAATGGGAAGCACAAGTAGACTTGTGAGTTGGTAAGTTGGCTTATGTTTGTAAATGTGTGAGAGACAAGTAAACTTTTAAAGTTGTCAAGTTGGCTTGTGACTAAAGGATGTGAGTGACAAATCGACTTATGTTGATGGAATGTGAAGGACAAGCGGACTTGTGTAATGGTAAGCAGACTTGATAGTGTATAGAACACAATTTCTGAGGCATGGACTTGGCAAGTCAACCTGTGCAAATAGATAAGTCGACTTGGTAAGTATACAGGCTATGTTTCTAATGCTAATTGATGGCAGGTCAACTTGGCCTTGCATGGGAAATACTCAAGTCGACTTGATTTCAGAATTCTAAGTCGACGTGCTTAAACTATAAGTAGACTTGACCCTGAAGACCCTAGACACACAAGTCGACTTATAAGGCTTGCGAGTCGACTTGTGCACATGAAATGTAGTGAAATTACTACAAAAGACAATCCAAATTGAACAAAAGTTAAAATTTATGAGGAATAAAAGGGGAATTTCACACCCCATTATTAAGAAGGCTTAGAAAAGCTTTGCTTTCTCATTCGACTCCCTTACTCTCCCCCCCCATTTTTCTCTCTCTTGACTCTCATCTCTCTCCCGCTTTCATCCATCTCTTTTTCAATCTCTCTCTTAAAATTAACTCCATTCTTCCCCAAATCACTCCATTAAACTTCTAAAACCCCAAGCAAACATGTGAATGAAGGTGGTTTTGGGAGAAACCTTGGGTTTGTGAGAAAAGGGGGAGAATCTAGGGTTTTTGGAACTCAATGTTCATACCTCAATCCAACCACAAAAGTAAGGTAATCTTCTCTTTGTAAACTTAGATTTAGCTTTCTTATTACTAGATTAAAATTTATTATTGAGATTTGAGGAATTTTGTTGGAAATTATAAGTCTAGGGTTTGTAAATGATGAAAAATTGGAGAAAATTGTGAACTAAAATTTTAAATCGAAGTAAATAGTATGTAGATAATGGAATTGGAATATCCATTCATGGATTTGAGAAATTAAGATTTGTGCTATATTGAAGAAAATTCATAAACCCTAGAAATAGATGTGATTTAAAATTAAAATTGTAGTTATTATATTACGTTAAGACAATTGCGATCCATGAAAAGGATTTTCTTAGAAATTGGTTGTGAATTAGGAGTGTTCACCCTCCCAAGAGATGAGTGATTTCATACTTGTATTTAGATAAGAAAAAATACTTTTACTAAACTTTCTAAATGATTTCCCAAACTTGAATTTATGTACTTTAATATGTGAGGAATATCCTCAAAAGTTGAATTTTGAACTCCTATGTATCCTATATGTTTTGAATTAACAAATGTGCAATGTTGATTTATTGATGATGAATATGTTGTCTTAATGACTACTATTGAACAATTGTTAAATTGATAGCACATGAAATGGAATAATGAATTTGGTAGAATGGTGCATAATGTGGTTATTGGGGGAAGAGCCTAAATCCTAAGAAATGACTAGTCATTTCCCTTCCACGACACAAACCATCAGGTGTGTAGTGGGGATTAATAGACCATGGTATGTAGCTGAGTACAACTATACATTCTTGCTCGAATAACATGCCGCCTAAAAGGTATAGGACAGTTGGTTGTACCACCAACGAACACCATAACCAATACCAAGGATGGGGGCATTTTAAAACATAAATTTCTAGAATCCTTGGCGGTCTCACTCTAGGTCGTGGTAAACATTTGTTGAGAACAATGATTTTGGGTCATGCCGTATTTAAAAATGCAAAATAGTTGAATGCATATGATGATGTGAATTATGATAATTTTAGAAACAATGACTCAAAATTATTATCATTGAATGAGTTCGAGACCGATGTGAAGCTTTGAAATAATTATGCATTTAATATATCTATCACACAAAATCTTAATTTATATATCATTCACTAGGTATAGTATATACAAACCCCTATAACTTCCATTTTTACATAGGAAACCTAATTGAGACTTGTGGATGCTTAAGGTGATTTGAAGAACCTTGTTTTGTTGGATTTCTTCAGATAATAGTCCTCCTTTGAATTGAGGTATTAATAGACCCAATGTGAAGGCACATTGTGTAATTAATTTGAAAACCTATTTTGTAGTATGTTTATTAGATTTGAAATTTAATTATGGTTTATGTATTTAAAAATGAGGACCTCTCTTTTTATTTCCATAGATTTTTCCTTGAGAATTATTTTGGTGGAAATTTGATATGGATCACTTGAGTAGAGATTTGTTTTAAATTCTATGGATTTGTTTGGGTTTAAATAGCCAAGTTGGCCCAAATGCATGCATGTTTTGAGCAGAGTTGAATCGGGCTGGTTCTTTGATTGTGCAATAAATGCATACTAGTTTATTTTGATAGTTAAATTATTTTGGAAATAGATAAATATCGATAAATATCTTACGGTATTTTGGTGTATGGGTTTGGTTTACCCCTATTTCGGAGTAACGCGACGGTTGTTGTGTGCTCGACTTTAGGACTGAGGTGTGACAGACCCCTTCATCAGATGGCTTGAAGAAAGGATTAGTAGAATAGATAGAGCTAGCAATTTAAACATGAATAATTTGTTTATGACAACTGTCTAGTCCATCTAGAAATGTAGGTGCAATGCAGTCCTTTAAAAGGTCTAGGTGCCTCCCCAGGACGTAGTTGTAATGGCTCTTTGGTAGATTTAGCTTGGAAGGAGAAGACTTATGAGAAAACCAGGGTGGAGTTGAAAGTTAAGTGGAATCCTCCGTAAGATAGCTAGCGGAAGCTGAACTCGATGGTGCGGTCTCTCTTAACACAGGTCAAGTTAGTGTCGGAGGTATCATAAAGGATAGTTCAAGTAATTGGGTGGCTGACTCTATGCCCCCCATTGGTAAAGGGTTTAAAAAGCTAAAAAGAAAGGGTTTAGTAATTGGGTGCCTGGCTAATATCTGAGGCCTTAAGAGGGGTTTCGATTGGCCAAAAGGAAAGGGTTTAGTAAGCTAGAAGTAGAGGTTGACTCAGTTGTTCTAACCAAACTTTTGGAAGGCAACACACCAAAGGATTACCTATTAAGCTAAATCCCCCACGTGTATAGAAGCCTAACGGAGCACCTAAATGTTGGCCAGGTGAAGAATGTTTTTAGGGAAGCCAATGCATATGCTTATCATTTAGCGTCGTTGGGCTAATTTTTTTTTTTTTTTTTGGTTTTCCACTCGGTATTTGGACTTTCGTTCCGATTAATCTGAATCGACCTACTGTCATGTCCTTTTCGGGATGAAGTCTCTCAACTTGATTTTTTTCATATCCATGAAAAATTAAACTTACGATCATGATTAAGAAAACTCAGCTCTCCCTTTTAACGGAAAGAAAGAGATGATTATAGAGCTAAGGGATCCGTTGGTGTCTATGTTCCATCAGATCCGCGAAGATAAAGAGGGCACGGAGAGAGCGAGGGGTGGGTTTCCCCCTAGATTGGGCAAGCCTGAGTCTATCGCCTTTTTTTCCTTCTTTCTTTCCGCCTTGTTTGTATTGCTTTGTTTCCTCAATCTTGAACCCAACAAAAAAACCCAATTAATAGGCCCAATTACACCACAAGCATAAAAGTGTTTCGGTTCAAACCCAACAAATATTGCGTGGAGCTTAATGAATTACTTGGGCCAAGTTAAGATTAATAAAAAAAAAAAAAAAAAAAAAAAAAAAAAAAAAAAAAAAACTCTTTTTTAATACAAAATTTAAATGACCATAAAAGGTAAATTTTTCATTTATAATAAAATATAGCATAATCAAAATGTCAGAATTTTCTTTTATGTGGACTACTGCTAATTACATAATTTTAATTTTTTAAAATAAAAAAAAAAAGTTGATTTAAAAATTGGAGCGACAATAACAATATGAAACTTTAATATTGCATTGGGTTAATTAAAGTATCATAATAGATTAAATTTATATAGAAAATCTATTATTATAAATATAAAACTATAAAAATAAGGAAATTAAATATTCTCATTGTATTTTCTAGTAAAGTAAAATATTCTTATGATATATGATACTTTCTAACAATTCTAATTTATAATTTGATGGAACGCAATTATATTGTGGTTTATAATGTTTATTGAGTTAGGTCTTTTTTTTTCATTCAAACCATGTGATATGATATCTTAGTAGGTTAATTAGGGAAGTTTTATGAGAAGGCGCAATAAGAAAATACAAATCAGTCCACTTTCCTTATATCATTGTACAGTAGGTTTCTAGCGCATATTCTGTTCTCATGTGTTCATAATATACTCTTCAGCACTTGGTTTTGAGAGATCTCATGTGGTTAATGGGTTATTGAAGTTTTGATTCATTTTGAACTTGTTGCCGGGACAGTTGATTGAAGAAGCCTCTACTCGATATACACAATATATATATATGTAATATACACATATATACATTGTATATCACTGTTGGCATGGTGGGTTGCTATTAATTACATATTTTGATTTTCTTTGAAGTAAAACGGGTTTATCACTGTGATTTAGAATTTAATTGAATAGACTTAATTAATTATATTGTTGCTCGTAATATATTTTGAGTTAAGTTAATTCTAAACTCTTTTATTCAAACTATATGACATGATATATAAATATATATATATATATATATATATATATATATATATATATATATATTTGCATCTCCAATCCAGGACCAGCTAGTGCAGGAGGTCTCTTCATAAATAGTGCTGGTAAATGGATCCTTGGATTCACTATAGACATAGGAATCACTAATAGCATTAAGGTGGAGCTCTGGGGTATCAGGGAAGGGCTGAATCTTGCTCTAAAGCACAATTTCCACAAAGTCATCATGGAGACTCACTCTCAAACTCTCACCCTCCTTCCAAACAGAGGCATTCAAACTTTTCACCCTGTGCAGGCCATCATCAATGAATGCAGACAACTCATGGAGAAGGTAGGCATTTGGGAGGTGCCTCAAGTCTGCAGAGAAGGAAACAAATGTGGAGACCTCCTTGCTAAACTCATGCACTCACAAGATCCAGGGTTCAAACTCTCACCCTCCTCAACAAAGGCGTTCAAACTTTTCACCCTAAGTAGGTCATCATCAATGAATGCAGGCAACTCATGGAGAAGGGTAGGCATTTGGGAGGTGCCTCAAGTCTGCAGAGGAGGAAATAATAAAGGGTCCTCGTTGCTAAACTCGGGCACTCATAAGATCCAGGCATGCATGTCTTCAACTCATGAATGCATGTTTTGCTCTGGGCCTTTGGGGGTCTGATGACAATTTGTTCTTGGAACCATGAGGAAGATCTACTGAGTCTTATGGGGTCTGATGACAATTTGTTCTTGGAGAAAATTAGGGAACATGAATGATGGAGGTGGTAGTTGATAAGGGTTTAAATGAGGAAATCAAGTTAACTGAATCTGCTTTGGGGCATGTTTTGTTGAATGAGGGCGCTGTATGTTGTGATGATAGCTGTAGGACTTAAAGAGATGTTACCAGTATGTTAAGCACCATGGAGTTTCTGTGTACATTAAAGGTCAAGGTAGAATAAGACACTTTCAATTACGGCTGAGCAGCCCAAACATAACTCACTTCAAATGACTTGAAATCAAGAAAATAATATGTATTGAAACATCTTGTGGAACTCTATGGAGTATTACCCAAAACTTATGGTTCTAGAGCCTCCACTTATATTTTTGGTATACTTTTCTTCATAGTTTGGCATTTAATTATATTGTTATTTTTATTGATGATCATCCAAGAAAGACAAGTTTCCTAATTGCTTGATGCAGTCACCTTGGAGAAACTAATATGATGAGCCTTTGTGGGATCTATATATTGTAGTGAGATTTCTCTGGTGTTTCAGTCTGCTATAGTTGTTTAGAGTTCTTAAGATAAACTTTAATTTGGGATAGATTCATCCTTCAGATGGAAATATGAGGTAATATGGACCCTTCTAGCTTTTACAATATTGAAATGGTGAATCTTATAAGCATCTAGGCAGAAATGTTTATGCATGGTTACTTGAGCACCGTTTAGAAGTAAGAAAGTCTGTAAATGAAATTTTGAGGTATATTGAATTGGTCGAGTTCAATGATAGTATTTTCAGATGTGTGATATGTGTATTAAAGACTTTAGTTTTGATCTTCTACAATGCTTTGTCGCAGATATAAGGTAGAGACCTATTCCAATTGTTGTTGAGGAATGTGTTAATCGAGAAAGTGTTACTCCTTTTATATCCAAGGTTTCAAGGTTTTAGAACAAACAAGGTGATTCAGAGACTATTGATTTTTATGCTTTAATTGTTGTAATGTGAAAAAGGAAATTAAAGGAATCTCAATCTCAATGAATACCACCTACCAAATACTCATATTGGAATAAGACAAGTTTTGCTATCAATACTTTGGGAGATATTATAGAGTATGATAATATATTTGTAGTTTGAAATTGGTGGATTGGAGACTTTGTTATCAATATGGTGGTGAGTGTAGGTGATAAGCGTGCATACATATATACGATGCATTCAGATATCATGATTTGCGAGTAAGCAATTACATAGCTGTAAATGAGAATAAGAATAGGCTTAGGCGCTTACAGATATATTGCTTGGAGGGTTGAACAAATCAAAATAAGATATCTAAGAAATTTCGAAAGGACAATCAAGTACTTGTACAATTGAGACGAAAGTGAATTCCTAAGAAACTTATCACAAACTAAATTTTAGGAAATTTGGGAGACTGAAGAAACTAAAGCAAAAATAATACCCTATTTGTTTGATGTATAAACTTTATCGTTATAAATTTCGATGACGAAGTTTGTTTTTAGGGGGTTAAGAGTTGTAATACCGAAAACTTGATGTCGAATGTTTTGTAAACATTTCTAGTAAATATTTCTATAACAAAATAGAAAAAATTTTGAAATTTTATTGATTTTCGATTTTGGGGTCTTAATTTTAAATTTTTGGTATAATTGAAATGTCGTATTATAAATTCGTAGTATATTTTATTTTTGGTAAATTGGGGAACTTCCAATGTGTTGAAATATATATATAAATATATATATTATATAGTTATTAATTATAAAAAAAAAAAAAAAAAAAAAAAAAAAAGGAAAGAGGAGATGCTGCGTTTCGGGGTGAAACGCAGCACCCCCATCTTCCCCAATTCGATTAGGGCTAATAGCCCTAATCGAATTTCACTCTCCCGTCTCTCTTCGACGCTCTCCCTCTCCCTCACGATTTCGCCACCATCATCACCACCCTCTTCCGCCACTGCAACCACCCGACACCACCACCGCCACCTCCTTCTTCGTCTTTCTCTCTCGGTCTCTCTCTCTATCCCACAGTCTCTCTCTTCCTCCCGCTCGCGATCTCTCTCCATCGCTCTGTCTCTCTCTCTATCGATTTGCTCCACCGTGACCACCACAGCCACCGCGAACCACCGCGTTCGCCTCCTCTCGGTCTCGCGCCATCTCTCTGTCGACCTCTCCCTCACTGTTTTCCCTCTCTTTCCTCTTTTTCCCGCGCGAACGAAGTTCTCCTTCTATCTCCCGTGCGCGCGATGGCAAAATTCCCATTCCCTTCTCTGTTTGCTCGATTGCAGTGCTCACTGTGAGCACTCCCCACGGTCGACAACCCAAACCAGCGGCCGTTGCATCCTTGCAGAAAACCCTAGCCGCAAGACAGTAGAAACCCTAGGTCACAGCTCTGCAGAGGTAAGCCTAGGTTGTCCAATTTTAATTCTAGGGTTGAATATTCTTAGTTGTTAGGTTTAATTCTAACGATTACTGTAAATTGAACTTGTTACAGGTTTGATACACTGGTGATTGGAAGCTAGGTTTGCACACTGAGAAACCTTAGGTGAGGGATTTTCAATCCCTTCCGTAATTCAAATTATTTTGTTGAATTAAGGTAGAAATTACGTCTATATATATTTTGAAATGTGTTAGACTTGAAAGAAATATATTTCCCTAAGTGTTTGTATGAAATTATTGAGGTTAAGTCTAGAATTTGATGTAAATTGGACTGTGAAGCATGTGAGAAAGTCGTAGATAGTATTAGAGTTGTATTTGATTGAATTACGTAGTTTTCCTTGGGATTTGAATGGAAATTGGCGTGAATTAAATTAATATTAAGGAATTCGGGAGAAAATGGGTAAAATTGAGGAATATTGTAAATTTAAAGTCGTTGGTGATTTGAAATGATACTAGCTTGAGGAAACGAAAGTTTTGGAATGTAATTATGCAAGTTAAGGCTATTGTACATAAAATGGGAATTTGAAAACCCTTTAATAGAGTTTTAATTGATCTTTATTCGTCTTGATTGGTCTAGGTCGACCTTTGGAGACTCGAAAAGAGTCGTTATGAGTTGGTTTCGGAAATAGAGAGTGAATACCCTCTCTAGAGGTGAGTGGACGGTTCATTGTGTTCGTAAATGAGAAACCTGTTTTAAAATTGGTTTGAAATTGGTTTTGAAATGTTTTTACATGATTTATGTAAATTATTTTGTGATTGGGTGTCTCGAATCGGATTATGAAATATGAATGCATCCATTGTGTTTATAAATGCTTTTGAGCCATGTGATATTTGATATTGATTGATGAACTGCTTTGACATGAAATTATGGATTGTTTGTGGAAATCATGGCACATTATTGAGAAATGGATTGATTGTGAAATGAAGGGTGCTGTAGATGGCTATAGTCATATACCCACCACGGAGCGACCCGACGGGGTGACGTGGTTTGGGGTTTAGATGTGCGGGGGAGTAGACGTCCCTCCCTCTGCAAAAGTCGTGCTATATCTGGTGCACCCCGGTGAGGCACGAGCCAACGCCAAGGAAGGGGGTTTGTTTTGAGATATTGGATAGTAAAACCCTTGGTGGATTTTCGTCTGGGTTTGGCCGCCCTGAGACGGAAGCATATTTCGATGGAACCCCAGGATTTTTATAAAAAAAAAAATGATTGATATGGATGCATATTTGTGAAATGTGATTTATTGAAATGATTTTAAGGATATGAGATGATTTATGAGTTATGCTTTGACTGCCCCACATTCACACCTTATTTATTAGCACAAATGCACCATTGCACTCCACTCACTGAGTATACCCCTATACTCACCCCTCACTCCCCCCATTTTTCAGAGGAGACTTAGTTGGGAGCCTACTCGACGGAGCTTGCGAAGTATTTTTGCAAACTGTATAGGTATTTGTGACAGGCTACTTTTGGGGATTGATAGCTTGCAAAGCATGGAAAGGGAAGTCTGTACATTCCGTACGTGCGGATTTTATTGATCTGGCCGAGTTGTCGGCAAGTATTGATAAAATCCGTCGATTTTTGATTTGTTTTTATTTCTTTTGATTTCTCTAGTTTTGGAAAACTGTTTATATTTGTACTGGGACATTTGGACTGTAAATCTTAATTTCAATGCTTTTTCTTTGATTTTGTGAAGTTCTGTACAACTCATATCGTTAGGATTTTATCGAAATCGGCCTTGTTTTCCCTGGTAAGTGTTGGTAAAATCCGGCTATGTTTTGGAACTTCTTGTTTGTTAAATGCTTTCAGAGTGGCCAAGATGGTCACATTGCATGCGTGCATGTACAGTTCCCGCTCCCCCGTTGTGTGTTGCTGTGTAATCGTGCATGTACGAGTTCCCACTCCCGATGTGTGCTAATGTATGATTGCATGTACAGGATCCCACTCCCGATGTGTGTCAATGTGTGTGTTTGTACATCCTTGATGAGCCGGATGGGCTCCTTGCATGTGTATTGATTTTGAAATTTCTTGTTTTTTTGAAGAATTTTATGAGTTTGATGATTTATTGTGAATGTGATAGCCTTGCGGAGTCCCGGTACATGGGGAGGTTTTACCCATGTACCGAGACGACGCGGCGGTTGTCGCGTGGTTGATCTGAGGATCGGGGCGTGACAACTTTATTGGTATCAGAGCCAGGTTTACGATTTTAAAAGTTTGATGGTTTTGAAATATTTTGAAATGTTTTCAAGTGTATTTCTAATGTCCCAAAAGTTTTCTAAAAGCTTTAAAATGTTTTATTTCGTTTGAAAGAAATGTAAGATCTTTAAAAGATCTTCGGAGAATGTACAGAACTTTCCATAGTTTTCCTAGGAAGTTAGGAATGCTTATTTTTAGGGGTTAAGCACTTGGATGAGTTCATATTTTACATTGCTAAGTTCAGAACCTCTTTGTAGAACTTTATTTTTGGATGATGAATAAGGAATCCCAAATGAAATATTTGGTGACTTAATTGTGACTCAAGACCTCCTGTGGCTTGTTTGGTCAAATATTGGGGACCTTAGTAGTGGTTTTGGCCCTCGGACTTATATCTTGATATTAGAAGTTTGGTGTATATGTATAATTGAGGAGCCTTCAGAAACTCATAGAGGTGTATATCATGTATTCAATGAAGAATTTTAGAGAAATCAACTATAAGTTCGCCCCTACATTGTCTTTAGGTTTGCATGAGTTAGTGGACTAATCACTAAATAGGGACTTTAGTGTGGTAAGATTCTCTTTTGAAAAACTAAATGGGGTTTGAGGTACTAATAGTATAATTGTACAGGATCCCACTCCCCGATGTGTGTCAATGTGTGTGTTTGTACATCCTTGATGAGCCGGATGGGCTCCTTGCATGTGTATTGATTTTGAAATTTCTTGTTTTTTTGAAGAATTTTATGAGTTTGATGATTTATTGTGAATGTGATAGCCTTGCGGAGTCCCGGTACATGGGGAGGTTTTACCCATGTACCGAGACGACGAGGCGGTTGTCGCGTGGTCGATCTGAGGATCGGGGCGTGACAGAATTTGCTTAATGATTTTTGAATTCTTGGATTTTATATGTTTTAGTGTGTGTGGAATATCCCAAGGAATGAATTTGAAATTTTTTTTATACATCCTAATGGATTAAATGAGTACATGTGACATGTTGATTTATTGATTTATGCATACTATGATACTTGTTATTTATGAATGATTATTGAATTGATGGTACATGGAAATGAAATGGTGTATTTATTGGATTGGGGAGGAAGAGCCTGATCTCCATAAAAATGACTAGTCATTTCCTTTTATAGTGCAACTCGACGGGGTGACGCAGTGCGGTTGATAGACAATGGGATGTAGTCGAGCACGTACGGTACATTCATGGCTAGTTATAGTGCCTACAGGCGTGGGATACGTTGGGGTGCACCACCAACTAAAACCCACAAACAACACCAAGGATGGGGGAATTTTAAAATATAAAATTTCTAAAACCCTTGTCGGTTCCACCCAAGGTCGTGGTAGACCTTTGTTGTGAAAATGATTTTAGGTTGCCCCATGATTTGGAAATGTAAAAATATTTAGATGCATGTGAATTGAATTATAATGATTTTGATTTATGATGGATTTGGAAATAATGATTGAAAGTTATTTTCATTGAATAAATATGAGAATGACTCAATGGTTTGAAATACTTATGAATTTGATATATTCACCACACAAACTTTTATCTTTGTACAACTTGTATATCACTAATTGAGTATATTATATACTCACACTCCCCTTCCATTTTACAAAGAAAGCTTAGCGAGATTCGGGGACATTTAAGGTGATTAGAAGAATCTGTTTTGTTGAACGTCACCGAGTAATAGCTCTTATATGGCTTGAGGTCCTTAGTTAACCTAAATGGGAGGCAAATTTTGTAATTACTTTTGAAAACTTATTTTGTAATTTTAATTATTTGTTTTGTGATTTAAATGTGGTTTGTATACTTAAAAATTGAGGACTACACCTTTTATTTTCTTTGGATTTTATTTGATAATTATTTGTTGGCCGTGTTGGCCTAGTGCATGCTTAGAGTTAGAATGATCGGGTTGGCTTCATGCATGCCATTTGAAACTGGATGGATCGGGTTGGTCCTTGTATGCTATTAAATTATTTTGAAAACAAGATTAAAAAGGTTAAATGTCTTGCGTTGTCCTGGTATATGAGGTAGTTATGCCCGTATGCCGAGATGACGAGGCCGTTGTCCCGTACTCGACTCGAGGGTCGGGGTGACAATTGTATTGGTATCAGAGTTCAAGTTTTCGATTTGAAAATATTTTTAAAATGTTTGAAGTTTCTAAGTATTTTAAATTTTAAGGGTCCTCAATTATTTTCAAAATATTTTCGAAAGAAATTGATTTTCAAAATATTACTTATGATTTTAAAAACCTCCTATGGGTCCTAGGGAATTAGGAATACTATTTTTAGGGAGTTAAACACTGAGTTTAATTCGGAATATACTTGTTAAGTCTAGATTTTCTATTGTAGGTGCTATATTCATTTAAACAAAGAATGAGGAACCTAAAAGAGATTCCTCCAACTCTTCCTCCTTCTCAACCCGAGGTCACATCGTCTTCACACGAGCCTCATTTACCTCCGATGCATCCAGTTATTCCAAGCAAAATTCTTGCTCCTCCCTTAGTCGCCCTCCAATAGATGATGGAGTGGTGGAATACTTACGGAGCTCGGTTACAAGCTCCATGTCAAACTTCCATTCCTCCACCAGGTTCTCCTTCGAAGCTCTCTTCTCCTCTGACTTGGGATAAGTCTCCTAGGGAACCCAACGAGAAGTGCTACACCTGCTCATAACGGGAAGAATTTTTCAATTTGATACAATGAAAGAAAATGGTAGATGAATATGAGGCAGAATTTAAAGAATTGTCGAGATATGTCCCAGAATTCCTCAACTCTAAAGAAAACCTGTGTGCTAAGTTTAAAACAGGCTTGAATAGGAATATAAGGGAGACAATGCCTATGACCATGGCCTATACTTATAAAGATATTTTGAAGTTGGCATTAAGAGCTCAAAAAGTGATTGTTGAATGGAGGAAAGTTAGAGAAAGACATGACAAGAAAAGAAAGTCTGAATTTACTTCCAGTCAAGGTTCAAGGAAGAATAGAAGTGTAGGTCCCTATAGCGGTATCTTCAATTCAAGATCCGCTGGCACTTCTCAAGGCCAATGCCCATCTCGCTTTGGGACTCCCATATCTAATGCCGCTTCTGGGAGCAAATTGGTAGGAGATAAGAAGATGAAATGTGGGAACTATGCGAAGTACCATCTTGGGATTTGTTACGCACCCAAAAGATGTTATCGATGCAAGAATGAAGGATATTTCCGCAATGCTTGCCCCAAGTTGGGATTAGACCAACAAGAAGGCCAGTCGAGTGGTCCACAGAATGGGCAATCAAATGTGTCTTTACTATTGGCTAATATCACTTCACAGATGGAGGGTGGGAGCAAAACAATGACTGCTCCAATCTAACGTCCACAAACAAGAGGTCAAACTAGAATCCATGTGATGGTGAATAAAGATATTCAAGGTAAACCAGAGGTAGTTACAGGTGATTTGATGACTTAAAGATTTTAAGTGCAAATATTTTGTGATTAAGTGTATATGATTGAGATTAGGAGACATATTGATAACTCTGCATGATGGCAAGGATTAGGGGGGACGACTTTGATGTTTGCGATAGTTTAGGATACTAGTGATAACTATATACCTTGATCTAGATTGATTGATTTCGTCATTTGATCTCCTATTCCTGGACATATAGATTTACTCACATTGGATTGACTTGATCTTGAATTTGGAGATATTTAGGTTAAATAGCTAAGAGTTGTGTTGATTCCTTTTTTCTGGACATATAAATATTACTCTCAATGGTAGTTCATTAAAGTTTTGAGCCGACATATTCCTGAATTTAAAGATGCTTGAGTCAACTTGTTAAGAATTTGGTTAACTCCCCTATAGGTGTGAGTAGATGGTTATATTTCACATGAATGAGTAAATTTTTTTTAATTATGATTTATAAATTGGATTTTGAAATAAATTTTGAAATGATTCAGAAAGGGAGGTGTGCCTAAAATAAAATTGCAAAATATCCATGACTTATGACTTTGAATATTGAATTATTTGCACTTGTTACATTTGGATACTCATGTGAATTTTGAAATATTGTTTTACCCTACAATTGAGCATGAATGGATTGATAAATTTGAGTTTGGTAACATGGTGCTGGAAAATGACTATAGATTAAGTCTTGTCACGGATCAAGGCCAAGGAGGTGGCATGGCTAAGGCTAAGTTAGAGAAATTTTGCTTCGTTGTAGGCAAGGTGGGAAGCCTCCACAAGTCGATCCCGTGATAACGTAGTGGCACCCCATGAAACTCCTGGCCAACGCCAAGGAAATAGGGTATTTTATTAAAAATTGTGAAAAATCCCTTGGCGAATCCTACCATGGAGAGTAGTTTTGACAAATCCCAAAGTTATTGAAAAAAAAATATAAATTTGTCTATTGAATAGGACAATATGAGTCATGACAAATTTGATATGAATTTATTTTATTTCAATTGATTTTTGGCATTATATAGGAATGAATTTTGATATATGTGTTTGGCATAACCACCTTTATCCCTCATTCATGCTCAATATGCTATTGTCACCCATTCACTAAAAAATTTCTATGTTCACTCCGGTCTTTTCTAAAATTCTTCAAAAAAATCTTAGATTCGAAGCATGGACTTTGATTGATAGCAATAGCTAAGGTCAAATTTTGGAAAGCACATCTATGCGTAACAAATAAAATATGATAGTATTATCATAAAGGAGACCTTCAATCGCTACTGGTGATGAAAATGGTCTGTATCAAAGGGACTATTATTTTGATTAATGGATTAATATTACTTTAGCCAGAGAGGTTAATGGCAGAGAGATTTTGCAAAATAATATCTAGAGGAAATTTATTATCGTTTAGGATTTGCTTTTGATGATTATGTTAATTTTGTGTTATATTCATATGGTTTCGATTCCTCAGGGTTTGTTTGTAACCATTGGAACTTTTATGTTTAGATTAATTTGAAGAATGATTATGATTGTATTGTTTAAATGGGGGTGATTAAATATTAGTTTAATTCTAAAACATTGATGCCAGTGAAATCGTGTGAATATTGCTCATATAAGGAAATTAATGACTCGTAGCCTCTTAATTCGCTTAGTTCTTTTATTTCCTTGTTGAGCAGATGTTTTCATCGTGCTTTTGCCTCTAAGTATGGAATTTCCTCATATGTCACCCTTGTTGTTACCTCCTTTATTCCAACTATTGATGCTTTCATATAGATAAGTAAGTTTTCGCTATGGTAAAGTGTTGGTTTTGAATGAGTGTTTTCCTAGGAAATTCATTAAGAGATGTTGAGAACTTCACTGAGAAATCTTGCTAGTTTTGTTAACACCCTGTTATAGGCTAAAACATTTTGGATGATTGGACTTAGGATTATATTGATTTTGATTGTTTCTGTGTATATTGTTTCCATGGATGTTTGATAGAGGTTGAGCTCGATCGGACATTGGAAAAGGATAGAAGAAAACATAAATTGGAAATTATCGTAGGGATATAATAGTTTTGGAGTATTGGAACACAAGCAAACAAGAATTTGGACTATATAAGCAGTTGGTGTCATTATTTGGCTTGTCTGAAGCCCCTAGCACACTCACTTGAATTATGACTCAAGTCCTAAGACCATTTTAGAGAAGTCATATGTGGTGTACTTGTGTGATAAATACTTGCTATATTTATGTTACATTCACAAGATGATCAAATTGAGATTTTTTAGTCTCTCTAAAATTTTTATGACTATTGATGATGCCGTTGGAGTCAATGAAGAGGCAACACCCTATGTATATTATGGATGATTTGGTGATCTAAATTTCAAGGACAAAATTTTTTTTTAGAGAGTTAAATGTTGTAATATCTAAAATTCGATGTTAGAAAATTTTCATAAAATTCCTTATGAAATGCCGGGAGAAATTAGATGTGTAAATTTATTTTTGGACTTAAACGGTAATACCTTGAATTTTTTATGGAAAGAATGATAAATAGTTTATAAAAATATTATAAGTTCACATAATATCAAGAGGTTAAAATGGCTTAGTGGAAAAAAAAAAAATAGGATGGCTCAAATGTGTTGGGTTCAATTCCTAAGGGCTGTAATCAATGACAATATTGAAGGCAATTAAGGGAATGCAATTAAGGGAATGGAAAGTCAAAAAACCCATGTGACCAATGAGAGAAAATGAAGAAGAAGAAAATCTACTTGTGAAAGGAAGGCAATTGTGGCATTTAAATTAGCTTGTGAGTGGCGGTGGAACATCAGTTCCAACTGGAGTTCAAATTGCCCCAAATATTTAAATGATACTTAAGGGGTAAAATAGTAATTTTACCCCTCAAATTATATAATTAAAAAAAATTCATTGTAATGTTTGAGAGGGGCAGTGGAACCGCCAAACTCACAATTTCATCGTCACTCAGAATATTTTTATATAAAAATATATATATAATAAAATAAAAATAATAATAATTAAAAAAAGTATGTATAAATAAAAATAAAATATATATACATATATATAAATGTGTGTACATTGCGCGGTGGAACCGCCTGAGGAGAGAACACGGTGGAACCGTGCTACCCAAGCAGTGGAACCACCAAGAGGCATGGTAATCGAAATGACCAAAATACCCTCCAACTTTAATAAAACTTGAAACATGGGAAGGACAAAAAGGTAATTTCATATTTCCACTATCATTAACCCCAAATTTCATTTTTTATTTCTTTGTATTCGACTCATTTCCTCTGCTCTCCAAATGTGAACTCTCTCTTTTCCCACTCTCTACATTCACTCTCTTGCTCTCACACTCTTGATTTCTCTCTCTAGAAATCAAATTCCTTTTGTTAAATCACTACACTAAACTCCTAAAAACCCCAATTGAACCTAGAGAAGGAAGAAATTTTAGGAAGAGCCTAGGGTTTGTGTGAAAAGGGGAAAACTTAGGGTTTTTGAAATGCAATGCCAGAGCTCAGTCCAACCAAAGAATCAAGGTAATTTTTTTATCACTCTCAAGGAGAGAGAAAATTAGGGTTTGAAAAAAATTTCATCTTGGGTGAACTTTGTAAATTCATTAGAGATAATATTGTCCATTCAATATAGATTTATATTTCTCTAACATGAATTAGAAATATTAAATTTTTAACCAAGAGATTTGAATCAGAAACTTAGGTTTAGGGTTTATATGAAATAAAATTGGGGAAAATTTAAATGATAATTGTATATGCATGTAAATGATGTGTAAATGGTACAATTAAGACGCACATTCTTGAAATTGAGAGAAATTAGGGTTTGTGTAAATCAGAAAAAAAAATTATAAACCCTAGAAATTGAGATGATTTATTATTAAATTCATGTTTACCGCATTAAAGTAAAATAATTGAAACCTGAAAAGGAATTAAAAGATTACTTTTGAATTGATTGTGAATTTTTGGGGAATTAGGGTTTGAGATAAATTAGAGAATAATCGAATAACCCTAGTATCCCAAGAAATTGAATGATTTATAGGTACATATTTTCTTATGCGCAAAGCATTTGGATTCAAATAGAGATTAAACAACGTTGAGGATTAAATTGGGAGTAATCACCCTCGCAAGAGGTGAGTAATTTCTTGCTTGTACTTAAATAAGAAAAATTACTCTTATCAAAAATGTTTCATTGAATTTGCTAAATGATTTTTGAATTCTTGGATTTTATATATTTTAGTGTGTGTGGAATAACCCAAGGAATGAATTTGAATTTTTTTTTATGCATCCTAATGGTTTAAATGATTACAAGTGACATGTTGATTTATTGATTTATGCATACTATGATACTGGTTATTTATGAATGATTATTGAATTGATGGCACATAGAAATTAAATGTGCATTTATTGGATTGGGGAGGAAGAATCTGATCTCCATAAAAATGATTAGTCATTTCCTTCTATGGTGTGACTCGATGGGGTGACGTAGTGGGGTTGATAGACCATGAGATGTAATCAAGCTCATGTGGTACATTTATGGCTTGATATAGTGCTTACGGGTGTGGGATACATTGGGGTGTGCCACCGATTAAAACCCACAAACAACGTTAAGGATGAGGGCATTTTAAACTATAAAATTTATAAAACCCTTGCCGGTTCCACCCTAAGTCGTGATAGACTTTTGTTGGGAAAATGATTTTGGGTTGCCCCATGATTTGAAAATTTAAAAATATTTGGATACATATGAACTGAATTATCATGATTTTGATTTATGATGGATTCAAAATAATGATTGAAAGTTATTTTCATTGAATAAATTTGAGAATGACTAGATGGTTTGAAATACTTATGAATTTGATATATCTACCATACAAATTCTTATCTCTGTATGACTTGTATATCACTCACTCACTAGGTATATTATATACTCATACTTCCCTTCCATTTACAAAGAAAGCTTGGACAAAATTCGGGGACATTTAAGGTGATTGGAAGAACCTGTTTTGTTAGACGTCACCGGGTAATAGCACTTATATGGCTTAAGGTCCTTAGTGAACCTAAATGGGAAGTAAATTTTGTAATTATTTTTAAAAACTTATCTTGTAATTTTAATTATTTGTTTTGTAATTTAAATGTGGTTTGTATACTTAAAAATTGAGGATCACCCCTTTTTATTTTCTTTGGTTTTTATTTGAGAATTATTTGTTGGCCGTGTTGGCCTAGTGCATGTATTAGAGTTGGAATGGTCGGATTGGTCTCGTGTATGCCATTTGAAAATGAATAGATCGGGTTAGTCCTTGTATGATATTAAATTATTTTGAAAACAGAATTAAACAGATTAAATGTTTTGCGTTATCCCGATATATAGGGAGATTCTACCTATATGCTAAGATGACGCGACGGTTATCGCGTACTCAACTCGGGGGCTGGGACTGGCCCTTTCTTCTCTCAATAAAACCCTACTACTATGTATCATACAGTAGGTTTCTAGTATCCCCCGTTGATTACTATTGTAAAAGGATAGCGATAGTGAAAGTACGGACCGTGAATCCCCGGTAAAATCAGCAATAATTCATGTTAATCAGCAATGCGAATAATAATAATAATAATAATAATAATAATAATAATAATAATAATATTATTATTATTATTATTATTATTATTTGGTGGTGTTCAACTTTCTGTAATATGATACAATTTGCTTAATTATATATATTTACACAAAATGCCTTCACTTGAATCGACAAGGGCATGCAATTGCCTCCTTTGATGTTTACATAGTCTTGTTTTAAATTTTGTTATCTAGCCCAATGTGTCTAACATCTCTCTTGTCTTCGTTTGATGTTATGACCCTCTTGAATGCATCTTGCTCACAATCTGCAGCTGTCTCTGTCTCTCTCAAATTCTCTATAAAGAGTTTTCTAATCAGAATTAATAAGCCATGTGAAAGCATTCCTGGATCAGTGTGCACGAAGCAGTTTCCCTGCATATCTTGGAGGTTGTTAGAGGCTGATTTGTAAAATGAATCCAAATACCTCATTTTATTTTTCCTTAGTTTACAAAGGGACTTCAGTGAAAAATGTCACGCCCCGATCCTCAGATCGACCACGCGACAACCGCCGCGTCGTCTCGATACATGGGTAAAACCTCCCCATCTACCGGGACTCCGCAAGACTATCAAATTCAAAATAAATCATTAGAAGTATAAAATTCTTCAAAAACAAGAAATCACAAAAACATTACACATGCAAGGAGCCCATCCAGCTCAATCCTGGTCGTACAAACACACACATTGACACACATCGGGGAGTGGGATCCTGTACATGCAATCATACATTAGCACACATCGGGGATTGGGAACCTGTACATGCACGAGTACACAGCAACACACAACGGGGAGCGGGAACCTGTACATGCACGCATACGATGTGACCATCCTGGCCACTCTGAAAACATTTAACAAACAAGAAGTCCCAAAACATAGCCGTCGGATTTTACCAACACTTACCCGAGGAAAACAAGCCAGTATCGGTAAAATCCTAACGGTATGAGTTGTACAGAACTTCACAAAATCAAAGAAAAAGCATCGAAATTAAGATTTACAGTCCAAATGTCCCAGTACAGATATAAACAGTTTTCCAAAACTAGAGAAATCAAGATAAATAAAAACAAATCAAAACCGTCGAATTTTATCAATACTTGCCAACAACTCGGTCAGTATCAATAAAATCCGCACGGCATGGGAGATACAGACTTCCCTTTCCATGGTTTGAGAGCTATCAATCTCCAAAAGTAACCCTGCATGCCAATACTTATCCAATCCACAAAAATATTTCGTAAGCTCCGTCGAGTAGGCACCCAACTAAGTCTCCTATGAAAAATGGGGAGAGAGAGGGGTGAGTATAGGGGTATACTCAGTGAGTGGAGTGCAATGGTGTGATTGTGTTCATAAATAAGGTGTGAATGTGGGGCAGTCAAATCATATCTCATAAATCATTTCATATACATAAAATCATTTTAATAAATCACATGTCACAAATATGCATCCAAATCAATCATCTTTTCAGAAAATCCTGGGGTCCCATCGAAATACGCTTCCGTCTCAGGGCGGCCAAACCCAGACGAAAGCCCGCCAAGGGTTTTTCTATCCAATGTCTCAAAACAAACCTCATTCCTTGGCGTTGGCTCGTACATCACCGGGGTGCACCAGATCTAGTACGACTTCGGCAGAGGGAGGGACGTCTAACTCCCCCGCACATCCAAACCCCAACCCACGTCACCCCGTCGGGTCGCTCCGTGGGTGGTATGACTATAGTCATCTACGGCACCCTCCATTTCTCATTCAATCCATTTCTCAATAATGTGCCATGATTTTCAACATATAATCCATAATCTCATGCCAAAGCAATTCATAGGACAATATCAAATATCACATGGCACAAAAACATTTATAAACACAATGGATGCATTCGTATATCACAATCCAGTTCAGACAGCCCACAATCACAAAAAAATTTATATAAAACACGTAAAATCCTTCAAAAATCATTTTCAAAGCAATTTTAAAACAGATTTCTCATTTACAAACACAATGAACCATCCACTCACCTCTAGAGAGGGTATTCACTCTCTATTTCCGAAATCAACTCATAATGACTCTTCTCGAGTCTCCAAAGGTCAACCTAGACCAATCAAGACGAATAAAGATCAATTAAAGCTCTATTAAAGGGTTTTCAAATTCCCCTTTTATGTACAATAGCCTTAACTTGCATAATTACGTTCCAAAACTTTCGTTTCCTCAAGCTAGTATCATTTCAAATCACCAACGACTTTAAATTTACAATATTCCTCAATTTTATCCATTTTCTCCCGAATTACTTAATATTAATTTAATTCACGCCAATTTCAATTCAAATCCCAAGAAAAACTACGTAATTTAATCAAATAAAACTCTAATACTATCTACGACCTTCTCACATGCTTCACAGTCCAATTTACATCAAATTCTAGACCTAAACTCAATAATTTCATACAAACACTTAGGGAAATATATTTCTTTCAAGTCTAACACATTTCAGAATATATATAGATGTAATTTCTACCTTAATTCAACAAAAATAATTCGAATTACTGAAGGGATTGAAAATCCCTCACCTAGGGTTTCTCAGTTTGTAAACCTAGCTTCCAGTCGCCGGTGAATTCAAGCCTGTAACAATTTCAATTTACAACAATCGTTAGAATTAAAACTAACAACTAAGAATATTCAACCCTAAAATTAAAATTGAAAAACCTAGGCTTACCTCTGCAGGGCTGTAACCTAGGGTTTTTTGCGTCTCGGCCTAGGGTTTTGAAAGGATGCAATGGCCGTTGGTTTGGGTTGTCGACAGTGGGAAGTGCTCCCAGTGAGCACTGCGAGCGAGCAAAAGAGGAAGGCAGCGGAAGTTCTGCGATCGCGCGCACGGGAGAGAGAGGGAGAACTTTGTTCGCGCGTGGGAAGAGAGGAAAGAGAGGGAGAATCGCCCGCTCGTGCGTGGAAGAGAGCGACCGAGAGCGATAATGGTGGCAGTGGAAGGCAAAACAGAGGCAACAGGCGAGAGTCCATGAGCAAGAGGGAGAGAGTTCGTGAGAAAGAGGGAGAGAGCGAACAGAGAGAGAAAGACGAAGAAGAAAGCAGAGGGAAGAAGAGAGAGAGACGAACACCGCGATGGCGGTGATGGTGTGGTGGTGATGGCGGAGATGAATCGCGAGGGAGAGGGAGAGCTTCGGTGTTCAGTCGAAGGAGAGGAAGAGAGCGCAGAGTGGGAATGCGATTAGGGCTATTAGCCCTAATCGATTTGGGGGAAAACGGGGGTGCTGCGTTTCACCCCGAAACGCAGCATCTTCTCCCTTTTTTTTTTTTTTTTTTTACTAACTATATAATATATATGTATATATGTATTTTTCTCATCACATTGGATGTTCCCCAATATACCAAAAATAAAATATACTACGAATTTGTAATACGACATTTCAATTATACCAAAAATTTAAAATTAAGACCCCAAAATCGAAAATCAATAAAATTTCAAAATTTTCTATTTTATTATAGAAATGTTTACAAAACATTCGACATCAAGTTTTCGATATTACAACTCTTAACCCCCTAAAAACAAATTTCGTCCTCGAAATTTATAAAAATAAATTTTATACAGCAAACAAATAGGGTATTGTTTTTGCTTCAGTTTCTTCGGTCTCCCAAATTTCCTAAAATTTAGTTTGTGATAAGTCTCTTAGGAAATTAGTCTCGTCTCAAATGTAGAAGTGCTTGGTTGTCCTTTTAAAATTTCCTAGATATCTCATTTTGATTTGTTCGACCCCCAAGCAATATATCTTTAAGCACCTAAACCTATTCTTATTCTCATTTACAGCTATGTAATTGATTACTCGCAAATCATAATATCTTAATACATTGTATATATGTATGCACGCTTATCAGCTACACTCGCCACCATATGATAACAAAGTCTCCAATCCCCCAATTTCAAATTACAAATACATTACCTTACTCTATAGTATCTCTCAAAGTATTGATAGAAAAACTTGTCTTAATCCAATATGAGTATTTGGTAGATGGTATTCCTTGAGATCGAGATTCTTTTAATTTCCTTTTTCAAATTACAGTAATTAAAGCACAAAAATCAATAGTCTCTGAATCATCTTGTTTGTTCTAAAACCTTGAAACCTTAGATATAAAAGGAGCAACACTTTCTCGATTAACACATTCCTCAACAACAATTGGAATAGGCCACCAACTTGTATCTGCTACAAGGCATTGTAGAAGATCAAAACTTAATACGCATACCACAAATATCTGAAAATACTATCATTGAACTCAACCAATTCAATATACCTCAAAATTTCATTTACAGACTTTCTTACTCCTAAACGGTGCTCAAATAACCATGCATAAACATTTCTGCCTAGATGCTTATAAGATTCACCATTTCAATATTGTAAAAGCTAGAAGGGTCCATATTACCTCATATTTCCATTTGAAGGATAAATCTATCCCAAATTAAAGTTTATCTTAAGAACTCTAAACAACTATAGCAGACTGAAACACCAGAGAAATCTCACTACAATGTATAAATCCCACAAAGGCTCATCATATTAGTTTCTCCAAGGTGACTGCATCAAGCAATTAGGAAACTTGTCACTGGTTTTCCATATTCTCAAATGTTCAAACTAGACAACAAAGCTTCTTGTTATCAAGATCACTTAAGATTAAAATTCTTCTCTAAGATGCTGCTCATCCAATAAAAGCAATGTCCATTACGAATATTATTTTTCTAAATAACCATCGAAACAAAAAGCTTTCCCCCATATTTATCGAAAGCATAAAATGGCAATTACTTGAAAGAAACATTCAATGCTTACTGAGACCATTCATCGTATGGTGTCACCCAATACTTATAGCAGCTCTTTTTAAGTACTTGTCTTTCTTAGATGATCATCAATAAAAATAACAATATAATTAAATGCCAAACTATGAATAAAAGTATACCAGAAATATAAGTGGAGGCTCTAGAACCATAAGTTTTGGGTAATACTCCATAGAGTTCCACAAGATGTTTCAATACATATTATTTTCTTGATTTCAAGTCATTTGAAGTGAGTTATGTTTGGGCTGCTCAGCTGTAATTAAAAATGTCTTATTCTACCTTGACCTTTAATGTACACAGAAACTCCATGGTGCTTAACATATTGGTAACATCTCTTTAAGTCCTACAGCTATCACCACAATATACAGCGCCCTCATTCTGCAAAATATGCCCCAAAACAGATTCAGTTACCTTGATTTCCTCATTTAAACCCTTATCAACTACCACCTCCATCATTCATGTTCTCTAATTTTCTCCAAAAACAAATTGTCATCAGACCCCATAAGACTCAGTAGATCTTCCTTATGGTTCCTACCTATTCGATCATCAGATTCCTCAAAATTTTGCATACAACCCTCGGTCGAATATCTGTTTTACCTATACATTTTTTTTCCACTGTATTTCACACCCTCGTCCTACAGTAAAGCCTTAAGAACCTCTCTCAAAACATACAACCCTCTATTCTTTTATTCTTCTCACCATTGGGTAAACAAACTACCTCCCTCCCATCCACTGGAATGGAAAATAAACTCCAAGAATAGACCTCCATTGTTATGACTCCTACTCACCTAGAGGGCACGAGTGTGCTCCCTAAATGCCTTCACCTGAGGCTAATTATTCAATTTGTCATAAATTCTATCCAAAAGACCACTCATCAATCCAGTACAATAAAAGTCTATGGAAACAAGGCCAATACGCCTTCCCTTATCTTCCACCAATTAGCAAAAAAAATCAAAATTATTACCAATTAAGCAAACCTCAAAAACCTTTATTTTGACTTCGAAAATTGGCATTTGGTCATAATCAAATATCATAATAACTAGCAATAATAATCACCTGCTGAACCTATTAGCATTATCAGAAAACCAAAAAGAATAAAATTCACACTTCCTGATAAAAGCATCAAAGTGAAACCATTCCTTTGCCTCCCACCGTTAGTAACCCAATGGTAAAACCTCCTATTACAATCTCCTACTTGAAGATATAATATTGAAGCATACAACGTTGGAGCATATACTTGGAAAGCATGGAATAACATTTACAGTCCATCAAAATTAGGATGTGACACTTGCGTAGAAAACATATTCAGGTGAGAACCAAACATGTTAAATTTGACAGCATTTTCTTAGGAAGAAATCTACACGAAAGTTCTTTTCCACCACAAATATCCAGTTTAAAGATCAACATCCTCATTTGTTCATCAGAATATCGCAAAACTTTATCTATCACAAAATTGCTCTACCACTCTAACCATTCTTTAAGTTCCTTGTGAGATAGACATATGTTTCTTAAACTTGAAAGCAAATCAGATTGAAGTGATGTAATAAAAATTCGAATGGATGGGAAATGATGAGAAGCATTTCAAATGCGAAGGTCATACTTAAAATTAGGGAGTTAAGACTCCCAATTGTTTAAAGCAAAGAAAATAATCAATGCAAGACGCTACAGTTCTGTCTTCTCACATAGCCCAAATTACTTCACTCTTACACAAAAGAATGTCTTTCAACTCGTCATCCCAAATCAAAGAGCCATGCAAGTCATACTATTAGTACCTCTAACCCCATTTAGTTTTTTTTTTTTTTTTTTTCAAAAGAAAATCTTGTCACACTAAAGTCCCTACTTAGTGATTAGTCCACTAACTCATGCAAATCTGAAGACAATGTAGGGACAAACTTATAGTTGATTTCTCTAAAATTCTTCATTGAATACATGATATACACCTCTATGAGTTTCTGAAAGCTCCACAATTATACATATACACCAAACTTCTAATATCAAGATATAAGTCCGAGGGCCAAAACCACTACTAAGGTCCCCAATATTTGACCAAACAAGCCACAGGAGGTCTTGAGTCACAATTAAGTCACCAAATATTTCATTTGGGGTTCCTTATTCATCACCCAAAAATAAAGTTCTACAAAGAGGTTCTGAACTTAGCAATGTAAAATATGAACTAATCCAAGTGCTTAACCCCCTAAAAATAAGCATTCCTAACTTCCTAGGAAAACCATAGAAAGTTCTGTACATTCTCCGAAGATCTTTTAAAGATCTTTCATTTCTTTCAAAAGAAATAAAACATTTTAAAGCTTTTAGAAAACTTTTGGGACATTCGAAATACACTTGAAAACATTTCAAAATCATCAAACTTTTAAAATCGTAAACCTGTGCTCTGATACCAATAAAGTTGTCACGCCCCGATCCTCAGATCGACCACGCGACAACCGCCGCGTCGTCTCGGTACATGGGTAAAACCTCCCCATCTACCGGGACTCCGCAAGGCTATCAAATTCACAATAAATCATCAGAAATATAAAATTCTTCAAAAACAAGAAATTACAAAAACATTACACATGCAAGGAGCCCATCCGGCTCAATCCTGGTCGTACAAACACACATATTGACACACATCGGGGAGTGGGATCCTGTACATGCAATCATACATTAGCACACATCGGGGATTGGGAACCTGTACATGCACGAGTACACAGCAACACACAACGGGGAGCGAGAACTTGTACATGCACGCATGCGATGTGACCATCCTGGCCACTCTGAAAACATTTAACAAACAAGAAGTCCCAAAACATAGCCGTCGGATTTTACCAACACTTACCCGAGGAAAACAAGCCAGTATCGGTAAAATCCTAACGGTATGAGTTGTACAGAACTTCACAAAATCAAAGAAAAAGCATCGAAATTAAGATTTACAGTCCAAATGTCCTAGTACAGATATAAACAGTTTTCCAAAACTAGAGAAATCAAGATAAATAAAAACAAATCAAAACCGTCGAATTTTATCAATACTTGCCAACAACTCGGCCAGTATCAATAAAATCCGCACGGCATGGGAGATACAGACTTCCCTTTTCATGGTTTGAGAGCTATCAATCTCCAAAAGTAACCCTACATGCCAATACTTATCCAATCCGCAAAAATATTTCGCAAGCTCCGTCGAGTAGGCACCTAACTAAGTCTCCTATGAAAAATGGGGAGAGAGAGGGGTGAGTATAGGGGTATACTCAGTGAGTGGAGTGCAATGGTGTGATTGTGTTCATAAATAAGGTGTGAATGTGGGACAGTCAAATCATATCTCATAAATCATTTCATATACATAAAATCATTTCAATAAATCACATGTCACAAATATGCATCCATATCAATCATCTTTTCAGAAAATCCTGGGGTCCCATCGAAATATGCTTCCGTCTCAGGGTGGCCAAACCCAGACGAAAGCCCGCCAAGGGTTTTTCTATCCAATGTCTCAAAACAAACCCCAATCCTTGGCTTTGGCTCGTACATCACCGGGGTGCACCAGATCTAGTACGACTTCGGCAGAGGGAGGGACGTCTAACTCCCCCGCACATCCAAACCCCAACCCACGTCACCCCGTCGGGTCGCTCCGTGGGGGGTATGACTATAGTCATCTACGGTACCCTCCATTTCTCATTCAATCCATTTCTCAATAATGTGCCATGATTTTCAACATATAATCCATAATCTCATGCCAAAGCAATTCATAGAGCAATATCAAATATCACATGGCACAAAAACATTTATAAACACAATGGATGCATTCGTATATCACAATCCAGTTCAGATAGCCCACAATCACAAAACAATTTATATAAAACACGTAAAATCCTTCAAAAATCATTTTCAAAGCAATTTTGAAACAGATTTTTCATTTACGAACACAATGAACCGTCCACTCACCTCTAGAGAGGGTATTCACTCTCTATTTCTGAAATCAACTCATAACGACTCTTCTCGAGTCTCCAAAGGTCAACCTAGACCAATCAAGACGAATAAAGATCAATTAAAGCTCTATTAAAGGGTTTTCAAATTCCCCTTTTATGTACAATAGCCTTAACTTGCATAATTACGTTCCAAAACTTTCGTTTCCTCAAGCTAGTATCATTTCAAATCACCAATGACTTTAAATTTACAATATTCCTCAATTTTATCCATTTTCTCCCGAATTACTTAATATTAATTTAATTCACGCCAATTTCAATTCAAATCCCAAGAAAAACTACGTAATTTAATCAAATAAAACTCTAATACTATCTACGACCTTCTCACATGCTTCACAGTCCAATTTACATCAAATTCTAGACCTAACCTCAATAATTTCATACAAACACTTAGGGAAATATATTTCTTTCAAGTCTAACACATTTCAGAATATATATAGATGTAATTTCTACCTTAATTCAACAAAAATAATTGACCATCAAGGGATTGAAAATCCCTCACCTAGGGTTTCTCAGTTTGCAAACCTAGCTTCCAGTCGCCGGTGAATTCAAGCCTGTAACAATTTCAATTTACAACAATCGTTAGAATTAAAACTAACGACTAAGAATATTCAACCCTAGAATTAAAATTGAAAAACCTAGGCTTACCTCTGCAGGGCTGTAACCTAGGGTTTTTGCTGTCCTGCGGCCTAGGGTTTTGAAAGGATGCAATGGCCGTTGGTTTGGGTTGTCGATAGTGGGAAGTGCTCCCAGTGAGCACTGCGAGCGAGCAAAAGAGGAAGGCAGCGGAAGTTCTGCCATCGTGCGCACGGGAGAGAGAGGGAGAACTTTGTTCGCGCACGGGAAGGGAGGAAAGAGAGGGAGAATCGCCCGCTCGTGCGTGGAAGAGAGCGACCGAGAGCGATAATGGTGGTGGTGGAAGGCAAAACAGAGGCGACAGGCGAGAGTCCGTGAGCGAGAGGGAGAGAGTTCGTGAGAAAGAGGGAGAGAGCGAACAGAGAGAGAAAGACGAAGAAGAAAGCAGAGGGAAGAAGAGAGAGAGACGAACACCGCGATGGCGGTGATGGTGTGGTGGTGATGGCGGAGCTGAATCACGAGGGAGAGGGAGAGCTTCGGTGTTCAGTCGAAGGAGAGGAAGAGAGCGCAGAGAGGGAATGCGATTAGGGCTATTAGCCCTAATCGATTTGGGGGAAAACGGGGGTGCTGCGTTTCACCCCGAAACGCAGCATCTTCTCCCTTTTTTTTTTTTTTTTTTTTTTTTTTACTAACTATATAATATATATATATGTATTTTTCTCATCACATTGGATGTTCCCCAATATACCAAAAATGAAATATACTACGAATTTGTAATACGACATTTCAATTATACCAAAAATTTAAAATTAAGACCCCAAAATTGAAAATCAATAAAATTTCAAAATTTTCTATTTTATTATAAAAATGTTTACAAAACATTTGACATCAAGTTTTCGGTATTACAAAAAATGAGCAAGGCAAACCTTCAAAATCTTTATTTATATAATCACGGAACAGCATGAAAGTCTACCACACAGAATGCTGAAAAAAAAAAAAAATAGATGACAAATTACTTATGTGGAAGTAAGATGGTTCACACCTTTATTGAGCTTGTTCACAAAGAAGAGGGCGTTTAAAGAAAAATAGATGACAAATAGCTTATGTGGAAATACGATGGTTCACGCCTTTATTGAGCTTGTCCGTAAAGTAGAGGGCGACGATTCGTTCCAAGTTCCAGGATCAGATCCATATCTAGCTTGTCCATGAAGAAAGCGGGGGCGTCTCTGATTCTTTCCAAGTTCCAAGAACACCACTCACATATCGTTCTCCCTGAACTGAATCCGCTAATGCACACGATTCCAATTCAGCCATTTCTTCAGTTGAAAGTTTGACGGACAATGCTCCAATGTTTTGGTTGAAGTTTTCAATCTTGGTGGTTCCGGGAATGGGACACACATCATCTCCTTGGTGATGAACCCAAGCTAGGGCTAGCTGAGATGGGGTGCATCCCTTTCTTGTTGCCATCGCATTTACACGCTCAAATATCTTCTTGTTCTGCTCTAGATTCTCGGGTTTGAACCTAGGAAAGTTCTATAATATGACCACAATAAGAAATTAGAAGCAAACCAAATTCACATGCTTTTAGAGTTGAAATAACATCGACATCAATCAAGAAATGCTTGCGGGAATTTTTCTGTGTTTTGCATCACAAACATAAAAAGTGGAATCCACTCGCTGTGTCATTACATTTTCAAAACATGAAGTCGTACAGAAGCTTTTCCTGGAATATGTGTGTCCACATTTGCAAATGGGCCCATCCAGTTGCAACAACAATTTCAGTTTTGTTGAATTTAGATAACATCTTATAACACAAATCATTAAACAGCAAGCAATTTCTATAAAAAGGGCAGTGGATATGGTACATGATTTAGTTTACTACTAAAGATTTTGAGGGAAACGTGAAAGCATTTTCAGGGTGGGTTTTCTTTCTTTTCTTTTTTTTTTTTTTTCTTTTTTGTGTGAGGGGATGAATTTGCATTCAATTTGGTAGTTGAAAAAAAGAAAGCTCCTCGAAGAGTGGCTATTCAACCATAGGCGTCATGTTTTATTAATTTGAAGAGTCACATGATGAAAAAACATGCAACTAATCTGGATTATGCAAAGGGTTTATTCTCTTCCTGATAAGATATTATACAAAGGTATCAAATTTTAGCATAGTGTTTCGAATTATGCAAAGGTTTCAAATTTTAACTATAGTTATCTAATTTTTGTGGTCTTCTTGCTTCAAGTGACTGAAATGAGTTGCATATTACAGCACACACTTGCCATATAGAGCTTGATGCAACCATAAAGAGTAAGTTATAAAGCAAGAGTATCTTGTTTTAGCTAAAATAACTTGAAGCCACCTTAGCAACTCAAGAAATTCCAGCAGCAAGTGCTTAAAGATCCTCCTCATAAGGGGTCACTCTACAGTCCCATGGGGATTATAGAATGAACCCTATGTAAGCATGGTTAGCAAATTCAAATGTAGGGTCAATGGCAGTGACAAGGAGACCAATATTGAAGTGCAGAGAAGTGTTTGAACAATCTTCTATTTTTGGATCTCATTGCATCTACTTAAGGAGCAACATATTATTTATTAAGGAAGAATCTTATTGACCTTTACAAGGGCAGATCATTCAGCAAGCAACATTGAACTAGAAATGAGCTAAATTAATGGACATGCCAAGATTTTACCTTAAACAAAGAAAGAAATGAATATAATATATGTTTCTTGAGGTATGTGCACATACCGGTCGGTTGTCTCCACTTGAAAAAGTTTCAACTATTTTTGGCCCGGATGATAAGAAACCCCGCCCTAGGGGACTGTATGCAACAATGCCAATCCCAAGTTCCCTAAATTGCAGAGAAAAATCTAGTTATTCATTTGGAATACCATTATCTTCAAACATAGATTATCCGAGTACTACAACAAGCAACACCTGCATGTAGGAATTATTTCATCTTCGGAATCCCTTGTCCACAATGACCACTCCAATTGTACAGCTGTTATGGGAAGAACAGCATGTGCCCTTCTTATAGTCGAAGCACAGGCCTCAGAGAGTCCAATATACTTAATTTTTCCTTCTTCTACTAGCTTTTTAAGCTCCCCCATCTAGCATGCACAAATGTGTGTGTGAGAGAGAGAGAGAGAAGAAGAAGAAAAAAATTTAAAATTTGGATAAACAAGTTCCCATGTACGCAAAAGCAATTAGGTTCCCAAGAAACAAAAATACTGATTTGATAATTTCCTGGAAGTCACATATGCAAATAGATGCAAATTAGATTAGCATTCACATCTGAAACTAGTAAGGACTGTGTGATACCGTGACTTCAATGGGGACACGAGTGTCAATCCGGTGCTGGTAGTAGAGATCTATGCAATCCACTTGAAGCCTCTTCAAGCTGGCCTCACATGCTGCCCTTACATATGCTGGATCCCCGCGTACCTTCATCTTCCCATCCTCAAAATAGATCCCAAATTTTGTGGCCAGTTCTACTTTCTCTCTCACCCCTCCCTGCAATGCCTGCCCAAAAAGAAAATTCCAAAAAGTTAAACTTCATCCATCCATTTATCAATAACATAACATGCCACTACGCGCAACATTTTGTCAAGAGTCAAGACAGAGCAGCGCCACAGGTTGCTGAGGTCGCCCTTTTATCCAAAAAAAATCCAATAAGGAAGGATGACAACTCTTTTAAATTTATATCAGCAAAAAGATAACCCTTCGCAATTTCGATCTAAGCAGCATCATTGAAAACTCAAATTCATCTTTCAGTTATTAAATCAAATCTCATAATACTGAACAGAATATAAGATGGAAATTAGAGGAAATGGAAGTGGGAATTTTTGTATACACAGAAAAAACACTAATCATGCCAAAAATATGTAGGAAATAAGTGAAAATGCAAAGTTAGTGGTAATCAGTTCGGTACAAAAAAACCTTAGAGAGGAGGATTTCATTGGTGAAGGGACCGTAGAAGTCCGAAGTATCAAGAAAGGTAACGCCGGAGTTGATGGCATGATGAATGAGAGAGATCATGTCGGATTCCGGCTTTGGAGGTCCATAAAATGCTGACATTCCCATACATCCCAGTCCCTGTGCTGACACTTCCAGTCCTTGCGAACCCAACTTGATTCTCTTCACACTTCCCATCTCTTTATTTTTTTGGAGGCTAAGTCCTCTGCTCTCCCTTTTGAGTATTGACAGGAGAATTTGGTGGGTATTGATGGGAGGTCGAATTGAGTGTGTTGTTCGAAGATTGAGTGCGTGGCTACATGCATATATAGGAGAGGGAGAGAACTCTCTGTCACTGCCCACGTAAGCATTAAATTCATGCCCAGTTAACGTTAATATGCAGTCTATGTCACTGCCGACGTAAGTATTTGATTCACCGGAGGCTAGGGGTGTAGAGGGCTTAATTACCTTTTAACAAAGAATAATGATGAATGGATTTCAATTAGAGGATAGCAGCCCCACTCAATTGCCCCGGTTAGACCACAAGAATGAAAACATCCTGTCTGGCCCAACAAATAATGTGTGGAGCTGAACGAACCACTGGGCCCAAGTTAAGTGGAATAAAAATAAAATCCCTTTTTTCCATTATAAAATTTAAATAAAAAGTTAAACAATTTTTTCACATTTAAATCATTTATCTTGCTATAAAAGTATGATTATTATTATATAAAATAAACGATCATATAAATAAATATATAATATAAGACAGAGTCAAATGACGTAAGATCAATACAATTGACTATACTTAATGAGATAATGATTTAATTATTGTTCTTATAATCGTCGTTTATGATGTTAATTTGGTTAGTTCAACTTAAGCCATTTTCTTCGAGACCATAGGCTAGAGCTCCTTAATGGGGTTCAACAAAATCTTACTGCTATATATTTTTATATATCATATATTATGTAGTATATATCAGGTTGATTATTATAATTTTTTATTAAACCCTTTTAGATAATATATATATATATATATATATATATTACTTCATTATTCATTATGGTCATGTATAAAAATTTTATAATTGTTATTGTTATTCCTGTCCATGATGTTAATTTGGTTAGTTCAACTTCAGCCATTTTCATTGAGACCATAGGCTAGAGCTCCTTAATGGGGTTCAACAAAATCTTACTGCTATATATATTTATATATCATATATTATAGAGTAGTCATGATTTTATAATCTATGATTAAACCCAAGAAGTTTGGTAACAATTTTTTTGATAAACAAAATAAAAAATATTGCCTGATCTTAGCCAAAAGCCCGAGAAGGTATAATATATATATATATATATATATATATATATATATATATATATATATATATATATATTACTTCATTATTCGTTTCGTTGTGGTTATATATTGGTGTTATACTTTCTTGAATGTGATGTAATTTGTCTTGACCAAGCCATGGCCACAAGTTGTACTGCCGTGAGAACAGTCGCCGCGCTCGCCCCTTCTCGACTAATAATTGCTCAAATCTTATCTGCACCATGCAGGCGGCTGGCTCAAGGATAACCAGAATTATTGACCCCGCCGCCGCTGAGAAAAATAATGTGCCAGGAGGAGCAATGTGCAGTAAAACTTATCAAAAACAGCGTTCTTATTTCGAAAATATTTCACATTTTTTAAATATTTTTAAAAGATATTAATATATTAAATTAATTTATATTTATATACAAATTTTTATATTTTTTATAATTACATATTTTTCATATTTAATAAATTATTTATTTATTTATTTATAATTTTTATTTTTATATTAATTATCTTATAATTAATAATTATATATTTGATTATTTTAAAATTTTTTATAAAATATAACTTTTTCATTATATTTATAAAATAATTAATATCTAAATAAAATTTTTAAAATTTTCTTATTTACGTATTTGCTTATATTTTTGTTTTTTATATTCTTACAAAATCTCATTTTACAGTATCATTTCATATCCATTTTTATTTTTTCGTTTCTGTATAAAGGGAGACCCCAAGGCCTAGAAACCAAGGGCCCTTACTACCACCAGGGCTACAAGCCATCAAGCCCACTTACAAGACCTCACTAACCCCAACCCTCCAACCATTTTACAAAGCCCAACCTTAATCATTTTCATTTTGAGTTTTATCCGATTAATTGACTTTGAGTATTATAAAATCTATTAAGAGATTAACTTTCACATATCATTTTTTTTTATTCTCAAGAGTCAAACTTGAGATCTTTGGTTAATGAAATAGAGTACCCGATTATTTAATTCAAAAAATTTAATACCATTTTTATTTATCTTTTGAAGACTAATAAACAAAGGTAATGGAATTTCTACAAATTTTTGGATTACTGACAAACCTCAGATTCTAATGTTCTCCACTAAGGTGAATGTATGGTGATGTATTGTGGACTTCTGCAAGAATATTGCTACATTGATAATGTTGGAAGCATATTCTTGTGCTCGTAATGCCTAAGTTATCTACATTTCTTAACCTTTTGGCTAGGATCAATAATAGCCAAATTATATGTATATACAAACACATATGGTTTTTTTTTTTAATAACCAGCTGCTATCCGTTATGCTCCAAGCGTTGTCGGATCCAATTTAAAGAAAATTTTTTTAACGTAATCTTTTTTACTCCTAAATTTTAAATCTAAGAATTGGTTAAGAGATTTAGTATTCTGATCCACTAGACCAACTATCCATTAATATACATACATGTTCATTGCACTTGTATTTCAGATTTTAGCCCAAATAATCAGACTTGCTCCATTGAGACATTTACTACAAACAATTTCTGAGTCAAAAAAGTGCTGGAGAATTAGCTTTTAGTTTAGCCAATTTAGATGTGTCCTTAGATGAAAATCTACCTATCTAGATGAGAAAGTCTATCATCAATAGGAGAGAGCATAGTATTTTACTTATGAAATGACCCATCTCTGAATCTTTTAGGAATGTTATCCCTAAAGAAAACAATGCCACAAAAATTATTTAATGTCATGAGACAACGCTTTTAGTGTTGGAAAAGGTTAAAATTGCAAAACTAAAACAATTTTTTAGATGGCTTTTGGTTTGGAGACAAGATAAAAAGGATAAGACGAAACAAATAAAAATAAAAGTAAATATTTATTTTGAATTGTAATAACCACATATTGAAGATGGTATAAAGGATAATGCCTTTTTATACAAAACGTGATAATGGTAAATTTGAAATTATTGTATTTTGCTTTATCTTGCACACCATAATCGAAAAGAGACATGGACACCATAACTTTTATTTTTTATATGAAGTTAATAATTAAATTAAGGACAACATTTGAAATTAAAAAAATAATCATTAACTTAATAAATTTATTAGAATATATATTTGTTGAAGGAAAAAAAATTGAATAATTGAATTTGTTTGGTGATTTTTTGAAGATTTTTGAAATTTGTTCAGAGAAGACAAGAATGAATGAAAGAAAATAAGAATGGAGCATGCCAAAGTTTTTATAGTGGTTCCATCAACCCGGTGTACGTCTACTCCCAGACTCCATTTAGATTTTTCACTATTTTTTAATAGTACAGACTTGATTCATGGTTCAAGTTAGAACTTATAAACTTGATTCTAGATTCAAATTAAACCTCTCATAATATTTTTTCCCAAACACTAAACTCAACCTCTCACAGGTTGTTTCTCTCTTTAAACCTAGATCCATAAAACACATTTTGATCTTTATATTTTTTATACAAGAGGAGAATAAATGTTAAAATGAATGAAACTAAGACTTCAGGTGTAACTAATTTAAAGCTCAAAAGAAGGATTTACAGAAAAATTGAAAAACAAAGTATGTTTGTAGAGTGCAAAGAGTAAATGTTCAGCTTTCTTATATCTTTCTTTCTCCTCTTCGGTATTATGTATTTATTTCTTTAAATACCAAGAGCCATTGAGGTAGGTCAAAATTTGAATCTTTTCATTAAATGTTTCATCGACCACATTTAATGTCTAATTAATTGCATTCAACCATCCTAAAGAAATCAAACGTCATTCTGCAGAACCAATAAAAGCCATTCTTTTTGCTTTGCTATAGAAATTGAACGTTAATCCACAAATATCGAAATAAAATATTATCAATTTGTCTAATATTCTTAGATCGAGAAGTATGTTGGAATGCACTTAGTTTATTTGCCGGCCAAAAAATGTGTAAGTTAGATTTGCCAAATTATCAACACCTTTTTATACTTCGTCGACCATGTCACATTTTGATGTGTCTTGGAAGTCGACAATTTTATATCGTTAGTCAACTATCATTTGAACATTCATAGATTGTGTTGACTAGTGCATCAGGTTAGTAGACTAAGATTCGAATTTTGACATGCTCGTGTCAACAGACTATTCTTCATACTTAGCTTTATCTTATTTTCTTTTCGTAAACTAAACCCTTGCTTCCTAAGATGCCAGTGATCACACTAGCATAGTGTAAGTTCGAATCCCTTGACACATGGGCTGCTATCATAAAGTAAGAGATTAGGAAATGCAAAGCTGAATTTATTATTCTTATAATACATGCCATGAGCTAGAAATCCTCTCACGTGATGGTTGTGTAATTTCCTCCCTTTGGATTAATGGCATGAGTGACAAAGATATGTAAGATTCTTTTATGTAATCCTAGATCCGTTGCATTTGTAATAACCTCTTCCATAGATATATATATATACACAAAGGAAAATAAAAAAAATTAGTAACATAAATCATGAGACTATATAAGATCTAAATTTTGAACATTCACATTAACATTGAAGAAGTTGAAAGTTATGAAAAAAAAAAAAAAAAGATAATCGCTATCAAGTAATTCATTAGAAATCAAAGAATCAAGTCAGTAATAAAAATAAATTTGAGATAGACTAACTTAATAAATTTATCTTCCTACATTGTTATGATATGTTCAACATAGTATAACTAAATAAATAGAAATAGAAATACACAATTTTTCTAAATAGGCTTGGAGCTAAATATTTATTTTATTAGGACAAAATATAACATGCAAGGGAGGGGTAGATATTATATTTTTAAAAAAATAAATAATATTTTAAACGATTTTAGTGACATTTTAAAATTTTTATATGATTTTTAATGGTATTTCTGATACCTCTAAAATTATACACATTAAAATTTTTATAAGAATTTTATTCTAGTTTTAAATCAAGGGTGAATTTAGAGGTGGCCAAGGGAGCTTTCTTGGCCTACCCCAATTTCTTTAAAAGTTAAAATTCTTCTACTATTTTTTTTATACTATTTCAATTATAAATTAAAAAATTATAAGCTTGGGCACATGAGTAAGTGTAACTATAGACATCATGAGTAAGTGTAAAATAAGAAAAAAAAAATTATATACCCATGCAATTTGGGATAACACCTCCCATTTGGGGTCACAACTAAAAATTACAAAGATGAATATAGTTGTATAAATTGTGTAACTCTTAGGGCTAAGTAACCAGAGGTCAAAATGGTAGTAGTGTAGGCAACTTGGGGTGGTAAGATCAACAATAGGCGGTGGATTTACGTTTATTTTCTATCTGCCTAGTCTTGTCTTTTTTATTTTGTCTCCAAACCAAACGCTCTCTAAAACATTGTTTAAGTTCTGCAATTTTAACCTTTTCGAACTCTAAAAGCGATGTCCGATGACATTAAAGAATTTTTGTGGCACTGTTTTCATCAGCAATGACATTCATAAAAGATTCAGAGATGGATCATTTCATGAGAAAAGTACTAAGTCTATTTGCTCTCTCCTATTGATAATAGACTTTCTCATCCAGATAGGTGGATTTTCATCTAATTAGCCCACACTAAATTGTTCGAAGTAAATGTCGCAATAGAGCAATTCTGATTATTTAGGCTAAAATCTGAGACACAAGTGCAATGAACATATTTGTATCTATATACATATAACTTGGCCATTATATGCACAAGAATATGCTTCCAGGAATAATAATGTAGCAATACCTTTGCAGAAGGTAACAATACATCACTATACATTCACCTTTGTGGAGAGCATGAGGATCTCTGAGGTTTGTCAATAATCCAAAAAATTTGTAAAAAGTTCATCACCTTTGTGACGATTAGTCTTCAAAAGATAAATAAATAAAAATGATTAATGCATCAACAGACAGTTGACATAATATGATAAAGTGTTAAATTTTTTAACTAAATTTTAGATTCAAAACTTAAATATAAAAAAAAAATATAGCTTGAACTAACCAAATTATTGTTATCAATGAGAATAACAATAACGATAACAATAATAACAACAATAATAAAATTTTTATTCTATCAAGTTGATTATAAAGATCATTTAATGTTATTCTAGCTTATTTAATATCGTATGTTTAATTATATAATTGTTTATTTTATATGACAACAATGATGGTTCTTTCGTGATAGGGTAAATGGCCTAAATATGAAAATATTGTTATTTAAATTTTATAACAAGAAAGGGTTTTTATTTTTTTATCGCGTTTAAGTTGTGCCCAGTGGTTCGTTCAGCTCCACACATCATTTGTAGGGCTAGACGGGACATTTTCATTCTTGCGGTCTGACTGGGGCACTTAAGTGGGTCTGCTGTCCTTTAATAGAGTCCATTCATCATTATACGTTGATTGAAAATGGCTGGTTCAAGACCATTCTCTCTCCATCCACATGAGCAGAATAGGAATTTTAAATGCCCTCTTAATGTTTGTATTCACTACATATGAAGGAAAAAAAATAAATAAATAAATATTAAGGAGAGATATGTGAGCGACGGTTACCACCAGTAGTCATTGTGGCCTTTATTTATATAGAACATTAGATCTTCTGTATGGATCATTCACAGTGACATGACGATATCTAGAATATCTCAGCATATATTGTATTTTCTTTATTTGTTGTAATCAAAAAGTTTCTTTTATATATTAAAAAATGGCTAGTTCCAATTGTTCCAAGCTAAAATCATTCCAACCATGCTAAGATAAGAAAAAAAAAAAAAGAAAAAGAAATGACAATAAAAGAAAATTTTTAAATATTTTTATAATAAATGAATATTAATTTTTATAAAATTTTATAGTTTTTAAATTGTTATTCAATTCTATGATTTTATCATTTTTTTGATATTATGCCTGTAACATCAGACAAGTGCAGATTGTGATATTTACTCAAAAATGGCTATTTAATTTTTTTTATTTGTGAAAATGTGGCAAAAAATTTTTTGGAATAAAAATGTGAAATTTTACTATTTAGACTGACCAGAAATCCCTTAAACACTTTATCGATAGATTTTTAAAATTTTAAGTTCTTGATCGCTGAAGTCGTTAGTTGCTTTAATGTTTGGTGCTCAGTACTCAATAGAATTTAACTGTACGGTATTTGATAGAATTTGATTCTCCTATGAGACCTTAGTTGTTCGGTAAAAATTTAGCAATCGGTAAACAATTCTTTAAGTTTTGATTTTCTGATCGATAGTTGGTACTAACTAGTGAAAAAAAAAATCGTGCTCGTGTATTGTGAGGTAATAGTCTATTGGTATATAGAGAAGCTTATAAAGAGTCAATACTTGGTGGAACTTGTAGTCATTTGAATGGACTCATTATTTTATAATTTTTATGTCTATTGGTATTATTTCTTGATCATAGTATGAAATTTATAGTCTATCAGTATATTATTTCTCTGTCGGTATTAAGTTCTCATGTAACACTGAAAATTCGGTGTTAGAAATGTTCTGTAAAATATAGTAGAAAAATTTTTAAATATTATTGATTTTCGATTTTGAGGAATTAAATTAAAAATTTTGGTATAATCGAAATGTCCGTGTTGCAAATTCGTAGCGAGCTCTATTTTTGATAAATTTAGAACTCCAATGTGATGAGAATATGAAATATATATAAATATATATATAAATATTGTTATTTATAATTTATAATATATAAAAAAAAGGAGATGCTGCGTTTCGGAGTGAAATGCAGCACCCTCGTTTTCCCCAAATCGATTAGGGCTAATAGCCCTAATTGAATCTCTCATTCACTCTCTGCTCTCTCTCCCTCATCTCTCTCACGATCTCTCTCGATCGCCTCCCTGAATCTCCGCCATCCTCCCAAGGTGCCATCCTCACCAACCACCGCAAGCCATAGCCGCCCCCTCTCACCGCCTCTTTGTCTCTCTTCGAACATTTCTCTCTCTCTCTGTTTCACTTTCGGTCTCTCTCTCTATCGATCGAATGGTTCTCTCTCACCCTCACTTGTCTTTCTCGGTGTCGCACTCACTGTCTCTCTCCCTCTCTATCATTTCTCTCTCCCGCACGCGAATAAAGCTTCCATTCCTCTCTCCTGCACGCGATAGCAGGGCTCTTGCTCTCCCTCTCCTCTGCTCGCTCGCACGGTGCATGCTGTGAGCTTTCCCCTTCGGCAACCCACCCTAGACCAGTAGTAAATGGACATCTGAGAACCCTAGTTTGAGACTGCGATTCCTTCCTCTCTCAGGTAAAGGCTGACTCCTAATTGTAATTCTAGGGTTTCGATTGTTCATAATAATTGAGCCTAATTACTGAACTTTACTTCGAATTTGGAACATTGCAGGTCTTGGACTGAGCAGAGCATACACTGAAGCTAAGATTGTGAACTGCGAAAACCCTAGGTGAGGGAATTTCCAAACCCTTTGACAAGTGAATAAATTTAGGGTAATTTAGGGTGAGAAGAGCTGTATATGTGTTGAAAGTATGCTAAATCTGAATAAAATGCATTTTCTGAGATTTTACCTGTGATTATTAAGGTTAGGTCTAGAATTTTATTGCCGAGTATGATAGAATGTGTTAGATTCGAAGGAAATGCATTATTCTTGAAAGTTTGTATGAAATTATTTATGTTAAATCTAGAATTCGATATAAATTGGGCTGCGAAGCATGATAGGATGTCTTAGATAATAAAGAGTTTTGTTTGATTGATTTGCGTAGTTTTCCTTGAGATTTGAATTGAAATTGGCGTGAATTAAATTAAGATTATGTAATTCGGGAGAATATTGGTAAAATTGAGGAATATTGTAAATTTAAAGTCGTCGGTGATTTGAAATGATACTAAATTGATGAAATGAAAGTTTAAGAATGTAATTGTGCAAGTTAAGGCTATTGTAAATAAAGGAAAAATTGAAAACCCTTTAATAGAGTTTTAATTGATAATTATTTGTGTTGATTGGTTTAGGTTGACCTTTAGATACTCGAAAGGAGTCATTTTGGGTTAATTGTGGAAATAGGGAGTGGATACCCTCTCTAGAGGTGAATGAACGGTTCATTGTGTTCGTAAATGAGAAACGTGTTTTAAAATTGCTTTATAAATGATTTTTGAAGGATTTTACATGATTTATGTAAATTGTTTTGTGATTGTGGGCTGTCTGAACTAGATTGTGAAATATGAATGCATTCATTATGTTTATAAATGCTTTTGTGTCATGTGCTATTTGATATTGCTCTATAATCTGCTTTGGCATGAGATTATTGATTAATTGTTGGAAATCATGACACTTTGTTGAGAAATGGATTGATTGAGAAATGAAGGGCGTCGTAGATGACTATAGTCATATTCCTACCATGGAGTGAGCCGACGGGGTGGCGTGGTTTGGGGTTTGGATGTGCGGGGGAGTTTGACGTCCATCCCTTTGCTGAAATTGTGCTATATCTGGTGCACCCCGGTGAGGTACGAGCCAACGCCAAGGAATGGGATATGTTTTGAGACATTGGATTGAAAAACCCTTGGCAGGCTTTCGTCTGGGTTTGGCCACCCTAAGAATGAAGTGATTTCGATGGGATCCCAAGATTTTTTGAAAAGATGATTGATATGGATGCATATTTTGTAAATTATGATTTATTAAAATGCTTTATGCATATGAACTGCTGTTTATGGGTAATGCTTTGACTGCCCCACATTCACCCCTTGTTTATGAACACAATTGCACTATTGCACTCCACTCACTGAGTATTCCCCTATACTCACCCCTCTTTTCGCCTTTTTTAGAGGAGACTTAGTTGGGAGACTACTCGACGGAGCTAGCGTAGCATTTTTTCAGATTGTATAGGTATTTGGCACATATAGGATTTTTGGAGATTTATAGCTCTCAAATCATGGAAAGGAAAGTCTGTACATCCCATGTCGTGTGGATTTTATTGATACTGGCCGAGTTGTTGGCAAGTATTGATAAAATCCGATTTTTGATTTATACTTTATTATTTTGATTGCTCTATTTTTGAAAAAACTGTTTTATTCTGTATTGGGACATTTGAATTATAATTATTGGATTTTGCTATTTTCCTATGGTTTTGTGAAATTCTGTACATCTCATACCGTTAGAATTTTACCGATACTGGTTTGTTTTTTTTTTGTGTAAGTGTTGGTAAAATCCGATGGCTATTTTTTGGGACTTCTTGTTTGTTAAATGCTTTCTTGTATTGGGAATTCTGAGTGGCTAGGATGGCCACATCGCATGCGTGCATGTACAGATTCCCACTCCCCGATGTGTGCTGATGTATGATTGCATGTACAGGATCTCACTCCCCGATGTGCGCCGATGTGTGTGTTTGTACATTCAGGGATGAGTCGGATGGGCTCCTTACATGTGTATTGTTTATATGATTTCATGTTTTGAAGAGTCTTATGCTTTTGATGATTTATTGTAAATTTGATAGACTTGCAGAATCCCGGTATATGGAGAGGTTCTGCCTGTGTACCGAGATGACGCGGCGATTGTCGCGTGGTCGATCCGAGGATCGGTGCGTGACAGCTTTATTGGTATCAGAGTTTAGGCTCACGATTTTAAAAGTTTGATGGTTTTGGAATGTTTTCAATTATTTTCAAATATCCCGAAAGTTTTCCAAAGGTTTTGAAATGTTTGATTTTTGAAAAAGGTTTTCAGAGAATGTACAAAGTCTTCCATGGATTTCTTAGGAGGATAGGAATGCTCATTTTTAGGGGGTTAAATTAGTTCAATTCCTATTCTATTTGCTGAGATTTGACTCTTCTTCGTAGAACTATCCCTCATAGACGAAGACTGAGGAACCGAATGAGATTCCTCATACACACATCTACATATTAATTATAGTCTTCATATATCTTGATTTCACCTCTTTATTGAGTTGTGGTTAAGATTTTTGCTAGTAGATTGCTTACGGTACTCGGTGATACTATTATCTATAATTTAATAAATAGAGTGCTTTTATTAAAGATAGATTCTACATCTGGTTTTAGTGACTTATTAGGTGGTTCATTTTGCTAAGAAGCATGATAAAAGAGTACATTTGAGATTTAAAAGGACTTGGCCATTAGGGGTTCATTTAGAGGGCACTTTGAGGAGTGTTCCTAGTTGTGGAGTCTTGATAGCACGGTGGTGGTTTCTTAAGTTAAAGCATGTCCTTCCTAACATTTCATGAGAAGATTTCAAGTAACAATGAAACTTGCTATTTGGACGGAAATTTTAATGTCGCTGGATTCTATTCAAAAAAAAAAAAAAAAGAACTTCAGGGGTGCATCAAATATTTATTCCTTTGATTCCTCTGTTAGAGATTGTGAGTTTCAAGGTATTTCTCTTTCCAATGGCCAAGTGATTCATGGTTAGGGATTGAAGTGCTAGTGCTGGTATCAATTATTTCTTTTCCCCTAAAGAGTGGGAGTTTGATTTTTTTTATTCATGGGAATGAGAACTTTATTAGAACCATATGGATGCGAATTTAGTACATTAGATAGAATGAATGAAAAGTTGGTAAGGATAAACTGAAATGATATTGACAGGAATTGCCAGAAGGTTTCTTTCTATTACATATAACCGATATGGAAAATTTCGATGATTTGAGTGGATATTTGTACTGTGAAGGTAATGTTACTGTTAATTATTGACATAAAAGGGAATGCTTAGTTGTGTTTTATTAGTAAGTGCAATCTATCATAAAGTTAGACAGGGAAATTTACAACATGAATTTGATATAATTTAATAAAGATGCAAGGGTTTGTTTAGTATATTGAGTATGATAAAATTTCTTGCCATGGAGGACATTAGTTTGTCAGGAAAAATTAAGAACATCTGTTGTCCCACAATTATCTGAGTTTAGTTTTTTTATATAGATCAAAGAGCAAAGGAAGATTTGTAATGCTGACTATGCGTTAGGTCAGATTTCAAAAATCACTTCTTTGACCAATTGACCCAAGCAAAGGTCCACAAGGAGTACTACCATAGTGATGCACAATTTTATATAAATTTGTTTTCATAAGTGCGTAAAAGGACTATTTGATGCTAAAGATGGTAAGTGATTTGGGTTAATGCTAAGTAGATTCTTGGCAAACAGGTGGAGTTTCTGTTTTTACAATTGCATCCAAGGTGAGGTATTTGTTCCTTCTTCTCATGTCAAAGTTTATGTAGTTCATGAAGTAAAAATTATGTATTTTAGAACTCTAGAAGACATTTTCCTTGGGGGAGAAAATCCTCTTTGTGCATAAGTGGCATCGGCTAAATATAGGTTTTATCATTGTGGCAGGAACTCCAAACACAAAAAGAGGCGTAAGCAGTGTACATGTGTATTGTGGTTTAGAAAGGTCAGACAATTGATTAAGACTGTGAAGTTTTGATAGGTGATGGATCCTATGTTTATTCTAGGAGAAAATGTATAGCATCTTCTTTGAACAACCAATCTTTTTTTTTTTCTCAATTTATAGAACAAAGAAAGGCAATGTCATCCCTTTGTAGCAAAGCAGTAATGGAATCATTGCCTTAGGGTTTGATCTTTATGAAGAAGGCTAAAATAATAATAATAATAAATAAATAAATAAATAATAAATAAAATAAAATCCAAACTTGATGACAAGACTAAAGAGGCTATGGGCAAGATGATAACATCGGAAATAGATTGTGGGATCTGAGTATTAAGAAAACACTTACAAGCAGAGTTGTAGTATTCTTTGAGGATTAATTTCGGAATGATTTTGAGGAACATTAAAAGCTAGAATGCCAAATTACATATTCACATATTTTGATTCTTTCCAACTTTAGTTCTAGTTGATAATGATTAAGGGGTTAATGTGTAGAGTGATGAGTATGTTGGTGATACTAAGTCAATTGCTGACTTTTCTCTTCATGATACGTTACACATTAAGAGAGAGTGTTTCAAATACACCTATACCGCCTGATGTTAGAGTTTCTACTAGACAAAAACATCTTTCTATGAGATACCCTTCATATGAATACAAGATACTTACTAATCAGAGAGAGCTAGAGATTTTTAAAAAGGGCAATATAATAAGATGAGATGCAATACTTGCATAAGAATCACACCTATGAGTTAATAGAATTGTCTAAGGGTAGACGAGCGCTTTGCAATAAATACATAGATTGATAAGGTATAAGGCAACATTGGTTGTGAAAGGATTTAATCAAAAATTTGATATTGATTTTAATGAGATGTCTCTCTGGTGGTCGAAATGTTCTCTATCAGAGTTATTTTGGGTTTAGATGCTAGTATAGGTTGGAGGTTGAATAATTAGAAGTGGAAACTGATTTTCTTCATAATAACTTAGAGGAAACAATTGTATTGATGGACTAAATGCATTTCTATCTCTATTGAAGCTACAAAGCTATAGAGGAAACTGCAAGACTATGGATAGACTTCTGGTATGGATCTATCTTTATTGAGGCTGCATTAATTGGAGAAAATTAATTAGCATGGGGGAAGATAAACATTTTGTAAATGGAATTTTGTTAATTCTAACACTTTAGCAGTACATTCATGGTAAAGAGCTTGCTATTTCTAGCATGTGAGTTGTCACACTACAATTGGTGAATTCTTATTTATGTTGGCTGCAACAAAAGCCTACATTCAAAGTGATGATGATTACTAGGATAATTAGCATCTGATCAAAGCCTAATAATATATGAACCAAACTTTTATTTCATATTTGTTTTGAGTTAGCCACTTTTATTTTATCTATAAATCAGCTATGTTCGTATTTGGGAAAATTTGTGGTTTGGATTACCCCTCTTGCCATAGCTTCCGAGGGCTGTCCATTACCAAACCTCACAAAAGCACATAGTTCTAGTTTCGTAATTTATTCCGAACTATCCAAAAAATGGCCAGAAGTGGAAACGCTGGCTTGGCCAGCTACTTTTCAATCTATTTATTTGTTAGTTTATATCAAAGGATATGGTAGAATGGTGGCTTACCGACTTGAGTTACCACCAAAGTAGCAAAGAATACACGATGTCTTCCATATCTCAATGTTAAATATATATATATATATATATATATATATATATATATATATATATACTTGCTGGATTCCTCATATATGATAGAAACTCCTCTGGCAGAGTTGAATCAAGACTTGAGTTTTAAGGTGTAACAAGTACAAATCCTTAATCGACAAATAAAGCAATTGAGTAAGCAAATCCCTAAGGTCAAAGTATTGTGGAGAAGTAATCAAGTCGAAGAACAGACTTAGGAGACCGAAGATTTAATGCGGAAGCAACACCCGCAGCTCTTTGATATATAATTGTATTTTGGAATTTCGAGGACGAAATTTGTTTTTAGGGGGTTAAGTGTTGTAACACTGAAAATTCGGTGTCGGAAATATTCTGTGAAATATAGTAGAAAATTTTTTAAATATTATTGATTTTCGATTTTTGGGAATTAAATTGGAAATTTTGGTATAATCGAAATGTCCATGTTGTAAATTCATAGCGTGCTCTATTTTTGGTAAATTTAGAACTCCAATGTGATGAGAATATGAAAATATACATAAATATATTTATGTTGTTATTTATAATTGATAATATAAAAAAAAAAAAAAAAACAAAGAGGAGATGTTGCGTTTCGGAGTGAAACGCAGCACCCCCGTTTTCCCCAAATCAATTAGGGCTAATAGCCTTAATCGAATCTCTCATTCACTCTCTGCTCTCTCTCCCTCGTCTCTCTCGCGATTGGTCTCGATCGCCTCCCTGAATCTCCGCCATCCTCCACCGCGCCATCCTCCACCGCGCCATCCTCACCGACCACCGCAAGCCAGAGCCGCCCTCTCTCACTGCCTCTTTGTCTCTCTTCGAACATTTCTCTCACTCTCTGTTTCACTTTCGGTCTCTCTCTCTATCGATCGAACGGTTCTCTCTCACCCTCACTCGTTTTCTCGGTGTCGCACTCATTGTCTCTCTCCCTCTCTATCATTTCTCTCTCCTGCACACGAATGGAGCTTCCATTCCTCTCTCCTGCGTGTGACAGCAGGGCTCTTGCTCTCCCTCTCCTCTGCTCGCTCGCACGATGCACGCTGTGAGCTTTCCCCTTCGGCAACCCACCCTAGACCAGCAGTAAATGGACATCTGAGAACCCTAGTTTGAGACTACGATTCCTTCCTCTCTCAAGTAAAGGCTGACTCCTAATTGTAATTCTAGGGTTTCGATTGTTCATAGTAATTGAGCCTAATTACTAAACTTTACCTCGAATTTGGAACATTGCAGGTCTTGGACTGAGCAGAGCATACACTGAAGCTAAGGTTGTGAACTGCGAAAACCCTAGGTGAGGGAATTTCCAAACCCTTTGACAAGTGAATAAATTTAGGGTTAATTTAGGGTGAGAAGAGCTGTATATGTGTTGAAAGTATGCTAAATCTGAATAAAATGCATTTTCTGAGATTTTACCTGTGATTATTAAGGTTAGGTCTAGAATTTTATTGCCGAGTATGATAGAATGTGTTAGATTCGAAGGAAATGCATTATTCTTGAAAGTTTGTATGAAATTATTTATGTTAAATCTAGAATTCGATATAAATTGGGCTGCGAAGCATGATAGGACGTCTTAGATAATAAAGAGTTTTGTTTGATTGATTTGCGTAGTTTTCCTTGAGATTTGAATTGAAATTGGCGTGAATTAAATTAAGATTATGTAATTCGGGAGAATATTGGTAAAATTGAGGAATATTATAAATTTAAAGTTTTCGGTGATTTGAAATGATACTAGATTGATGAAACGAAAGTTTAGGAATGTAATTGTGCAAGTTAAGGCTATTGTAAATAAAGGGGAAATTGAAAACCCTTTAATAGATCTTTAATTGATAATTATTCGTGTTGATTGGTTTAGATTGACCTTTGAAGACTCGAAAGGAGTCATTTTGGTTTACTTATGGAAATAGGGAGTGGATACCCTCCCTAGAGGTAAGTGGATGGTTCATTGTGTTCGTAAATGAGAAACGTGATTTAAAATTGCTTTGTAAATGATTTTTGAAGGATTTTATATGATTTATGTAAATTGTTTTGTGATTGTGGGCTGTCTGAACTGAATTGTGAAATACGAATACATCCATTGTGTTTATAAATGCTTTTGTGCCATGTGTTATTTGAAATTGCTCTATGAACTGCTTTGGTATGAGATTATGGATTAATTGTTGGAAATCATGGCACTTTGTTGAGAAATGGATTGATTGAGAAATGAAGGGTGTCGTAGATGACTATAGTCATATTCTCACCACGGAGCAACCCGATGGTGTCACACCCCGAACCGGGATCATGAACAGCCGCCCGTTGCTCTGGATGCTGGCTGTATTTTTACAGAAAATCGGGTAGAACCTCCCCATAAATCGGAGGTCTCCCATGTACAAATAAACCTGTTTAAACCTGTATAATTTAAAATCGTCCTGTGAATAAAATAAAATGGTCATCCCGTCCTCACAACAACCCACCAACCACAGTAGACATCCAGAATAACGCCAGACTAAGTAAATTACCAGCAATCCTAGCCACAGACCTCTACTGTCATGCCCAACTAGAGTATGAGCAGCCGTCATACTGAGCGGACCTAAGTTTTATACAATTTACAACAAATTTTCTCAAGTTAACATTCAAACACTACAATTGCCTCAATACAAATGAAAAATGAGAGTTTCACAGATAAAGTACGTAAATTATACAGTCATCCCAAATTAAGTATACGGTAAACTACGGACCTCAATATCCAGACCACGCCGGGTCGAAATAAAGTGCGGAATTTAAATCTTATCTTAAACTTAAACCTCACCGTCCTGAATAACCAAATCCGTCAAAATCTCTAAACTTTGAAGTGTCACTCCAGCACAACAATCCTGTCTAAGGGAGGGAAGAAGAGGGGTGAGTATCAAGGAAGATACTCAGTGAGTAAGGGGATTAATCTCAAATACAAATAGTGTAGGTGAATATTGGAGTGTCAAATAATATCATTCGTAACTAATAATTCAAATTTTACAGTAAATCATGGTATGTTCGATAAAATGAACTCATTTAATCACTCACACGAATATCATACATATATGCATCCATTTAAAAATCAAGTATCATTTTAGAGCAAGCCAAAAATGATCCTAACAAAGGTCAACCATGACCAAGGATAGGCGCATCGGGGGTTTTTATTATACGAATGTTCAAAAGTTGCTCTCTACCCCGACGTCGGTATGTACAACCAACTCCTAGTGCTAGACCGCCTATATCTGACGGACCTTCCTTTTCGGTTCAACTGGGCCCATATGGAACATCACAATCATGTACAAGCAACTTCCGGTGCTAAACCTCCTATGCAGACAGACCTCCCTAATACATGGTTCAACCGAACCCATACATATCATAATCACGATGTTTACAGATACCTCTGGCCAAAGCGAATCCGGGCAACCCGTGCCTCTACAAATGCCCTTCGTAGCTACGGAACCATCACTGTCATCATCATAGTATCACAAGGGCACAACGTCCCACATGTAAGAATCATATCATCTCATAACTAGTAGGCATCCAACCCACATAGTTCATCAAAACATTTCAAATCCATGTGCTAATATATTTCATCAATTTATTTCAAATCAACATACAAATGCAATGCTAGAATAGAAACATTTTAGTTCTCAAATAATGGCACAATATTAATTCATTTCAAACTGTAGATGCATAGTCATAGAAAACATAAGTTTACGACACTCCAATAGTCACAAAACAGATTTGAGATTTAATATCACATGTTGAATCACTGCATATCAAAGCATATCTTGTTTAAAAACACGGAAAAATCAGATTTTCACTATTTCATGTAAGAGATTAGGGTCTCACTCACAGTATACGGGAGGGTCAATCAGTCCCTACAATGCACAACAAGTGTCGAAACTGTGCTCCCCTCGATCGGTCTCCAAGCAGGTCACTACAATTGTAACACATCACATATGTCATGAATTGAAAAATTACTAAGTTAGTTAGCATTTTAACTAACCCTATCTCTAGGCCAAAACTAGGGCATGCTAAATACTCTCTCAACTACGCGCATTTCATCTTCCTCTTTCTCCATCACCAACAACAACTTCAATGTTCCATACATTCATTCCTCATAGTATCATCACCAAGCATACATGCCTTCCATTCCACCCTTTGCATACACAAAACAGTCTACGTACAAATATATTTATTCTTTATTAAATTTTCTCCTTCGACATACAAATATAATACACATACATTGGTCATACATACACATACACATATTCCTCACACCTCAACCTCAATTATATCCATGCACATTCACCATTGTACAACAAAAATTCCGCACACTTTCTACTATTCTCGTTAGCCTTTAAGGTGATTTTAGCGCACAATAACATGGTATTATGCTCAACCAACAACACCACACTTTTCAGCACATATACACTTGCATATACTCATAATTCAATCATATAAAATCTTACTCGATCCTCAATTGATCTTTCCTAATACACAATCACAATTATGTCATCAATTTCCTGTCATTTACAAATAAATAACACAATCAAAGTCAAGTCCAATTCTACCCTAAAGATCACTCAAAGTCGGAAACAAACATAAAATAATTAGTTTCCTCCAAGATAGAAATTCTTTGAAAAATCATAAACTTTTCGATTCTCATCCAAATGTCTCAACCCATATATCATTTTTATCATATAAAAGTCTAGTTTCAAAATACGAAAATCGTATTTGAATTACCTATATGCAAAACAACCTATAATGTAAAACAATGCATCAATCCTTAAGCTTAAATCCCAATTTCTGACTATTTTCATGCATACGTCAAATTAAACTCTAGGAAAAGCCATTCTAATCAACTCAACATGATTTCATCATCCGAAACAGCCCAATTCATATAAAATCATCTATTTAACCTAAACAATTACATATAATATCAGATAACACATTTCAAATCTAATCTAACTTACATCCTAACATATGTAATATATTCTTACTCTAATTTATCCTAAATTCATCCAATGTGTCGACATAATTAGTATTTTACCTCATCTAGGGTTTCCGCAATCCACAACCCTAACGTCTGTGCACCATTCAATTTATTCCAGGACCTTTAATGCTTCCAAAATGAAGCAAATTTCAGCAATTAATCTTAATCACTATAAGAATCAAAACTCTAAATCCATAGGTTAGAACTTTCACCCTTACCTTCGCAGGGGAATGAGTGCAGGTAGTCTAAGGTTCACAAGCGTCCAAAGAGCACTGTTTTGGGTTGTCCGCAGAGGTGGAAATAGTGCTCACCACGAGCACTGTGTAAGCAAGCCGAGGAAGAGAGAACGAGAGGGAAACAGTGAGATTGAGAGAAGACTGAGAGAGACTGAGGGAATCGATCGACTGGACGAGAGAGAGATCGAGAGAAAGGTAGAGAGAGAGTGAAACAGAGGTGGGAGAGAGAGAGATCAGTCAATTGAGAGAGTGAGACAGCGTGAGATAGAGAGAGATTGTGAGAGGGAAATAGAGAGATCGAAAGAGGGTGGTAGGAAGGTGAACGGGCGGCAGTGTTGATGGCAGAGGAAGAGGAGGAGGCGATGGAGGGCGGCCGCGAAGGAAGTGAGAGATCGGGAGAAAGAGAGAGAACGACAGTGAGATATAAAGAGAGAAAGGGAGTAGAGAGAGAATCGAAGGGGAGAGTGAGAAAGAGAATTGTGGTTGTGCGGCGGTTGGTGGTTGAAGGCAGTGGCGCTCAGCGGCGGAGGAATGCGGAGGAAGAGATCGAGAGAAGAGAGAATCGCGAGAGATAGAGAGAGACAACAAGAGAGCGAGAGGGAGAAACAAAAAGGGAGAACTGAGAGGGAGGTAGAGAGAGAAAGTGGCGGTGATCAGCGGTTGGCACGGCGGTGGGGTGTGTTGCGGTGAGGGAGGTGGCGGAAGGCAAAAGAGAAGGAATCGCTGCGGGAGGAAGGTGAAGAGTCGGTTTGGGAGAGAGAGAGAGAAGGAGAAGAATTAGGGCTATTAGCCTTAATTCGATTTTTATTATTATTATTATTATTATTATTATTATTATTATTATTATTATTATTATATATTTGTATAAAAAAATTTATAAATAAATTAATGAGTGAATGACTAAATTGATAAATGAATATATATATATATATTTATATTTGCTTTAGACTTCAAATCGCGGGTACGACATCTAGAATATACCAAAAATTAAATTTAAAAACCCCAAAATTAAAAATCAATATAAACAAAAATTTCTCTCTATTTATATAAACTGGAAAATATTTTATATATATTTCATGAACAGTACATTAGTACAGACACCGCAGTGTCGGTGTTACAGACGGGGGTGGCGTGGTTGGGGGTTTGGATGTGCGGGGGAGTTTGACGTCACTCCCTCTGCTGAAGTCGTGCTATATCTGGTGCACCCCGGTGAGGTACGAGCCAATGCCAAAGAAGGGGGTATGTTTTGAGACATTGGATAGAAAAACCCTTGGCAGGCTTTCGTCTAGGTTTGGCCACCCTAAGACGGAAGTGATTTCGATGGAACCCCAGGATTTTTTGAAAAGATGATTGATATGGATGCATATTTTGTAAATTGTGATTTATTAAAATGTTTTATATATATGAACTGCTGTTTATGAGTACTGCTTTGACCGCCCCACATTCAACCCTTGTTTATGAACACAATTGTACCATTGTACTCCACTCACTGAGTATTCCCCTATACTCACCCCTCTCTCCGCCCTTTTCAAAGGAGACTTAGTTGGGAGACTACTCGACAAAGCTAGCGTAGTATTTTTGTAGATTGTATAGGTATTTGGCACATGCAGGATTTTTGGAGATTTATAGCTCTCAAACCATGGAAATAAAAGTCTGTACATCCCATGTCGTGCAGATTTTATTAATACTGGCCGAGTTGTTGGTAAGTATTGATAAAATCCGACGATTTTTTATTTGTACTTTATTATTTTGATTGCTCTATTTTTGAAAAAACTGTTTTATTCTGTATTGGGACATTTGAATTATAATTATTGGATTTTGCTATTTTCTTATGGTTTTGTGAAGTTCTGTATGTCTCATACCGTTAAAATTTTACCGATACTGGTTTGTTTTTTTTTTTTGTAAGTATTGGTAAAATCCAACGGTTATGTTTTGGGACTTCTTGTTTGTTAAATGCTTTCTTGTGTTGAGAATTCTGAGTGGCTAGGATGGCCACATCGCATGCGTGCATGTACAGTTTCCCACTCCCCGATGTGTGCTGATGTATGATTGCATGTATAGGATCTCACTCCCCGATGTGTGTGTTTGTACATTCAGGGATGAGCCAGATGGGCTCCTTACATGTGTATTGTTTATATGATTTCATATTTTGAAGAGTCTTATGTTTTTGATAATTTATTGTAAATTTGATGGTCTTGCGGAGTCCTGGTATATGGGGAGGTTCTGCCCGTGTATCGAGACGGTGCGGCGGTTGTCGCGTGGTTGATCCGAGAATCGGGGCGTGACATCCCAAATTCCTATTGGACATCTAGCCACCTATTGGTATTGTGAGAATCCATAGATATTGAAATTGTGAGACTTGACAGTGAATTAAATTGCCTTGATTTAATCCACTTGTCAATAGACATACATTTACCTATTCGGTACTAAAACACTAACGCCATCGGTATATTGTTGGACTCATTTTCATATACCTGTTCGGTCACTTTGTCTTGTTCAGTCATTGAGCATTCAATTTTAAACTTATCATTTTCCTTCAGTCATTTTGCTTTTTCCTGTAATTGTTGCCTTGAGAATTTAATTTCTTTGCAACTGTCATTTTCCCTTCGGTATATTTGATCCTTGAGAATTAAACTTATCGTGCTACTTTTAAAATTTCCTATTGGTTGCATGAGAATTGAAGGCAGGCACAACACATTTCAATATATATATATTTATTTATCTATCTCTTCGGCCCTGTTGCAAATTCACCCCTTCGACACTACACCAACTCTCATTCCACCTATTTGGTAATTCTCTTTTGCACCTATTCAGTATCTCTCCTGACCTAACACTTGCAAACACCTTTTGGAAGACAAGTCTTGAAATTCATCGCAAATTCTCCAACCTTGTTACCATGACACCTAAACCTTTCAATTTTATCATATCAAATTTATATTATATCCTATATTTTAAAATATTTCAAAATTTCCATAACTCTAGTCTCCTTCTTGTAAATTTGTAATACTCATTTCAACTCTTCTTGTGCGGCACTGAATATATCTTCTCAACAGAATACAAGTTTAAATGTTTAAAACTATTGGGTTTACTTCTTAATAAATAAAAAAAAAAGGCACAATGGGCATTTGTGTAATTTGGATACATAAGAGGACTATCAAACAAATATTAAAAAATGAGTTTGATAATAAAATAAGAATTCAGATTTTAGAACCTACGAAATTCATATTTCATTTCTCTCTATAGACTATTCTCCTCTCCATCTTTCTCTTTTCTCTTTTCTCTTCTCTTTCAAAATTCAATCAATTTATATTAAATCTCTAGATCAAGACTTCAAACTATTCATCCAACAATTTAAAATTAGATTTTAGTCTTGAAAATTTGGAGAAAAGTTCACGAATTTGGTGCTGTCACAAAGGAGAGAAATCAACAGTTTGGTGTGACCCAAATCGTAAGGATCTCTTAGAGACACAAACAAGATAATATAAATTTTCTAACCCAAAATTTACCTTGTTTAACTATCTATCTGTTGGGATTTAGAGGATTTTTAAATTATAATAAGTGAGAGAAAAATTGGATTTGGATGTTAGGGTTTTAATGAATATTGATACTGTTAGTTACTTGATGGTGACTAATAAGGGTTGGACTGAATGGATCGAAATCATACTATTTATCATGGACATATTTGAGAGTGACTACCCTTCCAAACACTATAGTGGATGGCTTGTTGTGTTGTGAATGAGAGATATTTTTAATGATTTTATAAAATAAATTTCTTAACTTGATTTTATGAAATGATTTGTGATTGTGAAATATTCTTAAAACTATGTTGATTGAGCCATGAGATTTATACTATTATAATATACTTTGACACATGCTGAATTTTTCTTGCAAAGGATGTTTGTTGGATTTATGAATTAAGAAATTTATTGATTTATATGGTATATAATATGATATTTGTAAAATGGTTTATATATTAATTTTGGGGTGTGAGCCTGAATCCCCATAATGCATGTATTGATTTAGGGTTTGAGTTTAAACCCCCAAACGACTATAGTTATTCCCCACATGGTGTGGCCTGACAGGACAACGTGGTGAGAGCATTATTGTTGTTGGTAGACAGGGAGGTGGTTGGACCGAAAGACACCTCTTCTGTCCATTTCAGAACTATTCAGTTGCACCTTCGAAAAGGTCGCGAGCTAACATTAAGGTTGGAGTTGATATTTTATAAACGGTGGTAATGAAAACCCCTTGCCGGTTCCACCGAATGGTCCGGGGGCCAAGTCATCAGTAGAGAGATTTTGAGGCAAACCCCATAAAATTGAAAAAGTATATATTGTGTTGTGGAAAAGTTATGATTTTTGATATAAATGTTTGGATGATCACTTGATACTTTGTTGGAATATAAATATGTTTTGAAAATATTGATTGACACTTTCACACTCACCACTCACTCACTTACACAATTTTGCCATTACACTTCACTCACTAGATATTTCTATACTCACCCTCACTTATCCCTTTTCAGAGGAAATGTAAAAACAAGGTCATCTCATCGGTAGCTAGATCCATTCAAAGAGAAAAGCTGCTTAAGACCAATTGTCGGTATTGACCCATTTTAGCTGTCTATATTTTGGAGGTATGTAAACAGATTCATCAGAGGGTATTTCTAAACTCTTTTTTGTATAATATTTTATATACATGTCTTCTTAAAACTCTACATTTATATTTTAGAAATTATATTTTGAAATATTATATGACCACTTTTTCTTAAATATTTGGAAGTATTACTATCGCAGTTTTATGAGATCTTAGGGTACGTGTTGGTGATAGCACGTATTTCTAAATCACGTGACGGTTATCATATTTTTAGACCTATGACAATACTAATTAATATTTAAAATTATATTTTAATTAATTTGATCCGAAACTCACAGTGACCTATTTTATGATTTGAGAAATATCACTACACTTCGAAAATATTAACATTAATTGAATTTAATGCTAACGTGGGCAGTGACGTAGATTATCCTCTCTCACCTGTATATTAATATAGCCTCGCACTCAATCTTAGAACCACACACTCAATTCGACCTGCTATCAAAACCCACCAAATTCTCCCATCAACAGTCAAGAGGGAGAGCAGAGGACTTAGCCTCCAAAAAATAAAGAGATGGGATGTGTGAAGAGAATCAAGTTGGGTTCCCAAGGACTAGAAGTGTCAGCACAGGGACTAGGATGTATGAGCATGTCAGCATTCTATGGACCTCCAAAGCCAGAATCCGACATGATCTCTCTCATGCATCATGCCATCAACTCCGGCGTCACCTTTCTTGATACTTCCGACTTCTATGGTCCCTTTACCAATGAAATCCTCCTCTCAAAGGTTTTTTGTACTAAACTAATTACCAGTTGCTTTTAATTTATTTCCTACGTATTTTTGGCTTGATTATTGTTTTTCTTTGTGTATACAAATTCCCACTTTCATTTCCTCAAATTTCCATCTCACATTCTATTCAGTATTATGCGATTTGATTTAATAAGTGAATTTGAGTTTTGAATCATGCTGCTTAGATCGAAATTGAGAAGGGTAATATTTTTGCCGATATAAATTTAAAAGAGTTGTCATCCTTACTGGATTTTTTGGGATAAAAGGGTGACCTGAGCAGGCAGCGGTGCTTCTATGTCTTGACTCTTGACAGAATGTTATGCGTAGTAGCATGTTATGTTATTGATAAATGGATGGATGAAGTTTAATTTTTTTGGAATTTTCATTTTGGGCAGGCATTGCAGGGAGGGGTGAGAGAGAAAGTAGAACTGGCCACAAAATTTGGGGTCTATTTTGAGGATGGGAATATGAAGGTACGCGGTGATCCAGCATATGTAAGGGCAGCATGTGAGGCCAGCTTGAAGAGGCTTCAAGTGGATTGCATTGATCTCTACTACCAGCAACGGATTGACAGTCGTGTGCCCATTGAAGTCACGGTATCACACAATCCTTACTAGTTTCAGATATGAATGTTAATCTAATTTAATTTGCATCTATTTGCATATGTGACCTCTAGGAATCATATCAGAGTATACTATTTTTGTTTCTTGGGATCCTATTTGGTTTGTGTACATCAGCACTTGTTCATCCACATTTATTTTTTTATTTTTTATTTTTTTTCCTCTCTCTCTCTCTCACTCACTCACTCACATTTGTGCATGCTAGATGGGGGAGCTTAAAAAGCTAGTAGAAGAAGGAAAAATTAAGTATATTGGACTCTCTGAGGCCTGTGCTTCGACTATAAGAAGGGCACATGCTGTTCATCCCATAACAGCTGTACAATTGGAGTGGTCATTGTGGGCAAGGGATTCCGAAGATGAAATAATTCCTACGTGCAGGTGTTGCTTGTTATAGTATTCGGGTAATCTATGTTTGAAGTGTAATACCGAAAACTTGATGTCGAATGTTTTGTAAACATTTCTATAATAAAATAGAAAATTTTGAAATTTTATTGATTTTCGATTTTGGGGTCTTAATTTTAAATTTTTGGTATAATTGAAATGCCGTATTACAAATTCATAGTATATTTTATTTTTGGTATATTGGGGAACATCCAATGTGATGAGAAAAATACATATATATATATATATATATATATTATATAGTTAGTAAAAAAAAAAAAAAAAATAAAATAAAATAAAATAAAAAAGGGAGAAGATGCTGCGTTTCGGGGTGAAACGCAGCACCCCCGTTTTCCCCCAAATCGATTAGGGCTAATAGCCCTAATCGCATTCCCTCTCTGCATTCTCTTCCTCTCATTCGACTGAACACCGAAGCTCTCCCTCTCCCTCGCAATTCATCTCCGCCATCACCACCACACCATCACCGCCATCGCGGTGTTCGTCTCTCTCTCTTCTTCCCTCTGCTTTCTTCTTCGTCTTTCTCTCTCTGTTCGCTCTCACCCTCTTTCTCACGAACTCTCTCCCTCTCGCTCACGGACTCTCGCCCGTTGCCTCTGTTTCGCCTTCCACCACCACCACCATTATCGCTCTCGGTCGCTCTCTTCCACGCATGAGCGGGCGATTCTCTCTCTCTTTCCTCTCTTCCCGCGCGCGAACAAAGTTCTCCCTCTCTCTCCCGTGCGCGCGATGGCAGAACTTCCACTGCCTTCCTCTTTTGCTCGCTCGCAGTGCTCACTGGGAGCACTTCCCACTGTCGACAATCCAAACCAGCGGCCATTTAATCTGTCAAAACCCCGGCCGCAGAAGACAAAAACCCTAGGTTACGCCTTGCAGGTTTGATACATCGCGATTGGAAGCTAGGTTTGCAACCGAGAAACCCTAGGTGAGGGATTTTCAATCCCTTCAATAATTCAAATTACTTTTGTTGAATTAAGGTAGAAATTACATCTATATATATATATTCTGAAATGTGTTAGACTTGAAAGAAATATATTTCCCTAAGTGTTTGTATGAAATTATTGAGGTTAGGTCTAGAATTTGATGTAAATTGGACTGTGAAGCATTTGAGAAGGTCGTAGATAGTATGAGAGTTGTATTTGATTGAATTACGTAGTTTTCCTTGGGATTTGAATGGAAATCGGCGTGAATTAAATTAATATCAAGTAATTCGGGAGAAAATGGATAAAATTGAGGAATATTGTAAATTTAAAGTCGTTGGTGATTTGAAATGATACTAGCTTGAGGAAACGAAAGTTGTGGAATATAATTATGCAAGTTAAGGCTATTGTAAATAAAAGGGGAATTTGAAAACCCTTTAATAGAGCTTTAATTGATATTTATTCGTCTTGATTGGTCTAGGTTGACCTTTGGAGACTCGAAAGGAGTCATTTTGGTTTAATTGTGGAAATAGAGAGTGAATACCCTCTCTAGAGGTGAGTGGACGGTTCATTGTGTTCATAAATGAGAAACCTGTTTTAAAATTGCTTTGAAAATGATTTGGAAAGAGTTTTACATGTTTGATACAAATTTTTTTGTGATTGTGGGCTGTCTGAACTGAATTGTGAAATATGAATGCATCCATTGTGTTTATAAATACTTTTGTGCCATGTGATACTTGATATTGCTCTATGAGCTGCTTTGGCATGAAATTGTGGATTATTTGCTGAAAATCATGGCACATTGTTGAGAAATGGATTGAATGAGAAATGGAGGGTGCCGTAGATGACTATAGTCATATACCTACCACGGAGCGACCCGACGGGGTGACGTGGTTTGAGGTTTAGATGTGCGGGGGAGTAGACGTCCCTCCCTCTGCAAAAGTCGTGCTATATCTGGTGCACCCCGGTGAGGCACGAGCCAACGCCAAGGAAGGGGGTTTGTTTTGAGATATTGGATAGTAAAACCCTTGGCGGATTTTCGTCCCGCGGGTTTGGCCGCCCTGAGACGGAAGCATATTTCGATGGAACCCCAGGATTTTTATGAAAAGATGATTGATATGGATGCATATTTATGAAATGTGATTTATTGAAATGATTTTGTGTATATGAAATGATTTATGAGATATGCTTTGACTGCCCCACATTCACACCTTATTTATTAGCACAAATGCACCATTGCACTCCACTCACTGAGTATACCCCTATACTCACCCCTCTCTCCCCCCATTTTTCAGAGGAGACTTAGTTGGGAGCCTACTCGACGGAGCTTACGAAGTATTTTTGCGGATTGTATAGGTATTTGGCAGGCAGGGCTACTTTTGGGGATTGATAGTTCTCCAACCATGGAAAGGGAAGTCTGTACATCCCATGTCGTGCGGATTTTATTGATACTGGTCGAGTTGTTGACAAGTATTGATAAAATCCGACGATTTTTGATTTATTTTGATTTATTTTGATTTCTCTAGTTTTGGAAAACTGTTTATATCCAGTCTTGGGACATTTGAATTTGTAAATCTTAATTTCAATACTTTTTCTTTGATTTTGTGAAGTTCTGTACAACTCATACCGTTAGGATTTTATCGATACTGGCCTGTTTTCCTCGGGTAAGTGTTGGTAAAATCTGACGGCTATGTTTTGGGACTTCTTGTTTGTTAAATGCTTTCAGAGTGGCCAAGATGGTCACATTGCATGCGTGCATGTACAGGTTCCCGCTCCCCGTTGTGTGTTGCTGTGTAATCGTGCATGTACAGGTTCCCACTCCCCGATGTGTGCTAATGTATGATTGCATGTACAGGATCCCACTCCCCGATGTGTGTCAATGTGTGTGTATGTACATCCTTGATGAGCCGGATGGGCTCCTTGCATGTGTATTGATTTTGAAATTTCTTGTTTTTGAAGAATTTTATGAGTTTGATGAATTCTTGTGGATTTGATAGCCTTGCGGAGTCCGGTAGATGGGGAGGTTTTACCCATGTACCGAGACGACGCGGCGGTTGTCGCGTGGTCGATCTGAGGATCGGGGCGTGACAACTTTATTGGTATCAGAGCACAGGTTTACGATTTTAAAAGTTTGATGGTTTTGAAATATTTTGAAATGTTTTCAAGTGTATTTCTAATGTCCCAAAAGTTTTCTAAAAGCTTTAAAATGTTTTATTTCGTTTGAAAGAAATGTAAGATCTTTAAAAGATCTTCGGAGAATGTACAGAACTTTCCATAGTTTTCCTAGGAAGTTAGGAATGCTTATTTTTAGGGGGTTAAGTACTTGGATTAGGTCATATTTTACATTGTTAAGTTCAGAACATCTTTGTAGAACTTTATTTTTGGATGATGAATAAGGAACCCCAAATGAAATATTTTGTGACTCAAGACCTCATGTGGCTTGTTTGGTCAAATATTGGGGACCTTAGTAGTGGTTTTGGCCCTCGGACTTATATCTTGATATTAGAAGTTTGGTGTATATGTATAATTGAGGAGCCTTCAGAAACTCATAGAGGTGTATATCATGTATTCAATGAAGAATTTTAGAGAAATCAACTATAAGTTCGCCCCTACATTGTCTTTAGATTTGCATGAGTTAGTGGACTAATCACTAAATAGGGACTTTAGTGTGGTGAGATTCTTTTTTGAAAAACTAAATGGGGTTTGAGGTACTAATAGTATGATTAGCATGGCTCTTTGATTTGGGATGGCGAGTTGTAAGACATTCTCTTGTGTAAGAATGAAGTAATTTGGGCTATGTGAGAAGACAGAACTGTAGCTTCTTGCATTGATTATTTTCTTGCTTTAAACAACTGGGAGTCTTCACTCCCTAATTTTAAGTATGACCTTCGCATTTGAAATGCTTCTCATCATTTCCCATCCATTCGAATCTTTATTACATCACTTCAATCTGATTTGCTTTCAAGTTTAAGAAACATATGGCTATCTCACAAGGAACTTAAAGAATGGTTAGAGTGGTAGAGCAATTTTGTGATAGATAAAGTTTTGCGGTATTGTGATGAACAAATAAGGAAGTTGATCTTTAAACTGGATATTTATGGTGGAAAAGAACTTTCGTGTAAATTTCTTCCTAAGAAAATGTCAAATTTAACATGCTTGGTTCTCACCTGAATATGCTTTCTGTGCAAGTGTCACATCCTAATTTTGATAGACTGTGAATGTTATTCCATACTTCTCAAGCATATGCTCCAACATTCTTCTGTAAGTAAGGGATTGTAATAGGAGGTTTTACCATTGAGTTACTAACGGTGGGAGGCAAAGGAATGGTTTCACTTTGATGCTTTGATTAGGAAGTGTGAATTTTATTCCTTTGGTTTTCTGATAATGCTAATAGGTTCAGCAGGTGATTATTATTGCTAGTTATTATGATCTTTGATTGTGACCAAATGTCAATTTTCGAAGTCAAAATAAAGGTTTTTGAGGTTTGCTTAATTGGTAATAATTTAGATTTTTGCCAATTGGTGGAAGATAAGGGAAGATGCATTGGCCTTGTTTCCAGACTTTTATTGTACTAGATTGATGAGTGGTCTTTTGGATAGAATTTATGACCAATTGAATAATCAGTCTTGGGTGAAGGCATTTAGGGAGCACACTCGTGCCCTCTAGGTGAGTAGGAGTCATAACAATGGAGGTCTATTCTTGGAGTTTATTTTCCATTCCAGTGGATGGGAGGGAGGTAGTTTGTTTACCCAATAGTGAGAAGAATAAAAGAATAGAGGGTTGTATGTTTTGAGAGAGGTTCTTAAGGCTTTACTGCAGGACGAGAGTGTGAAATACAGTGGAAAAAAAAAATGTATGGGTAAAACAGATGTTCGACCGTGGGTTGTATGTAAAATTTTGAGGAATCTGATGATCGAATAGGTAGGAACCATGAGGAAGATCTACTGAGTCTTATGGGGTCTGATGACAATTTGTTCTTGGAGAAAATTAGGGAACATGAATGATGGAGGTGGTAGTTGATAAGGGTTTAAATGAGGAAATCAAGTTAACTGAATCTGCTTTGGGGCATATTTTGTAGAATGAGGGCGCTGTATGTTGTGATGATAGCTGTAGGACTTAAAGAGATGTTACCGGTATGTTAAGCATCATGGAGTTTCTGTGTACATTAAAGGTCAAGGTAGAATAAGACATTTTCAATTACGGCTGAGCAGCCCAGACATAACTCACTTCAAATGACTTGAAATCAAGAAAATAATATGTATTAAAACATCTTGTGGAACTCTATGGAGTATTACCCAAAACTTATGGTTCTAGAGCCTCCACTTATATTTCTGGTATACTTTTATTCATAGTTTGTCATTTAATTATATTGTTATTTTTATTGATGATCATCCAAGAAAAACAAGTACTTAAAAAGAGCTGCTATAAGTATTGGGTGACACCAAAATCTTTAACTATACGATGAATGGTCTCAGTAAGCATTGAATGTTTCTTTCAAGTAATTGCTATTTTATGCTTTCGATAAATATGGGGGAAAGCCTTTTGTTTCGATGGTTATTTAGAAAAATAATATTCATAATGGACATTGCTTTTATTGGATGAGCAGCATCTTAGAAAAGAATTTTAATCTTAAGTGATCTTGATAACAAGAAGCTTTGTTGTCTAGTTTGAACATTTGAGAAGATGGAAAGCCAGTGACAAGTTTCCTAATTGCTTGATGCATTCACCTTGGAGAAATTAATATGACGAGTCTTTACGGGATTTATATATTGTAGTGAGATTTCTTTAGTGTTTCAGTCAACTGCAGTGATTTAGAGTTCCTTAGATAACCATTTTAAGTGAAGTCTATTAAATTGGGGTATAGTTATCCTTTAAAAGGAAGCATGAGCTTATATGGACCATTCTAGCTGAAATAGTGAATTTTATAAGCATCTAGGCAGAAATGTTTATGCATGGTTACTTGAGCACCATTTAGGAGTAAGAAAGTCTGTAGATGAAATTTTGAGGTATATTGAATTGGTCGAGTTCAATGATAGTATTTTCAGATATGTGTGATATGTGTATTAAAGACTTTAGTTTTGATCTTCTACAACGCTTTGTCGCAGATATAAGGTAGAGACCTATTCCAATTGTTGTTGAGGAATGTGTTAATCGAGAAAGTGTTACTCCTTTTATATCCAAGGTTTCAAGGTTTTAGAACAAACAAGGTGATTCAGAGACTATTGATTTTTATGCTTTAATTGCTGTAATGTGAAAAAAGGAAATTAAAGGAATCTCAATCTCAATGAATACCACCTACCAAATACTCATATTGGAATAAGACAAGTTTTGCTATCAATACTTTGGGAGATACTATAGAGTATGATAATGTATTTGTAGTTTGAAATTGGTGGATTGGAGACTTTGTTATCAATATGGTGGTGAGTGTAGGTGATAAGCGTGCATACATATATACGATGCATTCAGATATCATGATTTGCGAGTAAGCAATTACATAGCTGTAAATGAGAATAAGAATAGGCTTAGGCGCTTACAGATATATTGCTTGGAGGGTTGAACAAATCAAAATAAGATATCTAGGAAATTTCGAAAGGACAATCAAGTACTTGTACAATTGAGACGAAAGTGAATTCCTAAGAAACTTATCACAAACTAAATTTTAGGAAATTTGGGAGACGAAACTAAAGCAAAAACAATACCCTATTTGTTTGATGTATAAACTTTATCGTTATAAATTTCGAGGACGAAATTTGTTTTTAGGGGGTTAAGAGTTGTAATACCGAAAACTTGATGTCGAATGTTTTGTAAACATTTCTATAATAAAATAGAAAATTTTGAAATTTTATTGATTTTCGATTTTGGGGTCTTAATTTTAAATTTTTGGTATAATTGAAATGCCGTATTACAAATTCATAGTATATTTTATTTTTGGTATATTGGGGAACATCCAATGTGATGAGAAAAATACATATATATATATATATATTATATAGTTAGTAAAAAAAAAAAAAAAAAAAAAAAAAAAAAAAAAAAGGGAGAAGATGCTGCGTTTCGGGGTGAAACGCAGCACCACCGTTTTGCCCAAATCGATTAGGGCTAATAGCCCTAATCTCATTCCCTCTCTGCATTCTCTTCCTCTCATTCGACTGAACACCGAAGCTCTCCCTCTCCCTCGCGATTCATCTCCGCCATCACCACCACACCATCACCGCCATCGCGGTGTTCGTCTCTCTCTCTTCTTCCCTCTGCTTTCTTCTTCGTCTTTCTCTCTCTGTTCGCTCTCACCCTCTTTCTCACGAACTCTCTCCCTCTCGCTCACGGACTCTCGCCCGTTGCCTCTGTTTCGCCTTCCACCACCACCACCATTATCGCTCTCGGTCGCTCTCTTCCACGCATGAGCGGGCGATTCTCTCTCTCTTTCCTCTCTTCCCGCGCGCGAACAAAGTTCTCCCTCTCTCTCCCGTGCGCGCGATGGCAGAACTTCCACTGCCTTCCTCTTTTGCTCGCTCGCAGTGCTCACTGGGAGCACTTCCCACTGTCGACAACACAAACCAGTGGCCATTTAATCCTGTCAAAACCCTGGCCGCAGGACAGCAAAAACCCTAGGTTACAGCCTTGCAGAGGTTTGATACACTGGCGATTGGAAGCTAGGTTTGCAAACTGAGAAACCCTAGGTGAGGGATTTTCAATCCCTTCAATAATTCAAATTACTTTTGTTGAATTAAGGTAGAAATTACATCTATATATATATATTCTGAAATGTGTTAGACTTGAAAGAAATATATTTCCCTAAGTGTTTGTATGAAATTATTGAGGTTAGGTCTAGAATTTGATGTAAATTGGACTGTGAAGCATGTGAGAAGGTCGTAGATAGTATGAGAGTTGTATTTGATTGAATTACGTAGTTTTCCTTGGGATTTGAATGGAAATCGGCGTGAATTAAATTAATATCAAGTAATTCGGGAGAAAATGGATAAAATTGAGGAATATTGTAAATTTAAAGTCGTTGGTGATTTGAAATGATACTAGCTTGAGGAAATGAAAGTTGTGGAATATAATTATGCAAGTTAAGGCTATTGTAAATAAAAGGGGAATTTGAAAACCCTTTAATAGAGCTTTAATTGATATTTATTCGTCTTGATTGGTCTAGGTTGACCTTTGGAGACTCGAAAGGAGTCATTTTGGTTTAATTGTGGAAATAGAGAGTGAATACCCTCTCTAGAGGTGAGTGGACGGTTCATTGTTTTCATAAATGAGAAACCTGTTTTAAAATTGCTTTGAAAATGATTTGGAAAGAGTTTTACATGTTTGATACAAATTGTTTTGTGATTGTGGGCTGTCTGAACTGAATTGTGAAATATGAATGCATCCATTGTGTTTATAAATGCTTTTGTGCCATGTGATACTTGATATTGCTCTATGAGCTGCTTTGGCATGAAATTGTGGATTATTTGCTGAAAATCATGGCACATTGTTGAGAAATGGATTGAATGAGAAATGGAGGGTGCCGTAGATGACTATAGTCATATACCTACCACGGAGCGACCCGACGGGGTGACGTGGTTTGAGGTTTAGATGTGCGGGGGAGTAGACGTCCCTCCCTCTGCAAAAGTCGTGCTATATCTGGTGCACCCCGGTGAGGCACGAGCCAACGCCAAGGAAGGGGGTTTGTTTTGAGATATTGGATAGTAAAACCCTTGGCGGATTTTCGTCTGGGTTTGGCCGCCCTGAGACGGAAGCATATTTCGATGGAACCCCCGGATTTTTATGAAAAGATGATTGATATGGATGCATATTTATGAAATGTGATTTATTGAAATGATTTTGTGTATATGAAATGATTTATGAGATATGCTTTGACTGCCCCACATTCACACCTTATTTATTAGCACAAATGCACCATTGCACTCCACTCATTGAGTATACCCCTATAATCACCCCTCTCTCCCCCCATTTTTCAGAGGAGACTTAGTTGGGAACCTACTCGACGGAGCTTACGAAGTATTTTTGCGGATTGTATAGGTATTTGGCAGACAGGGCTACTTTTGGGGATTGATAGTTCTCCAACCATGGAAAGGGAAGTCTGTATATCCCATGTCGTGCGGATTTTATTGATACTGGTCGAGTTGTTGACAAGTATTGATAAAATCCGACGATTTTTGATTTATTTTGATTTATTTTGATTTCTCTAGTTTTGGAAAACTGTTTATATCTGTACTGGGACATTTGGACTGTAAATCTTAATTTCAATACTTTTTCTTTGATTTTGTGAAGTTCTGTACAACTCATACCGTTAGGATTTTATCGATACTGGCCTGTTTTCCTCGGGTAAGTGTTGGTAAAATCTGACGGCTATGTTTTGGGACTTCTTGTTTGTTAAATGCTTTCAGAGTGGCCAAGATGGTCACATTGCATGCGTGCATGTACAGGTTCCCGCTCCCCGTTGTGTGTTGCTGTGTAATCGTGCATGTACAGGTTCCCACTCCCCGATGTGTGCTAATGTATGATTGCATGTACAGGATCCCACTCCCCGATGTGTGTCAATGTGTGTGTATGTACATCCTTGATGAGCCGGATGGGCTCCTTGCATGTGTATTGATTTTGAAATTTCTTGTTTTTGAAGAATTTTATGAGTTTGATGAATTCTTGTGGATTTGATAGCCTTGCGGAGTCCGGTAGATGGGGAGGTTTTACCCATGTACCGAGACGACGCGGCGGTTGTCGCGTGGTCGATCTGAGGATCGGGGCGTGACATGAAGATAATGGTATTCCAAATGAATAACTAGATTTTGCTCTGCAATTTAGGGAACTTGGGATTGGCATTGTTGCATACAGTCCCCTAGGGCGGGGTTTCTTATCAACGGGGCCAAAAATAGTTGAAACTTTTTCAAGTGAAGACCAGCGACCGGTATGTGCACATACCTCAAGAAACATAATATGTTGCTCCTTGAATTTACATCATTTCTTGTTCAATGTTGCTTGCTGAATTCTTTGCCCTTGTAAAGGTCAATAAGACTCTTCTTTAGTAAATAATATGTTGCTCCTTACGTAGATACAATGAGATCCAAAAATGGTAGATTGTTCAAACGCCTCTCTTCACTTCAATTTCTGTCTCCTTGTCTTTCCCATTGACCCTAACTTTGAATTCGCTGCCATGCTTACACGGGGTTCATTCTATCATCCCCATGGGATTGCACTTGCTGCTGGAATTTGTTGAGTTGCTAAGGTTGCTTCAAGATATTTTAGCTAAAACATAATACCCTTGCCTTATAACTTACGCTTAATGGTGGCATCAAGCTCTACACGTCAAGTGGGTGCTGCAATATGCAACTCATTTCAGTCATTTGAATCAATAAAACCGCAACAATTAGATGACAATAGTTAAAATTTGAAACATTTGCATAATTTGAAACATTAAGCTAAAAGTTGGTACCTTTGTATAATATCTAATCAGGAAGAGAATAAACCCTATGAGTAATCCAGATTAGTTGCATGTTTTTCATCACGTGACTCTTCAAATTAATAAAACATGACGCCTATGGTCGAACGGCTACTCTTCAAAACGTGACTCACCAAACTGAATGCAAATTCATCCCATCACAAAAAAAAAAAGTTAGAAAGAGAACCCACCATGTAAATGCTTTCATATTTTCCTCAAAATCGTTAGCAGTAAACTAAATCATGCAGTATATCCTAGAAATTGCTTGCTGTTTAATGATTTGTGTTTTAAGATGTTATCTAAAATTGAACAAAACCGAAATTGTTGTTGCAACTGGACGGGCCCTAAGACCTTTAAAAAAAAAATTCGTTTTCTGCATATAGTAATTTGCAAATGTGGACACCTATATTCCAGGAAAAGCTTGTCCATGTCTTTATGTTTTGAAAATGTAATGACACGGATTCCACTTTTTATGTTTGTGATGCTAAGCACAGAAAAATTCTGCAAGCATTTCTTGATTGATGTCGAAGTTATTTTCAAACCTACAAGCACGTGAATTTGGTTTGCTTCTAATTTCTTATTGTGGTCATATTATAGAACCTTCCAAGGTTCAAACCCGAGAATCTTGAGCAGAACAAGAAGCTATTCGAGTGTGTAAATGCGATGGCAACAAGAGAGGGATGCACCCCGTCTCAGCTAGCCCTAGCTTGGGTCCATCACCAAGGAGATGATGTTTGTCCCATTCCCGGAACCACCAAGATAAAAAATTTCAACCAAAACATTGGAGCTTTGTCCATCAAACTTTCACCTGAAGAAATGGCTGAACTTGATTCGTATGCTTCAGCGGATTCAGTTCATGGAGACCGATATCCGAGTGTTTGTATTACAACTTGGAAAGAATCGGAGACGCCCCCGCTTTCTTCATGGACACGCTAGATATGGATCTGATCCTGGAACTTGGAAAGCATCATCGCCATCTTGTTTATGGACAAGCTCAATAAAGGCGTGAATCATCCTACTTCCACATAAGCTGTTTGTCATCTATTTTTCTTTAAATTCCTAAATGTTATTGTTAGCGCCTAAGTGCAGCATGAATATGCATGCCGTGTGGTAGACAGTCACTCTGTTCCGTGATAAGTAACGATTTTGAAGTTTTGCCTTGCTGGTTGTTCCCTGAAGTCCCTTTGCAAAATCCCTTTGTAAACTTGGGAAAAATAAAATGAGGTATTTGTTGTCATTTTACATTAACAAACAAAACTAGAGAAGCCTAGAATCAGCCTCCAACAACCTCTAAGATATGCGGGAAAACTGCTTCACGTACACTGATCCAGGAATGCTCTCACATGGCCTATTAATTCTGATTAGAAGACCCTTTATAGAGAATTTGAGAGAGACAGACGCCAATTGTGAGCAAGATGCATTCAATAGGGTCATAACATCAAACGAAGACAAGAGAGATGTTAGACATGTTAGACTAAATAACAAAATTTAAAACAAGACTATGTAAACATCAAAGAAGGCAACTGCATGCCCTTGTCGATTCAAGTGAAGGCATTTTGTGTAAATATATATTATTAAGCAAATTGTATCATATTACAGAAAGTTGAACACCACCAAATAATGATGATGATGATGATGATGATGATAAATCAGAACTTCAGTAAGCATTACCTACATGAGATCTCTCAAAACCAATTGCAGAAGAGTATATTATGAGCGAATAAGAAAGGAATATGCGCCAGAAACCTACCATACTATGATATAGGGAAAGTGGAATGATTTGTATTTTCTTATTGTGCCTTCTCATAAACTACCCTAATTAACCTACTAAGCTATCATATCACATCGTTTGAATGAAAAACGACCTAACTCAATAAACATTATAAAATATAATATCATTGGGTTCGAACAAATTATAAATTAGAATATTTAAAAAATATCATATATTATGAGAATTTTGACTTTATTAGAAAGTACTATGAAAATATTTAAGTTCTTATTTTTATATTTTTATAATTATAACAATGATATTGATAAAATTAGGTTTTGATGATAATTAAAATAAGAAAATTTAAGTAAAAATTAAATTTGGAAATGTTTTGAAAAGAATGTGAAAATCGGGTTAAATTAATCTTTAGAACGTCAATCCTTCAAAATAAATAGACAACCGTGTATAACAGGTAGTCGACCCATACAAACTTAGTGTCTGATATGCAACAAAACATAATTTCTGATACGTGGTAGTTGATCGCCAGCATATGTGGTTGGTCTGCATTGTTTGGATGGCCAACCACCCAGCATATATGATCAGCTTGCATGGCTTGGGTAGCCAATCGCACATGCTGGGCAGTTGGCTTGCATAGCTGGCCGGCCAACCACCCAGCATGTGCGGTTAGCCCCAATTGCTTGGGTAGCCAACCGCTAAAGCATGTGGTTGGCCCGTAGCACGAGTGGCTGGCCGCAAGTGTTCTCGTGGTCGATGGTGAGCGCACAACGCACTCGAGCGGCCAACCGCAACTGCACAATGCACTCAAGCGGCCAACCGTAAACACGTGCAGTGCTGGAGCCGCTGGCCATGAGCACAAGCAGCTAGCCCACTGTGCTTAAGTAGTTGACTATAGGACTCAAGTGGTTAACCTGCTGAATCTTAGGAAGAGCAGTCCACTCCCCTAGCCAACTAGAACAAACCATAGGCTGACCAGCGTTCCCACTTTGCCAATGATGTGTATAGAACAAACCATAGGCTGACCAGCGTTCCCACTTTGCCAATGATGTGTATATTGATTTTTCGAATTCTACATTAAAAATCTTTTAAATAATCAAAAATTGATGACATGTAACCTCAATTCAAACTAAAATATATACTAGTTCAACTGAGACCTATTTGAATTTTAAGTCAAAGGTCATATCCTAAGAGTCCAAAGGGTAGTTTTAATGAAACTAGACAAGATACAATCCAACTCAAACTCAAAAAAGTTGTAAAAATTTTTCAAACCTAGTTTTAAAGATGTTAAACAATATAGATGCCACATTTGAATGAAAATTAGATATAAATTTGTTCAACGTAGACTAAAGAAAAACTCTTCAGATGCATTAAAATCTAACAAAGCTAGATACACTCACTGCTTTAAAATTAGACACTTAACTAATGAATGCTGGTACAAACCTTATCTAGTAGTAAAAATGAAATGGAAGTCTAAGAATGAAATCAAAACTAACCCAACGGGACCTAAGAAAATGTGGGTATGAAAGGAAAAAATATAACTGGTTCTTCTCTTAGGTTTGTTTGAGATCAAAAGAATCCCCTTGGCCTTCCGTGTGGTACATAGATAGATAGTGGATGATCGAGACATATGACTGGCGATACATCCAAATTCACATTGCTGGAGAAAAAGAAAGGAGAGAAAGTGACGTTTGGGGATAATTTGAAAGGGAAGATCATTGGAGTGAGCAACATAGGTGATAAGTAATCTGAAACTCAAATTCAGAATGTTTCTTAGTTTCTGGTTTGAAATTTAGTTTATTTAGTGTGAGTTAGCTTTGTGATAAAGGTTATAGGGTGATTTTTGATTCTGATCTTTGTTTAATTACATGCATAGCGTCAAATGAAACAAGTTTATTGGAATTAAGAAAGAAAACATTTATATAATTGACATTGTTGAAACAAAGATTATAAATGAATCATGCTTAAGGGTTATGGATAAAAATAACTTTAGACTTTAGCATAGACAATTAGGACATACAAGCATAGATCTAATTAAAAGATGGTTGCATAAAAGGAAAACAAACTAAAGCCTTATTTATGTTAAGAACATGATCTCAACTTCTAGACCTTTGGGCCTATTTGGTCCAACAAGAACCCAAAATTCAGGAGGAAAATACTATGGATTTATAATAATTGATAACTATTCAAGATACGCTTGGGTTCTCTTCTTGGTTAGAAAAGAAGAAATATGTTCAGAATTCACAAAACTCTGCAAAAAACTTCAAAAGAAAAGAGTATACAATATCCAAAATAAGAATTGATCATGATAGAGAATTCGAAAATAATCAATTAAAGAAATATTATGAAGAAAATAGGATTAATCATAGCTTCTCTGCCCCTAGAACCCCCTTAACAGAATGGTATTGTAGAGAGAAGAAACAAAGTATTAGAAGAAATAGTAAGAGCCATACTCTGTGACCATAACACACCTAAATATTTTTGGATAGAAATTATAAACACAACTTGTTATATTCTGAACAGAGTTTTAATTAGATCAATTCTTAAGAAAAACCCTTACAAACTATATAAAGATAGAAAGCCAAACATATGTTATTTCTATATATTTAGATGTACATCGCAAAGAATGATGAAGGCATCTTCTGAGATTACTCAACTAATAGTAAAGTCTATAGAATTTACATTAAGAGAACAATGGTAGTTGAAAAATCTATTTATGTGAAATTTGATGAATCTCAAAACCAATATTTGTGAAAATGCTCAAGGTGAGGAGCATAAAAATGAAATCGTAGAATATGATCCTATGCTTATTCCTCTGAAAAGCATAAGCAAGAAACTAAGTTTCAAATAGTTAGGAATATTGTAAATGTAGCAAATGTAACTAGTGATATACAATGTGGAGTTAGAACTAAATCAGCATTACAAAACTAATGTGAATTTGTAGTATTTATTTTCAGATTGAACCCAAAAACACATATGAAGCCTTAAAGGATAAAAATTAGATATTAGCCACGCAAGAGTAACTAAATCAGTTTGAAAGAAACAAAATATAAAACTTAATACCTAGACTTAAAGATCAATCAGTTATAGGAACTAAATGGGTATTTAGAAATAATCTAAATGAACATGGCACTATAGTGAGAAACAAAACTAGATTAGTGGCCAAAGGGTACTGTCAGAAAGAAGGTATAGATTATGATTAAACATATACTCCTATAGCTAGGCTAGAAGCAATTTGAATGCTTCTTGCCTTCGCAAGGCACATGAATTTTAAACTAAGTCAGATGGATGTAAACAGTGTTTTTTAGAATAGGGTGATAAATGAGATAGATTATGTAGAACAACCTCTGGACTTTGAAGACCTCAAATTCTCATACTATGTATTTAAATTGTCAAAAGCTTTGCATGATTTTATGCAAGTTCCTAGAGTTTGGTACGAAAGACTCAGTAATTTTATAGTTGAACATGGTTTTAATAGTGGCAAAGTGGATACTACTTTGTTTATTAAGAAAAATGACAAAGAACTTTTGATACTCAAAATATATGTAGATGATATAGTATTCAGCAGCACTAATGAAAATCTCTACATAGAATTTGTTGAGCCAATGCATGTAGAAAGAATCTAAAATGAGTATGATGGGAGAATTGAATTTTTTTGGGTCTTCAAATAAAATAAATTGAGAAAGGTATATTTATAAATCAGACTAAGTTCTCCAAAGAATTAATTGAGAAGTTTGGTCTTGAGAATTGCAAAGAAAGTGCTAGGCCTCTGAGTACAACTATTAAGATAGACAAGGATGATGAAGGAAAATCAATTTGCTAAAAGTTATATAGAAATATGATATGTTCTCTTCTCTATCTCATAGCTTTTAGGCTTATATTTAGTTTAGTATGTGGCTATATGCTAGATTTCAATCAGACCCCAAAGAATCACATTTGACAGCAGTTAAGAGAATCCTTAGGTATGTGAAGGATACTGTAAACTTAGGTTTATATTATGATAGAAATTCTAGTTTTCAACTGCATGGTTTCTCAGATACAGATTATATAGACTGTAGGGTTGATGGATAAAGTATAGATTTCAATCAGACCTCAAAAAATAACATTTGACAGCAGTTAAGAGAATCCTTAGGTATGTGAAGGATACTATAAACTTAGGTTTATATTATGATAGAAATTCTAGTTTTTAACTACATGGTTTCTCAGATACAGATTATATAGACTGTAGAGTTGATGGATAAAGTATGGGTGGTACTTGTCAATTTTTTGGAACTATGATTGTTTCATAGTTCTCAAAGAAGTAAAATAATGTGGCAACATTGACCACTGAAGCTGAGTATGTTGCAGCTAGGTAATGTTGTGCTCAGTTACTGTGGAGCAAACCACAGATGTAAACTTATGGAGTAGAAGTAGATTGTATTTAAATTAGGTGTGATAATACTAGTGTTATCAACTTAACAAACAAAGAATTCAGTATATCACTCGTGAACAAAATTTATAGGACTCAAACATCATTTTATCAAAGATCATGTGTTGAAAATTGATGTAATTCTCGAGTATATTGATACTCAAAAATAGATAATAGATATATTCATAAAACCACTTGACAAGAATAAATTTTATAATTTAATAAGAGAATTAGGAATGTTGGATTTCAAAAGATAATTGAACCGAAAAATAGAGTACACTGTTAATGCAAAACAGTTAACCGTTAAAAGGGAACATGAACATCACTTCGTCTTCTCACTTCACTTCATCTGAACTTTCTGTCTCTGATCACAAGATTCTACAAATTGTGAACACTCCTCAGGATAACACAAAATCTCATCTTCTCTCTGTCTCTCTCCTCTCTCTCTCTCTCTCTCTCTCTCTCTCTCTCTCTCTCTCTCTCTCTCTCTCTCTCTCTCTCTCTCTCTCTCTCCATGTGAACTTGCTTCTTAAATTTTTTGGTAGCACACACTTCAACTATACACTCCTTCCTCTTCTTTTTACGCACTCTCTTATGCTAAATAAACTTTTTTTTGCTCTCAAACTTCATCTGCTAAATTAACTTTAGCATGATTCTTCCTCCCAATAACCACAAAACCTTTTTTTTTTAACTTAAATATCACCTAAAACTAGAAAAGGAAAAGAGGTTGCAACTGAATCTACACCTATAGAGAAATACAACAAGAAAGAATTCCTATCCTTTGAGAAAAGTAAGCTTTTTGATAAACTCTTTTGTGATAGGAACATCAAGCATGGTAGACTGATAGACTGAGAATTTCTTCAAAAGATAGATTTTAAGTACACATGATATTTACATCAAGTCTGTACAAATTGGATTCCCAATCAAATAAAGAAAATTTATAAAAGGGTATTTAAACTTTTCTTTAATAATGTAGAAGTAGTCGATGAAGATGAGGAGTCCGAAGTAGTAGACTATGATTCACACATAGTGATCGAGGGTCAATCATGGCCTTGTACACTGGAGACATATTTTGACAGTAGCGATTTTTTTTCCTGATTTTTTTCCCTTCCGCCAAAGCCGAGAGAAGCCGAGAGGGTGGGGGGAGAGAGTGGGTGAGTTCTTTCTTCTCTGTCTCACTCCTGCACAAGTTGCTTTCTCATTTGTACTTGCCAACAAAAACCGTGAGAGACATAATATATTGATCTGGGTGGGTTTCTTAAGAAAGAGAGAAATTTTCGTGCGGGTCAGCAATGTTCGGTAGCGGTGAGAAGTAGCAGTCGTCAGTGCATTTGTCTGTGTCTTCTTCGGAGCCTGGAAACTGGAAAGAAATTGGCGCTCCTGTTCAATCCAGCTATTTTTATTTATTTGAAAATAAATTGAATATTGGGTGAGCCAATATTATATTTTTAAGAATTTAATTATTGAGATCATATGGTGTTTTAAAGAAGAAATTTTTCTATATTAAGTTTTCTAGTTTTTATCTTTAAATTGAAAAAATTCCACGATAACAGCCACATTTATGAAGTTAGCGAAATGATGCAATTATACTCTAATTTAATGTTAAAAGATTCAAACATAACAAAATTAACTTTAAAAATCTAATTAGAATTTTTATACAAAAGATTTTATAAATAATTAAATTAAATTAATTAAAATACGGTATAATTGATAAAAATAATAATAATAATAAACAAATCAAATGCAGGGGACACCGGCAAAACATGGGATGTTGGAGGGACCGAACGCCTACAAGTGGGCCACAGCATTTTGACCCCTTCACTAATTTGTTGTGTTTTAAAATTCAAAGCAGATTTGCCCACAGAACAGAGTGCCACGTCATGTTGTTTGGAAACACTACTTTCTTTTTGGGTAATATCTTCTTTAGAGGACGGAGAGTGATATGGTATGATGTTGAGTCATATATAACAACATCACTAATGAGTTGGCCTAGATTAGTTTCATTCATTAGAACAAAGTTTGATTTAAACATATCAAAAAACATGAACCATACCTCAAATAAATTAAAAAAAAAAAAACTTTAAGAATATCTTTCACCATCTTCAATATTCCAATAATTTTAGATCCAACAGTGGAGCTTTTTTAAGAGACAATTCTAATCCTAAATATTTCAATATTTCTTTCGTCAAAAGAATAAAAAATACCACTAACAAAATCAGATATAACACTACAAAAAAAACATCAATTTGTAACAAAATTTGTGACATTTTTAAAAAAAAATCGTCCCAAACAGAATTTTCGACAAATTTTGCAATAAATATTTTTTCGTTGCAAATTTTTGAGACGAAAAAATAAAAAATCATCGCAAAATTTACGACGAAAAAATTTTTCATTTTAAAATTCGTCTCAAATTTGGGATGAATTTTGCAACGAATAACCCTTTCGTCGTAAATTTTGCAACGAATATAGTTCTCATCACAAATTTTTCCAACGAATAACAGTTTCGTTGCAAATTTGCGACGAAGAAGTAATTCGTCGCAAATTTCCAACGAAAACGATATTCGTTGCTAATTTGCAATGAAAATCTGAGTCGTTGGAAAGTTCCGACGAATAAATTTTTCATCGCAAATTTCCAACGAATCCTATTTTCGTTGCAAATTTCCAACAAATATATGTTTCGTCGCAAATTTGTGACGAATAGTTTTTTGTGGCAAATTTTGGGATAAAATGAAATTCGTCACAAATTAGGAACGAAAATTATTCGTCGCAAATTTGCGACAAATATCGTTTTGTTGGAAAATTCGTCGCAAAACCAACACCTCTTTAGCAAAAAAATTTGCGACGAATATACATTTTTGCGACAAATATGCATATTATTGACATATTTGGGTCATTTTTCACTATATACCCTGTTTTTATACCTGCTCATCCAATCTCATCATCAACTAATTATGCAAATCATTTTTAAACCATCATACTGATCAATATAACTAACTATTTCGATAAGATCAATAAGCTAAAAAATCAACAAGAAATCATAATAGTAATAATAATAAAAGTAACATCAAGTCTAAATGTTAAAATATAAATAATCATACATAACCGAGGAAATGTAACAAGTATCAAAATATAACAATCAAATAACACACAATCTCAAACACGATCTCCACCACCATCATCATCATCATCGAAGAAATCATCACCATCGTGAGCATTATCAGAAGGAGAAATAGTATGAGGAATCTGACTTGGAGCGGAAGGTAACTGAAGATGCTGTATGATTAACATTTGCTGCATGCGGAATTCGTTCATTTCTTGCGTATGCTTTGCTTGAAGTTCACTGAATTTCATATCTCTTTGCTACAGTAAATCCTTCAAATGGCTCATCTCTTGAGTCAATTGATTTATTTCTGCCCTGACTGCTGGTGGGGTGGAAGAAGATGGACTAGCGATTTTGTAAGCTCTGCTCAAAGAACCTAACCCAACTACTCTACCCCTTTTGGTCCACCGGTCAACTCGAGCCATGTATTAATGTTATCAACAGATGGCTCAGATCCGCCTGCATCATCACTAGCACTCGAGCTTCTGCGTGATAGCTCATCATATCTCTCCTGTATTGTCATGAGAAAAATTAAAATAAATTTACAATAACAATATAATACAAACACATATAATTTTGATAGTCGACTATGTCAATGTTTTTGCCATATGTCATTGGTTTCTATTAGCTAGATCTAAGGTTTAGTTGGCTATATTTAAAGACTAATCGATTATGTCAATATTTATGCTCATACATCATTTCGCTAGATTTGAGATCCTATTGGCTAGATTTAAGATTTAGTTAACTAATCTGAGCTATGTGTCGACTAATTTAGTTGAAGGCTTATTCTTCATGTATGTCGACATATGTTCATGAGTTCTAAGGAATGTGTCGACATTTTAATGTATGTGTGTCAACATTCCAATGTCTTGTTAAGCCATGTGTCGACATGTTTAAGGAATGGTGTCAATATTTTCTTACGCTTGTCTTTATAAGGCTTTTGGGTTCACTCTTGTAAATTCTTCATAATTGTTATTAACATCAAGTATGCTAATGTTCATCATCAAAATACTTAATGCTAACATATACTAACTTAAATAATTCTATAAATTAAGAATTTCCTTGCATAAAAGTCACAATTTCCCTACCAATTTGGGTAAAGAGCAAAGACCTTGGTCATAGACTAAGAAGTTAGCTCCTAATTAAGCACAGATTAAACATTAAGATTTCACATAATTAAACATTAAACACAAATCCAACATCCACCATGATTATATATTCATCACAAATCCAACATCCAATATGATTAACATGAATCGCTAGCTCCTTGTTGGATCCGTTGCTATTTTTTAAATAACCTCTGGAGTTTGAATATTGTGTATAAAATAAATATTAGGAAAGTTTTGTTTTTTAAAAATTTAATCTATCTCGAATAAAATTGAGTTAAATATAATATGATTATCGAATATCGATAATTTATTTAAAAACGAAAATGAGACATCCAACGCATTATAAAAAGCATCACAATTTCCTAAGTAGCCGCTGTGACACAAGGGGACTAGACAGGTTCTCTATTCCAGTAGAATCACCCCTATGATCACTAAATAAGTGTCAAAACAATAGAGAATTAATAATGGGAATTGATACGTCTCAAATTTATACATATTATTTTATATGAGATTTATTCTAATTTTCATCGTTTCTCTTTCACTTACATGTCTTATATGTTCTTCTCTCTTTTACAACTCCAAACAGTAATTCATAAATATTTTGAGCGAAGAAGCACTAAAGAAGAAGCACCGTTACTGCAAAAACTAGAAAAAAATAAAAGAGGAATGCAAAAATAAAGAAAAGAAATTACACCATCCATATTATCGAGATTACAATACCTTATCATAGTTATAATAATTATTGGATTTCAAAAAATTAAAAAAAAAAAAAATTCTCATCAGAATTATGGTATCTTTGCTGTGGTTAGGATAATTCTAGAATTCGTAGCTACAATAATGATAGCCTCCACACTTCATTATCAAATGTCCTATCGTAATTATGATAAGTACATTATAATTACGATAATGACAGAAAATTTTTGTATTTTTCAATCAAAAACTTCATTCTCTACATTTCTAATAAATGTTCTGTGACTTAAAAAAAATCAATTTAAATAAAATACCATTTAAATAAATAAATCACGATTTAATAGTGATTTTTAATAAATCGTGGTATCCACAATTAAAAAGTAATTTTTTAATAGAACGGATTGTTTTGCATTCAATTATCAAATATGGCAAATCTATTGAAATATAATTTTTTTTAATTTTAAATAAAAGGATATTTAACTCTTTTAAAAAATAAGACATTAAAAAATTTCTACAAATCAAAATCTCTAAAAATTTATCCAAATCTATCAACTTCTCCTCTACTTTCCTATCTCTCCCAAGCACTTAAATTGATCAACTAATTGAATTTATTATTTAATATGAATTTTAAGAGTGATTATTGATTTATATTTATTAAAATTTTATTTTTAAATTTTTATTTGAAAATATAAAATTAATATAGATATTTATTTTAAAAATAATTTTAATTTTTTAATTATTATTAAAAAAATTAATTATTCAGCTACGATGATTTATAGTTGAATTAGTTGAGTCATAATTTTAAAGTTCATGGATCGATATGCTTATGATAACATTGTTCTTAACTTTGAGAATAGCAAAGAGAAGGGAGAGAGAGTAGAAAAAGATAGAATATGGTTTCATATGTAGGGAATAATAGAATTTTGGAAAGAGAGAAAATGCAAACCTGACGATGAAAGAAATTTACATCAAGTTGGAGGTTTGGGATAGTGGATCCTATGCTCACTTTATTTTTGGACCCATTTTCTTGTGAATTGTTTTGGGTATGCCATGGTCATGCATATGGCCTGGCGGCCTATTATGTATTTGATGTGTTATGTTGACATGCACTATGTTTCGTTGGTTGTATTATTGTGAGGCATCCCACCATGACAAGCTAGATGCTTGTGTTAGGGTTCGAAGCCACATATACATGTTATGTTTTGTGTGGTTCTAATAATGGAATATATGCTGTGTTTTTCCTTTTTTTTTTTTTTTTGGTGCATGTGTGTCGAATTTTTTAGCTGGTTTATCAGGATTGATCATTGTTTTTATAGGAGACTCTTTCATATTTTTTTCGAAAATTTTGTGAAGTTAAATCTTTAAAACTTTTATATCATCTCTCTTTTTATGGTTTCACAAATGTAGATGGAGATCCTTATACTACTATTACATGTGTTCCTTGAGACTCGGCACTTGAATAGCGGGTAATCAGAAAAACATACGTCTAGATTGATTTAAACTAAAAATTGAACCTAACCTCATCATTTCTTCTCTATTTATATTCATCAGGTTTACATAAAATGCAATTAGTGTCAGAAGCTTCATTCTCTCCATTTCATATGTCATGATAAAATATAAAGTAAGCCATAGCTGCATGTGACGATTACCGTCACATCACGACTTCTCGTATCCTGGTGCCTTTCAACTTAAAAGGATGTATGTATGTGGAGAAAGGGTGAACATCGATCTTTTGGATCTAGTTTAGATTGTTTGAGTAATGAGCAGTCCATAAAATATTAGATTTTTTTATTTAAATTTAAAAAACTATATATATCAAAAGAATTATTCTTAAATAATACTCTATAAATATTTGAATAAGATTAATCAAAATATGGATATAGGTACGATATCCAAAAAAAAAAAAAAAAAAAAAACAAATGAATGTCTAACATAGCCACTAGTGATTGGGTCCAGTTTTATCCTTTTCGGCCTAAGTTCAAATCCTAGGTTCGTTTAGATTTATATTTTATGGGAGAGAACTTTGAAAGCCCATTCTTGGAGTTAGATTTTGTTCAATAATATGGCAGCGTTCATGACTACCGGATATAGACCAACAGTTATGAAGGGTATGTCTGGTGCCCTCAGCATGATATTCCCATGGTTTGTATCACCCAATCCCCTCTCCACACACACACACACACGCACACACACACAAAATGTTAGCAGGGATTAAGCTACTCTTACGTTTTGCACGGCATTAATTGCTTCAAAATTCATATATATTTTGGAAAGACACAACTGGGCGTGGTCCATTTTGATGGAGAATTTTTATGGTTGGCCTTGGCTGAAGCTTGCCAAACTTGATGACAATCAGTTCGTAAAAATTTAAGAAGACGGGAAATACAAAACTCAGAAACCCTACTAAGGGCAGGAAAAGGGCAAAACTTACTTTATGATCACTCTAATGAGAAGAAAATTAGAGAAGCAAAGGAAATGGAAACTGACTATGAGATGGGGAAACCAAACCTAACCAGAGGGAATCGCATCGGGATGAAGAGGAGAGAAGAAATCAAGAGCGCGTTTAAGAAATTTAAAACTGAGTTTCTAGAGAGACTGTGGCTCCATCGGCTTCATCTCTATTGTCGGTCGTGGCATCTCTCTCTACCCCAATTTCTCAAATCTCTTGTGAACACGGCACAAACCCAACACAAACTAAAACCTTATTCAAGTAAGAGAGGGTTTAGAATCAGATAATAAGAGGTTTTTTTGGTTTTAGGGTGAAGCGTGGTGGCGGTTCACTGGTGCACCAGTTGAACCACCAGTTCAATGCTCTAATCAAACGCTTCCATACGGAATCAACTATACTTGTTTAAAGAGAAGAACAATTTTACTAACACATACACGGTCGTAACAAAAAGAAAATTTAGATTTAAATTTTAAAAATAAAAAAAATATATGTTTAGAAAGAGTTCTCTCATAAATAATATTTGATATCTGTTTAAGTCGATTCTAAATACTAATTGGTACAAGTAGTAAAAAAAAAAAAAAAAGAGAAAGAGAGAGAGAGAGAGAGAAAGAAGAACAATTTTTGACAAATGTTAAAAATTAAGTATTGATAATTTTGTATATTATTTGTAAAGAAAATTATCTCTTTGGTAATTTGAAAATCATAATCTAAAACCCAAATTATTAGTTATATTTTTTTTTTGTTACATAAAAATTTAAATTTGAGATTATTAGATTAAAAAAAAGATTTGTGACCACTAAACTTTCTCATTTATTGATTATCATATCATTTTTCGATTCACACCTAAAAATCTCCTATTAATATTTTATTTTTCTTTTCATGTTCTCTCTTCTTGCATTTTTTCTCCCTTCTAATTGGGATGCGATCATTTGGTTAGTTGTTTATTATTATTGTTATTTTTATTATTATTCACAAACGATCTTTGCTTGTCTTTTGCATTCACACTTAAAAATCATTCAAATGTGCATATTATCCTGTTGCCGCCACTTCTTGCATCTCCGCACCATTTGTTTTTGGCTTCTTTTAGATTCCTTATAATTAAATGACAAACATATATATAAAAAAAAAAAAAGTTAATGGCTAATATAATTTAAGACCTTATTTTTTATTTAAAATAAAATTTAGCATGTTCACAAATAATTTTCTATTGCTATCAATATAAATTTTATATTTCATACAGTTGTATTTCTATTTTATTTATTTTAAAAAGGTAATATTATTTTAGTATTTAGTCTTAAAATATATTTTAAAAATATAGTAAAAATATTTAATTTTTTAAAAACTAAAAATTAAAAACAAGAAATATTAGCAAACATTGTACAAAAATATTTCATTGAAATTCTCTTTCACTGGATGCTCTTGAAGGCATGAAATTGTATTTCATATGATACTATTGGAGCCTGACATGATCTTTCATACGATACTATTTCATTCATCAATCGGAAGTTTCTTTTGAATTTAACAACGCGTTTTAATCAAATTAATTAAATTATGAATTTAAAGATTATTTAAAAAATATATATATATTTTTTAAAAGAAAAACACAGGTGGGCCTGAATTTGGGCCTTTACGATAGTCTTGTTGGGCCGAACACTAGACATTGATCCTGACGTTTTCTACGGTCACTCAAATTCGAGGGAAATCTATTGACAATTATATATTTCAGATATCGAACGAAACCCTAAATTTCACATCTCAATTATCAAAATTTGATTACTTACACAATTGAAGCCGTTGGTGAAGTTTTTTCTTTTTTTTTTTTTCTTTGGGACAAATGTTTGTGGTCTCAGTGAAGCCATTGTTGAGCATTCTGATTTTCACGCTTACTATCTTCGTTGCTCTGTTCTTGTTATCCCCAACCGCATCTCCATATTCACAATCTTTATTTTCATCGGTTAACCGAAGACCTGAAATCTGGAGTCTTCGTCGTACGATCGAGTGGAGACCTTGCAAATGGTGGCTTCATCCAGATCCGATAGGTTTGCCCTAAATTTACTTAAAAATTGAGGTCTCAATTATCAGAATTTCAAAAATTTTCATTTTGTGCAATTACGGATTGTTAGTGCTAGTTTTCTTGTATTTAGCACTTCAATGCCTGAAATTCCAGTTCTCACTTTTATATATGGATTTCCATCCGAACTTCTGGAGGATATATGTGTTCCATTCTTCCTTTTTCTTGTCGGGGGTGTGAAATAATTATATGGTTAGGAAACCCAATTTTTCAGTTGTCGAAAATACTAAACCTAATATATTATGGACTCATTTATTACGAAAAATGCATGATTTTACAGTACAATGTTTTAACCTATGAAAATATGTGACGTTAGATTTGTTATTTCAGTAGTTGACTTTTTAGGTATACTTAGCATTAGTGTATTATTTAGATGATTTTAAATTAATCTTTGCATTGTTGATTATCAGTGGGTGTGAGGGAAGATGTTAGATCTGATTTATGGTGAGGTTTGATATATCTGAGTAAATGTTTTAACTGACTTTCATTGCAGACATTTGCAAATATGGTTTTATTTTGTTGAAATGCTGCAGCTATGGAAGAAGTTGCTGCAGCAGAAAATAATGGGTATGTCAGAGTGGATTGTTATGGTGGGCTTAATCAAATGAGGAGGGATGTGAGTATTTTAACATGGCATTATTATACGTTTTATTGGTTATTCCCAAAAACTTGTGGAGGTGAGAGTTAGACATCATTCTTGTTTATTACAGTTATGTGATGGTGTTGGAATTGCAAGGCTACTCAATGCCACACTAGTTTTGCCAAAGTTTGAAGTGGCTGCATATTGGAATGAATCAAGGTAATGTTTTAACTTTTTATTTCCTTCTGCTGCTCACGTTTTATGCTTGGAAGAAGAATACACTTAGAAGTGTTTATGCAATAATTACATAAGAGGAGACTGATGGACCTAGTTTTGAGCTTGTATGCTTATGTCCGATTATCTAACAATTAATTTGGATTTGGATAATAATGTATTAAGGTACAACAATTTGAAGCATTGATGTACTAAAATATAATGGTTTCTGATCCTGTTACAGAAATTAAGGTGATTACAACATAAACGATTCACATGCTTAACATCGTGATTCATGTTGTTTGGCATTTCTGTGTCCAATGGGGGTGAAGGTGGACACTAACAGTAAAGTGTTTTATCCTGTTCCTTGTTCATTATGGTTGGTGTCTTAATTAGAATGAAGCTGAGTGAAGCATTTAAACACTTCTAGCACTGACAGCTGATGGTCATATTAATTGTTTTGATGGCATATTAACATATTAATTTCCCATTTGTTAGTAAATTTATATGAACAGTAGGCAGCAGTATATTTATAACTTCTTGAATGTTGCCTCAGTGGTTTTGCAGATGTGTTTGATGTTGACTATTTTATCCATCAACTACATGGCTTCATTAAAGTCATCAAAGATTTGCCCTCGGAGATTGCCTCAAAAGAACCCTTTCCAGTGAATTGTAGCAAACGCAAAGGTCAATTTGATTACGTAGAAAGTGTTCTACCTTCCTTGTTGAAGCATCGCTACATTTCATTTACGCCACAAATGAGTCAAAGGAGGGATAGGTATGCAATGTGTTAATCATTGTGTTAATCTTTCTTTTAGCATATCTTTTCTTTTTCTTCCAAACTGCTGCTTTTGTGGAAGATGATATTTTTCATTCTCTGGGGGCTTTCCTTGACACATATCAAAATTAGTTCAGCCAATAGACTTATTATGCATTAAAAAAAATAATGAAAAAAAAAACCCCATTTAGGTGTAGAAAGGGAAATCTGAATTTCATAATACTTTACTTTAGATTTTGCTTTCGAGATTTTTACAGTTTACAGATGGATCCAGATCAATGGCTTTTCTATATGTATTTATTTTTTTGTTTTGTTTTTCTGGGTTTGTGTGTGTGTGTGTTTGTCCGTGCGCGCGAGTGCGTGCACTTTTTTTTGGGGGGGGGGGGGGTTGGGGGTTGTCCATCCACGGTGCCCTTTTGCATCTGTCTTGTTTTGTCTTTTGAGTTATCCTCTCTCGATGCTTCTTTTTCCTGCACTTTTTTTTTCCATTTTTTTTGGGCACTTTATGAGTTGCAATTTGATTGTTTAAAATTCTAAAAGATTGTTAGTGCTCCTATCAGACTGACTTTGTCCTTAAAGCATATATGTGGTACTTTCTCAATGATGATGTTGCTTCTCACGTTCTTCCTGCTTTCATGTTGTAGGTATCCTCTGTTTGCCAAAGCCGCTTTTTGTCAAGCTTGTTATAATGCTATACGTCTTACCAGAGCCTTGGAAAAGAAAGGCTTTGAGCTTCTGCAAGCCATACCTAAACCCTTTTTATCTCTCCATCTTCGTTTTGAACCTGACATGGTAGCTTACAGCCAGTGTCAGTTTGAAGGTCTGTCTGCTGCTTCCATGAAAGCCATTAAGGCTGCAGGTATAGATCGTAAGCCCTGGACTGGAGAGCTAGCCCGTATTTGGAGGAACCGTGGAAAATGCCCTCTCACCCCAAATGAAACTGCTTTCATTCTTCAAGCACTTTCTATTCCCACAAACACAAATATTTATCTTGCGGCTGGTGATGGAATCATGGAGCTTGAAGAATTTACATCTATTTATCCCAATCTATATACCAAGTCTTCACTTCTTAGTGATGAGGACTTCACAAACATGCATGGAAACACAAAAGCTGCTTTAGATTATTATGTTTCTATCAACAGTGACTCTTATGTGGCTACTTATTTTGGAAACATGGATAAGATGGTAGCTGCGATGCGAGCTCTTAAAGGCTTACCAAAAACTCTTTTATTAAGGAGGAGAGATTTTGCAAATTTCACTTCTCAGGGGCTGGTGGGTGAGGAATTGATGGAGGCCTTATGGAAAGCTCATAGAGATGATTTTGTTATTGCTATAGGGTCAGCTCTTCCTGACTGTTTCTGCGAATACAACTTGTGATGTTTGTCTTTGGATTTTTGTTGTCTTGGCCATATTATTATTAGAAAAAGAGAGTGCTGTCCAAGTGACTTTTTGTAGCTTCTTGCAATGAATATTAGCACTGTGCCATATCTGAAATTAACCTTATTGATTCTTGGAAATTTAATCATTAAATTCATTTCCTTCCACGTAATGGTGCAACTTGTGCATGTACAAAGGTTGCTTTTTCATTTCGACTCCCTTCTCTGCATTCCCCATTGTGATACGGGGAGACCTTTGCTGGAGTCACAGTGCGACTCAAGAATCAAGTCATCCCTGTATGACTCGACAGAGTGCCTTGTTTGCATCTATGGGTATGGGTCTCACACGAATGTGGACGTGGTGCTGCATCTGGTTGCCATGTGGTGATTTGATGGAGTGACTTAATCAATGGAGAAAAACTCTAAAATAGTGTAAATTCATATGCCCAATAATACAATAGTGATGAATTGAATCTAGCGTAAGTAGCCCTTCGATAGATTGTAGTGCAACTCTAGACAAATTTAAAACCCTCCCGGCTGCATCTAGAAATGGAACAGAAGGAAAGGGACACCAAAAGCAACCCTATTCTAATTCGAGACAGCCACAAAAATTGTTCACCCTAGGAACATGGTTTCCGGTGAAGAAACTCAAGGCGTAGCTTTTTGGTGTGTATTGCTTAAGGACATTGATTTTCTTTTCGCATCTCAGATGATTCCCAAGCATATAGTTTTATCTCTGTTGTTCATATGGCAAGCTACAAGCCGTGTAAGCCAGCTCGCTCTAGCTCGAGGCCAACTGAGTGAGATCACATGGTCAATCAAGTATTCACATGATTCTAGTTGTTTCCACGCACAAGGCAGAGACTGAGCCATATCCATCTCTTAGTGTGCAAGACAACAAATTAAAGAGAACAATTCATCTATTTTTTCATGTTCATATATATTAGTCTCACAGAGTTTCATTTTATTAACACTTTTATCTTGTTTTCTACTTTTTCTTCCCAAAACAAATGAGGCTTTTATATTGACCATATCTGCATGATGATCCCGGTCCGGCAAGACCTTATGGAGGTATGGTATCTCTTTGCAGCTACACGATTTGTCGCAGTGAGTGAAAGGTTGTGGGACAATGGTGCAGCTTGCGGAAGGCGATATAGGATGAGGTGCTAGAGTGGGCGTGAGAAACCTTGTAAGCATGAGAGAATTGATGTGACTGTGGTGGACTACTGCCCTAAGACGCCTTGCCTTTCCACGCTTCTCTTGTCCAACCATGCCTTCCAAACCATTTCGCACTTTTCCCATTGAAGAATCAATGTTGAATGCATAGAGTAAGTGCATAGTTTTCTCATCATAATTGTTTTTTAAGTACACATGAATAAAACTGTAATAATTGAAGATACGAACATAATTGTGATTACATTTTTCTAAAACATTGACTTTTAAATAGTTGTTTTACAAAATCTAAAATGGTATGAGTTTGATTTTCATTCAATCCCCTTTTGAAAGCCCTTTTATGAAATGCGGAGACCCTCTTTCACCTATTTAAAAGTATTCCACTTGCGAGAAAGAGTTTCAAGATACAAATACAAACTTATAACAACTGAACGTTAATTCTAAAAAATATATTTGTATTAAGATACAAATAGAAACGTAATTACAAAAAAAAAAAAAGGACTGCTTTTATGAATAAAGTACGATTAGGAAAATAAAGTAGACGACAATGATGCAACAAAAAACGAGATTCATGGATTTTTTTTTTTTCCGAAAAAAGGAAAACACTTTTGTGAAGTTCCAATCACTAATTTTTTTTTTTTTTTGGGGGGGGGGGGGAGGGAATGCACCATGAGCTTGCATTTTGGCACTGCAGCTATGAACTCACTTTTCGAACAATAGCTATAATTCAAAACTAACACTTTTAACTATGGATGAATATCCCTTGATGATGCTGTGAAGATTATTATGCTTGTTGCCTCTTCCCACCTTTCTGTTTATCAAAACAATAGAGAAAAACAGCTTTGAGGGATGATCTTTCCTCACAGTTCATGAGAAAGCCACAGATTGATAGATTCAAACAACCACATTTAAGCTGCTTGGGAGTGTGGTAGACTGTAATGTAGATAAGCCTGAAGTGGCATTGAACGTTAAGGAATAGAAGTAATCAGAGCAATCCAGGAATCATCTTTTCAGAAGCACAATCTCTGCAATTAAAACCTTCTAAACACATTGCCAAATAGGAAAACTTTTGGATTATAGGCAAGAGAGCTCCATAAATTTCACCACTGCAGCCTTCATAGCCTCTTCATTTGAAACTATTAATTTAAAATCCACAGGGCGTCAAACTCCAGCATCAGCAAAGATACAAGAATACTTAAAGAAGGTTTTTGAGAATTCCGCAGTAATCATCTATATTTAGTGTCCATCATAGCCATAGGCTGCAACTGAGCACATCAGTCAGAGAAATGCAACTGAATGGTGCTCAAAAGGTAAATTAGCAATCAGAGGTGTAGTACCATATGCCAGAAAAATTGCCTTAATAAATAAGCCATACATGCACCATCTATGAAATGTATTGAATCTAGTATGCCATGGTTACTCTGCGTAGACATTTTACAATGGACATAAAGATAGAAAAGATTTGGGACCAAAAGGAGCAGCCAAATGAATGAAGCTCTTGACATTGCAGGGCCCAGACCCACGTGCCCCGGGGAGGGGAGCTTGTTTTGTGGTTTGAACTCATGACCTCCAAGTCATGATGAGCCCACTCACCATGATGCCAAGGCCCATCTTGAGAAAGTTCAGGGAGAGAAAAAAAATAGGGATAATCATCATAGGAAAGATGGGTAAAGTACATAAATATTTGAGCTGGTATCCACACATCAGCAGAGGAATGGAGTAGGAGCTTGAAGCTGAGAATCGTGCTAGAAGGAGGAGGGAAATCCCTTGATTAATAAAATTAAACTCCCACAAATGTTATGTTTAAACCCACTCCCCTGCTTTTCATCTGAAAGGTGCTGCCTTGCCAATTTCTCTTGATTCCTAACCATGAATTGCCAACTCATCAAAGAGTACAAGCATCACACTGCATGTACGCAATATTTGGCAACAAATCACAAGGTCAGTTGGTCAAAATATAAAAAAAGGAGGCTAAGTTTACAAAGTAAGGCCAGCTGGTCAATGAAAGCTCATGTTGCCATATACCTATAAAATGCAGTGAAATCAACCATGTAAAAATATCACAATATAAAGTAGACTGAAGAATATAGTAAGGAATCTAATGTACCATAAAATCACACAAACAACATTTCACCCAAAATGTCCAATACACAGAAATTGTTTGCAGAGTTCGCATTAAGTCATTGAAATACAAAATTGATGGAAAATAAATGAATATGATCAGCTATGGGCTAGGGGGACTGGGGAGAGAGAGAGAGAGAGAGAGAGATCACAATGCATGTATTAGAGATTTGGTGAAAAATGCCATGATGATGCTAAGAGATTGACGCTTCATCAATTCCAAGTCAGATATATGAGCTAACGGAAAATATTAAGATAGTGATACTAATTCATTTACTATTCATGAAGCTTGATGTGTCACTAAATTAATTCAACCTTGGTCTATTTTATTTGAGAAAGTTGCATTGTTGCTTATTCAGTAGGAAACGATTTGCACGTGTGTATATATCCCAAATAATATCGAACTTTTTGCACAGATCTTCCACTAAGTATCTAGATATAAATCAAGTCCTCCCACGAATTTGTTTTGAAAATTCCATATATTATATGAGCGCTGCAGTCCTTAATTAAAAATCTTGGAAATTCTTCTGGACAGTTACGTTCTAAATCTTGCAATAAATCTATTTACATCATTTTTTTTTTTTTTTTGCTTCAGGTTAATCTTTTTACATCTTATTTCTTGGTAGTATTTGGCACCATTAGCACTCAACATAACCAAAAAAGGCACTCTAAATTGACCTCCTGATCAACTATTATCAGAATTACAAGCATTACCTGATTTTCTTGATGCTTGTCAGAAAAAGAGTAACACAGCAACAACATCTCTGCTTACATCTTCTATCCAAACGATCTCTGGCATTATCCAATAGATTCCTTCTTCTTGGCCTTGTTGAGATATTTACAGGTCAATGGCACCTCTTACCAGTTGGTTCAAAGGAGATGGAAAAGCATCACAGTCTAGCTTTAACCAGTGACAACCAGATCACTCTAGATCCCAATACTCAGGTAAGAGATATACCTTGGCCGTTGCAATGATAAGATCCATTTAGCGGTACATTGAGCTTCATCTGTTCTGTGTCAAAGTAAACTTGTTTTAGGTCACAAGCAAAATAAAGAGATTTTTGTGTTCGCTTCTATCTTGTTCAGGAAATTTCGCCTCATGGTAAATCTTATGCATTATGCACAGACTCCATTAGCAACTAGATATGCATTAATCAGGAACTCTTCAGTTGAATGAAAAAAAATTGAATTAATAAGTTTGATGAGACTCAACAGAACTCACTAATCCTTGTTTGAAAGTAATTTTTTTGGCTACAAAACTCTGCAATAAACTGTCTCTATATTTATGTTTCATGATAGCTTGTCCTTTTTCACAAGATCATTTCATTTTTCTTAAAATTACCTTTAGTTCATTGCCCCCCTTAATACTACACATTGATTTATATTAATTGTCAAACCACTCACCGAACTTAGCTTTCCCATGTATGCCATACTGGAATTTTATTCCAATTGAAACATCAATAAGGCAAACACGTCAAAAGCATTCTGGCATATGATCCACTGACCCAATAACATGTTCTACATTAGATATTGGCTAGCCATCTTTGTGGGTAATAGAAATAAAAAAATAGAAAAAGGAACATCTTGTATTTTGATTTCTCAAGCTGTGTAATTTAGGTTACATCTTTTAATAAAAGCGTATGTTATATACATAGCTTCACTGATTTAGCCTTTATGATTCTGAACATATATTTATTGTTTGCTCCACTTTCTCTGGGATAATGACAATGAGGTTATCATAAAAATAAATAAATAAATAAATGGCCAAGCATTTTCATTTGAAATAATGGCGTAAGGCACAGTCTTAAGAAATTTTTGCAGTTAATGTAGATGGAGAAACAATAAAAATATGTGAATGAGGAAAGACAGGAATGTCATTGTCACACTACATACCTAATAACGAATCACATTTGCTTGAACACCTTGTCAATCTAATGACTCTGCCTTGAGTACTGATGTCATTTCATAAAACCAACCTGCAATAGCAAGATAAACTGAAGTTGTTTCATATTCACAGGAAGACACTTCCTTGTGTAGTAACTAGAAGATCAAGGAAAAGTATGATGGACCTTCAAAGGGATCAAGTAGAAAAAGTAAATAATCTTCCTCTATATTGCCTACAGGAAGTACACCCACAAGCCATGAAGCCATTAAAGCTGGGTTGACTGAAGGCTTGAAATGTGGTGCTTGAATCTTCCATGTTCCTGTTAACCAATTTCAGAGTTTAGATCATCCATCTCTCTGCTGTTATAATTGCATTCTTCAACCAAGCTTTCCAAAATCAATGAAGCCTTAGAAGTCACTCCTTGAGGCAAAAACTGATCTAATATCATCAAGTACTTGAGAGAAGTACGGAGCTCTTGCTCCATCAGGTCACATGATAGTATCTTCTTCCATTCACCTTCCCTTCCCGCCAAACAAACACCTAGTAACAAGGCAGCAAATGTTATAGCATCCGGACAGCAGCCTTTACTCACCATTTTGTCCCTCAACTGCAAAGCAGTTTTGAGCATTCCATGATGGCAAAGGCAGACAATTATATAGTTATAAGCAGTACTCCTTGGACTCCAGCCATCTAAAAGCATCCTTTCTGAAAAAGCCATAAAGATAGACTCATGCTCTTTAGAATGTTTTCCATTCTGAGCAGATGTTCCACTTATGTTATTTATAAAACCATTCACCAAGTAATTAAAGGTCACATCATTGGGAATGCAGCCCTTCATCAGCATTTCTTCAAAAAATGCAGCAGCTTTTGCAAGTTTACCCTTCTTGCAAAAACTCCCAATGAGTATACTATATGTGACTACATTAGGCACCACATTACAAGATTGCATTTCTCCGAAAATGTTTTCGGCACTTTCTGAATCACCCACGAGACAAAACCCATTCACCAGAGATGTATAAGTGACTACATTTGGCTTTTTATTCTCTTTCACCATCTTAGCAAATATCCTTAGGGCGCCATCCATATCATGTTGCTTCACATAGCCATCAATGATTGTGGAATAAGTAAACCCATCTGGGACAATGTTTTTTTTCATCATGTTGTGCATGCAGGAAATTGCATCCTTCATCATTCCAAACTTGCAAAAGCCCTTAATCATGGTGTTGTAGCCCACAAGACCAGGGTCCACCCCTTTCTCTATTATAAGCTCAAAAAGCTGTTCAGCTTCGTCAAGCTTACCATGTCTAATGAATCCATCTACTAAAGTAGTATAGACAAATGGATCAGGCACAAAATTTTGGTCAATCATCTCAGAGAGCATTACCTTGGCAGCAGGTAATCTTCCTTTCTTGCACAGTCCACTCATCAGGACATTGTAGATACATGCGTCAGGCAATACTTCCTTCTCTATCATTTTATCTTTGATTGTCAGTGCGATGTCTACCTCCCCTGCAATAACAAGTCCATGGATGAGACTTCCATAAGTTATTAGATCAGGTTTATGTCCTCTTTCTGCCATCTCAAGAAGCAACTTCCAAGCCCTGTCAAAGTCACCCAGCCTGCAATAGATCTGTATTATAGGAGTATAACTATATTTATTTGGCATCAATCCCCTTCTTATCACCTCCTCTAGAAGCCAATCAGCTTCCTTCATCTTCCCCTTGCTACATGAACCATGGATTAGAGTATTATAAGTCACGATATCAGGCTTACAACCACTCTCAATCATCCTTTTTATTGTCTCCATTGGCTCCACAACCCAACCATGCTTGTAATGAGCATCGATAATGCTATTGTGAACTTGCACATTAACAACGAAACCCCGTTCTGTCATTTCCATCAAAAGTCCATCAACTGCACAAAAGTTTCCAACCTTGCAAAACCCATTGATCATTGCACCATAGGTTTCCACCGTTGGATTAAATCCCTTCAATTTTAACTCTTTGAAAAGTGCATTGGCTCTTTCACTGTCACCTTTCTTCCAATAACCATCAATTAATGTATTGTAAAACACAATATTCGGTACACAACCTTTTCCCCACCTATCCTCAATCAACTTCTTACCCTCCTCAACCTTTCCCTCCCTACACAAACCTTTAACCATTATACCAGTAGTATGATTATCCAAATGCTTATCCTCACCACAATCCCTTTTAAACAATTCATTATAAATGCAGCGTGCAGTTTCAATTCGACCTTGCTTTATAAGCCCATTAAGCAATGAATTACAAGCAAAAACACTTGGAACGGAAGAATATACTTTAATCACAAATGAGTACAATTCGAGTGCTTTATCAACCAACCCAGCTTCTGAAAACACTTGAATGACAGAATCGATTGCTTCGCGGGTAGGTGAAATTTGTTCAATTCCCATTCTTTTCAACACCGAATCAATCTCTGAAAATGCTTTGGACTCGGCCAAGAGTTTTAAAAGAGACGAATAAGCAAACCCATTTAAGGAACAAGTGTAAGGACGATACTGAACCCAGTCAAAGAACTTTAGGCCTAATTCCGGGTCCCGAATTCTATCAAACACTAAGTGGGCAATATCTGAAATAACAATTTCGTCTTCCAAGAGTCGAGTGTCAAGGTGTTCTTCGAATTTATCATGTGTTTGGAGTATTTCACAGATATCATTGACGAGTTTTCTGATGTGGGGTTCGATTGCATTGAGGGGCTTGGAGGTTTTGTGGAGGGGTTTGATGAGAGAGAGAAGAGTTTTGGACATGGTTGAAAAAGGAGAAACTTTGTCCTTTTCTACTCCGTCACGGGAGATTTCTGCTTAATTCTGTGAGGAAACTAAAGCCGAAAAAAACGTTGTACAAATACTATTGAAATATAAAATAAATAAATAACAATAAATTTTATTAACCAGTAAGAGCGTTTACAATTTGCTAGTAAGGTTTCTTTTAATAAGTTACACCAAAAGTTGAGAAATCTCTGTCTCTAGTTCACTAATTTTTGACCCCCGAAGAGTTTATAAGCACTTATTGACTCTAGTAAGAGAAACGTTGAAATGTCGTACGTGATTGAAAACAGTTACAATATTTCTCTTTTGAAACTTTGTGTGGTATTATTATCAGTGTTTTAAAATCTGAATCGAATCGGTCTGTTAAACCGATTCAATCGAAAATCGGACCAACAATCGATTTGGGTTTCTCCACAAAATCGGAGTCTAAAAAAATCGATCAAACCCAGTTAAAATCCAGATTGAACCTGGGTTGAACCGACCCGGTCCAACCCAGATTTTTTAAAATGCAAAATAAAAGTGAAAAAATTGTGTTTATCCATACTTAAACCTATGACCAATATGGATATACCAACAATCTTTTTCACTATGTCATATGTACGATTTGTGTAAATATTATATAATTTTATATTTATTTATTATTTCATGATGACGTCATTCGGGTTTTTAATCCAGTCTGACCGAGTTAACCCAGTGACCCATTGATCCCTTGACACGATCGGTTCGTACTCCGGTTCGAATTTCAAAACACTAATTACAATAGGTCATAATGCACACCATAATCTTTTTTTCGAATTTTTACGAAGTCTCCTCGACCTTTTAAAATTTCTCTAAAATAAAATATAGTGAGAAATAAAAAATTATCAAATAATTGACTTCTTTACAAAATAAATCTGCTATTATAAAATCGTACTCCTAAATAGACTAAGTTTTGAGATTGAAGTTGAAACTTCTTATAAATAAGGCGTAATCATTTATCAAAATTGATATAAAAATTAAAATCGTGAAAGCAACATTAGAAATTAAGATTTTTATAGGTTATTAATGAAAATATCGATTCTTGGGGTATCCAAAAGTCTAAAAGCCTAAAAATTGGTATCGAGTATCTTGGATATCTTTTATTGTATTATGGTATCAAAGACCTCTTAAATACTATTTTTTAAAATCCGGGTATAATGGGTATTAATGTCTATTAGTACCATAACATAACACCAGAAATTAATATAGTATGGTATCAAATTTTGAGACCACAACACCACAACATGATTCGGTTGCTTCAATAGGCCAACCATTTTCCTACCTGCAACTGCCGATCTCTGGTTGGTTATGCCATGACTATCTAAAAGGGCCGATCTCTGGATGGTTACGCCATAACCATCTAAAATGATTCTTGAGAAGATCGTGTTGTTAAATAAAATATCGATTAAAAATTAAAAATCGTGACACATAGTAACATTAGAAATTAAGATTTTTATAGGGTATTAATGAAAATATCGATTCTCATGGTATCCAAAATCCTAAAAGCCTAAAAATTGGTATCGAGTATCTTGGATACCTTTTGTTTTGTTTTTTTTTTTTTTTTTTTGGTTACAGGGAGAGAACTTAGCTCCTAAAGGAAGCCATTCCCTTTATATCACTCAACAAAGCACGATAAACCTCTGATGGATGCGATGCAAGATCATGAGTCCCTGGAGGAACCGAATGTCCCATTCTAGCTAAAGTGTCTGCACAACGTTTTCCTTCTCTTGGGATATAGCAGATCCAGACCACACTACCTTTTCTAATCATTAGAATGTACTCCCGAGTTATATGATAATCCGGGTGGGTTAGAGGAACGCTAATAGATAGAGTGTTCACAATCTCCATAGAATCTAGTTCCAAAATGACAGAAGATAGAGCATGACGTTGAAGGAACATAAGACTCTTATAAACTGCACATAGCTCAACATTGTATGCGTCAGACGTTCCAATATTTCGCATAAATCCTCCAATTCAAAGTCCTATCTCATCTCGCAGAATGCTACCTGCACCTACACAAAAGGAATCTGGAGGAGATGTTCCATCTGTATTTAGTTTATAATACCCTGGAGGAGAGGTTCCCATCGGATCCACCTAACTTTTGGAATTCCGCGAAAATAATCCAAATGAGCCAAACACCTGTCTCTAGCATGAACATAAGCCACTCAAAGAACACCATCCGGGGAGAATTGATATTGATCAAACATAACTCGACATCTCATCTTCCAAATAGACCAAACAATAGAAGTAAAGTAAATCGGCCAAGGAATACCGCAATGGATGGCTTGAGACCTACAATTACTCATTAACCAGTTAGAAACTTGGGACAGACGCATAACCATATAGATCAGTTGTGATCTTCCGAGGCAATCTCCCAAATCAGGCGCACCCATTCGCAGTCCCAAAAAAGGTGGAGAGTTGTTTCAGAATCCAAACCACATAGAGGGCAACATTGATCCATGGTCAAACCTCGACGAAATCAAAGGACATTAGTCATTACTGAATTATGGACTGATAACCAGATGAAAAACTTTGCCACTCCTAGCATTGGATACGCCAGATCCACTTCTAAGCACCCTCTTGTCTCTGAATAAGCTCATACTCTGATTTTACACTAAATGAACCCAAGGTAGTAACAGTCCAGCAGACTACATCTGACAAGGATGGATCACGAGGAATTATAATTGCACAAATCTCTTATATCATCGAAGAAAGTAAAATGACAGATAAACTCTCCAAGTCCCACTCTCTAGAGTTGGTTATAAATTAACCAAATTTAATACCAACCTCATCCTCTCCCAAGGTATGATTCATCCTCGACTCCAATGGACCATCACCCACCCAATAATCTTCCCAAAAGCATATATTCAAACCATTCCCAATCCACCAACGAAGGCCTCTTCTCAGAATATCCCGAATACGAAGCAGACTTCTCCAGAACTTAGAACAGCTCAAGGGGCATTCATAACTTAGAAAATCGGTCTATCGCAGGTACTTCTGACGAAGAACTTGGCACTAAAGCACTGAATCCCTAGACAGAAATTTCCACCCAAGTTTTGTCAAAAGAGCTTTATTATTTGCACGGCAAGTGCGGAGACCCAAACCACTAAACTCCTTAGGTTAACACACCTTATCCCATTTAATAACATGGATACGTCGAGAGTCCTCTATATCCTCCCATAGAAATTGATGATTAAGCTTATCTAGATGTTGACAAATCTGTTTTGGAAGCCAAACAAATTGCATTACATAGGATGGGATAGCCGACACCATTGTCTAGATAAGAGTCCGACGACCTGCAAAACTTAAGGTTTTAACTTTCCAAGTACTAATCCTCTATTGGACCCACTTAATAAGATAACTATAAAGGCTAGCTTGATTTCTTCCGACACTAATCGGAACTCCAAGATAAACCCCCAAGTCAGACTTCAGAGAAAACTGGCTTTAAACCGCCAAACCCTATTTTAAATCTTCAGGAGCTCTCAGGAAGATGAAGAGAGTAGACTTTCTCGGGTTTAATAAGAGACCACTACAATCCGCAAAGTCCCGAAGGCAATCCAAAATCGTATTCATCTCTCGACAAGAAGTACGAGCAAATAACAAATAGTTATCAACAAAAAATAAATGAGAAATAGTCGGGCCTGACCGCAAGGTGCAAATTGGCGTCCACAGACCACTTCAAACCTTATCTTGAATTTTGTAGGAAAGTTTCTCAATGACTAGAATGAATAGCTATGGAGAGAGAGGATCGCCCCGAGAGGAAAAGAAGTAAGATCTTCTCCATTGCACTATAAGCTCGAGGTTGCATTCATTACTGGAAATATAATCAAACGAACCAGCTCTAAAAGAATCTGAAAGTCCTATAGAGTCTGCCGAAGAAACTTCCAACTCACATTGTTATATGCTTTCTGGAGATCCACCTTTAATATCATCCTCTAATTATGGCCTTGCTGACTGCAAATCAAGTGGACTATCTCCTATGTAATGATCACATTATCTAAAGTACCATAGCCAGGAAGAAAGCTATTTTGAAGTGGACCAATAAGATGTTCCAAGAAGGGACAAAAGCGAAGAACCAATACCTTAGCCAGCATCTTATAGCTAGCATTCAATAAGCTAATATGTCTGAACTCACTCAAAGTGCTGGGTTGCGGAACCTTTGGAATCAAAACAATAAACGCTCTCAAAAATTTTGAAGAGAAATGACCATCCCAAAAAGCATCCCTAACAAAATCATAAACCTGAGGATGAACAATGTCCCAAAACTTCTGGAAGAAAACCGGCTGAACCCCATTTGGCCTAGGGGCTTTTAACCCCTTTCATTGAAAACACTGCAGAAAGGACCTCATCCAAGTCAACCGGATGATTAAGAATACTTTGCTGCTAAGGGGTCAACATACGTTGCCACATGCTATAGTTAGTGTGATCCGTATCGGTAATACTAGAAGCAAACAATCTCTAAAAATAGGCAGACGCATGAGCTCTGAAAGTAACATCATCCGAGCACCATTCTTCATCAATACGGAGCCTCGTAATCCTATTCTTCTTTCGACAAATAATTATGAAAAGATGATAGAATCTTGTGTTACGATCCCCGAGACAAACCACTGAATCCTTGATTTTTGGTGCCAAAAGGTCTCTTCTCTATCTATAATCCTATGATACTCATCCAAAAGGCGAGACTCTAGCCGATGTAAAGATATTGAAAAATCATAGTCCAATGATCTCTGAATCCCCTTTAACCTCACCTTTAGTCTCCGCTTTTGCTGAAAAAAATTACCAAAGACTTGATGGTTCCATTTCTGAAGCTCCTTAGAAATGGACTTCAGAGAGTGTAATAAAGAGCAATCCGTCCCGGTCTCCATCCAAGCTGCCTCTAAGGTCTGAGCAAATTAAGGATGACCCAACCATGCTCCCTCAAAACGGAAGGGACATTTCACCCTGTGAAAAGGGGGAGCTGTATTCATTTGGAGCATGATGGGGTGGTGATCGCTATGAGGTCGTGGAAGGTTAACCACCTATACCCCTGTGAAGCGGCTTTGGCTCTCGAAATTCCCCAACACCCGGTCTAATCTCTCTCTTAAAATAATAGCACCATTTCTACGGCAAACCCAAGTAAAATTACATTCAATCACTCTAATGTCATCAAGATCACACCTTTGCAAATAACCACGGAATCTTTCAGCTCTCCCTCCAGTCCCAACAGTAAGGTTACTCGTATCAGATGAGCCTGTTATGTCATTAAAGTCACCCATTACAAACCATGCCTCTAAAGTAGATCGAGCAAGCAATAGATCATGCCAAGCTTCCTGCTTTTTATCACGATGAGGCTGGATATAAACAAAGGTGACCATCCAAGTAAGACGTTCTACTCTGAATCTATAGTGAATCAACTGATCCGTGTGATGAAGAATCTTTATTACCAAATTATCAGACTTTCAAACTAACCACAAACCTTCCCAAAATCCTACTGCCGACACAACAAATTCATGATCAAAACCCATCCTTCACAAAAACCTTGGATACTGGCCTCTTTACGTCCGAGTCTCCAAAATACAAATTAAGTCAGGCTGATTCTAGGAAATAATTTCTCTCGCATCTCATCAAAGTGCAGGACTCTTCACCCTACCCATGTTCCAAGATAATAAATTATAGTTATTCATAAAGATAAGTAACAAAATAAAAAGGACTACATACCAAAATTCAAAGGTTCGCCTCCATACTCATCTCCACCACCCCCATGTCTGGCTGTTTCAGCAGTGGTGTGTGTAGAATCACCATTGTTGATAAAGCATCCATGGGTAAACAGCTCCCTGACATCACTACCTCACTCACGACCATCGCTATCGAATCCCTATCAACCTTTGCCGATTCGGACCCCCTATGTAATTCGGACCGGCTGCCCTTATATTGTCTTAAATCAGCCCTTTCACCCAAAGGTTCCCTGCCAAAACCATGCTCAGGACCAAGCACTGGCTCCCGACTCTCTTCCATTATTGACGGCTAAGACACCACAGATGAGTCTCTTTGACTATTAACCAAAGTAGACGGCGACATCAATAAGGGAATGGAGGACAACTTCATTGGGGTTGGTCGAATTGGACTGTAGATGTTAGTTGAAATTTCACGGCCAGCCTTTTGTAGCTCTTTTGAAAATATCGATGCTGAAGATGGAGAATCACTAGCAGCAGTGGTCGGTGCTTGCGAATTAGAAGAAGATGCTAGGTTGGAACCCGAAAGGGTCGTTAATGATTCAAGAGTTTGAGTTGTTCAGGTACTACTCTGGGTATAATGGGTTACAACTGATTCGACCCTTCCATTAACATTTCTGTCCAACCTGATTCTACCCGGGCTTGACTGCTATGATACCCGTGTTCGACCCGATGCCATCATGTCTACCTTCCCTATCTATTCCCCAGAATATCACTGCCCATTCACTGCGAAATCTCCGTCCATTACATGCGACTCTGCAAGATACGCATAACGGTTGCTCCACTCACCACCAGTCAACATGTGTTTGCCGGCCCCCCGATTGCCCGTTCGGCGTTGCCGCCACTGCGCTTGCATCCAGGGCCCAAATGCAGAACCCAACTCCTCTCCTGTTTCATTGCTCACAAAGTGTCCCTCATCCACCGTCTTTGTAACTGGAGCTTGCTTAATTGTAGTTGTCACTGTTTCTAGACAATGCTCTTTATCATGTCCAACACGCCAACATCCAAAATAGATAAGATGAATCCCTTCATATTTGACTCGTTGAATTCTATTTTTGATTCTTACTCGTGGCACTAGAGGTTTCATTAAGTCAATTTCCACACATATCGGAGCAAACTTACCACGTAATGCCATTGCCGTATTCATATCTATTTTCAGAGGTTCACCAATTTGTTTCCCTACTTGATAAAGCACCTCTTCATCAAAATATTCAATTGGCAAACTTGGTAGACGAACCCAAATTGCAGTCCTTTTAATTGATGCTTCAAAGGGTATAAAATGCATACGCCATTTCATGACCACAAGATAATGTTCTTGAATAACCCACGGTCCTCCAGTGAGAGCTCAAGCATAATTAGTCTTAGACAACAGTTTTCTAAGATAGAATCCATCCCCCATGTCAATGAGGTCAAACTCTCCTTCAATCTATCAAAGCATGGCAATTCTCTGCTGGAGGAAGTGGTAGTTCACATTCTTGCCCCATAATTTCACAATCAGAGAAGTTTGCTACCTAGAATGTAATTCTCGCAAGCGGTCATCTGCAATCACCACTTCGGGAATAAATGCGTCATCACAGAGACATCATTCATCTCTTCAAACTCAGAGTCTGAATCATAAAGTATTTCCGTTCGTGCTGAGGAGTCGAGATCAGGACCAAGAAGCATATCTTTAACACTTCGTTCACCCACCGGCCGCTTCTCCCGTCATTTCCTTTCCCCCTTTTTGTACCCCGGTGTAAAAACTCATCCTCTTCAGCCGGAGACTTGCTATCAATTACGGAAGTCCATCTCCAGATTTCTGGAGCAGACTCCCCCCAGAAGCAGCAGACGTTTGAGAGAGTTTTTTTAGAGAATAATTCCCATCACATGAAAAGTGTACCCCTTGGATACCTTTTATTGTATTATGGTACCTAAGACCTCTTAAATACTATTTTTTTAAACCTAGGTATAATGGGTATCGATGGCTATTAGTACAATAACATAACACTAGAAATTAATATGGTAAGGCAACAAATTCTGAGACCATAACACCACGACATAATTCGGTTGCTTCAACAGACCGGCCGTTTTCCTACCCGCAACCGCCAATCTCTCGGGCCGATCTTTGGATGGTTACACTATGACCATCTAAAAGGATCCTTCAGAAAATCATGTTATTAAATAAAAAATATTAATTAGGTCATATCAAGAGTCGAACCCAGATTGCTAGATTCAAAATCCAGAGTGCTAACCACTACACCATAGAACCACTTGGGTGAGTAAATATCTGTATTTTAGTAAGCGATTAAAAAAATTGGTAATGATCGGCATTTAATGAAATATTAATCATTTCCCTAATAAATATAGTTTGAGTATACTTGGTCTCTTCATCAAAAGATTTGAATTTGAGCAATCTTGCTATTGACCCCTCAAACTCATCCAGCACAAGAAAAAAAAAATGTTCTATTGAAAACTGTTTTAAACAAAACTTGATCCCACTGTCTCGCACATGACCTTAGATTTGGCTCATCAAACAATAAAAAAGAATTCACACCATGCAAATAAGTACCCCCTTGGGGTGATTGCCAATGTGATCCAAAAAAACACTTGCATTTTTTGTTTGTGCTTCTTCCAAATAGACCATCAAAGAAAAAATTAGTTGTCCTTGGCCCACTGCATACTGCATGATACAAGAATCATTTTCAGACCACTAGAAGAAAAGGAACCACAAATTCAGGACTTACGAGTTTTCCAATCAAGCTCCTGTGCCTACCACTAACCACAGGTTCCCAAATATAAACAAAGAATAATCCAGAAAAATGTTGCATTTTTTTATGAAAAATGTATGTCAAGAAAGACCATATGAACTTCGAGAAAAACATTAAACCAATGGTAAAGTGCATCTGGGTGTCTATCATAACTTCCAACTTCCAGTGTGATCTTAGCATCCATGGCATTGGCACTGCAAAGGCCACACAGACTTCAGTTCAAGGCACTTTGTAATTGAGCTCTGTACCTGCAAAACGATCAATTCATAACGATAAAAAATATAAATATCAGAAACTCTTCACATCATGTTTCCTTTTTCTTTTTGCCCAACTAGGGGAAAAATAGTCAGAATGATCAATTCATAAAGATCAAAAAATATAAATCTCAGAAACTCTTCATGTTTCCATCCACTTTTTGCCTGAGAAGGGGAAAAATATTTCTGCATACGAGAGAAAAATATTCGTCGAAGAGCTAAGTTGCAGTGACAAACCATGCAAGTATCCGATCTAGATGGTCCTTGGTACAAGCTCAGGTAGATAAATTTTGCTTGAACATACCACGCACCTCAAAATTCCTTTCCAACAATGCTTTTCGCTCTGGGGGTATTGCACATTGCAAAGAGGGAGATTTAGGGAAAATAAAGATTAGTTTCTACTTCTTTAACCAACTCCTAATTTCTTACTTTCAGGCAAATATCTTGAAATCGCCATGCCAGCAGAAACAGCTACCGCATGTCACTCTGTAAGAGAAGAGTAATTTCAAGATTAAATTTTCTATATGCACAAACAAAAAAAAAAAAAAAATAATCGAAGAGCTATGCAGAGTGGTGAAAATCAATTTTATGCCTTTACTGTGATAGAAGTTGTGATTTTGCTTTCCCACACAGATAAATATTCTTGGTCACTCTTGGTTGCATACAAGAAAAGAAAAATCAAACTTTTTTGAAATTCTAAGCAACATCATAGACCATGTTTTTTGCTCTATTATTAGCTGAAACAGATTTCAGAAGCTTCAGCTGTAAACAAATAAGCAAAGAGAAGCAGTGAACAAAATTGAAGGGAACCAGTGATTGCAAAACTAAACAGGATTTCGGCTACTGAACATATTTATGGCCATTTCTAGAATACTTGGTGAACTGCAAATATATCTCACAAACTGTGTTTTGCTTCTACTAAGATGGATCCTCGCCTCTTAGATTTTAATGGTCAAAATTTTAGTAGAGTTGCTGTCCAAGCAAAGAAGATTAACCAGCATGAAATATATAGCTTAAATGCAGCTAATGATCTGGGAAACAGAATGCAGCTAAAAATCAGGCAATATAGAGTAGATATATTGGGTGAAGGTCATCAACCAAAATCAGATGATCTAATTTTGTATTTGGGGGGCGGGGGGATTTGCAGCTTGAAATCCGGCAACATATAGCAGATAGGTTAATTGCAAGAAGAATTTTATATCATGATGCATTGGTACAATAGAAAGCCCTAAAAGAAACTTCGTTTCCCAAAGACAAACATAGAACCAAAAAAAAAAAAACAAAAAAACTCTACCTCTACACTCCTAGTGACATGGCCACACATTCCCAACCTGAATCTTGACCCAAGAGGTCCAAGTATGCATATAAATCATGGAGGTTTCGGAATATTCTAGACCACTCTTAAATATGGTAGCATGGCCTAGACATATACATAAGATGTTAGAGTAGTATAGAGACTCTAAAGATGTTCTAGAGGCAACGTATTGTAGGCAATTTTATAAAATTCTTTAGAACTCTCAAGAGCTCTTTGGCTTGTCTATAAAAAGGCCAAACCCCCTCGTTTGTAGACATTAATCAAAGTTGTGAGTACAAGCCAACAAAGTTCTTTACAAGTTTCCTCACTTGTCTTTTTTTCTCATGTTTCCAACTCTTGAATAATCATTTGAGTTTAGGCTGAACTAGCAACAGTCTTAGTTAGTCTTAGAGAGTGCTAGTGTTGCACATGACAATATGCAAGCCAAAAGTCAACCCGTGACAGTCGGTGATTCGTGGGTTAGGCATGGCTTCTGCTTTCAATGTTTCCAACCCCATGGAGCTGGAGGGAGAGCATGCTAGTAGGGAGACCGACAAAAGTGCCAGGGGTGGCTGATAGAACATAAATTAGTATAATATTTGTGATTGAATTTGTTTTATTTTGAATAAATATTACATTAATGTCTATAATTTATGGTATTTTATATGCTAGAATTATTGGAAGAGACATATGAAGAAAAATGGAGAAAAATGAACTAATTTGGAGCATTCATGTTAAGAATGGAAAAATTAGACAGTAATGCTCTTTCATTAACATGTGTGCACATGGATCTCATGAAAATATTGCAAGGCTTTCTTGAAAACTAAATCAACATATTTCCTTTCTAGTTGCACAAAGATTCAAGGAAGGAGGAAGCCTAATTTGGAAATATTGAAGATTTGCAACACATATTGATTTATTCATAATATTTAGAAATATAAATTTTGGAAAAGCTCAATTTTGTAATCTTTGATTTTAGTTAGACTATTTCTTTGATAAGTCAAATAGGAATCCTAAATAAGAGAAACTTCCTTTTATTTAACAACTACCTCAAGATTTAGAGAAGTTTGCCTTTTTAGAAATTAGGAACTCACTCCAATTTATATAGTGTCACATGAAGCAAAAAATAAAATAAAATAAAATAAAATAGAGGAGGCAGCCCAAAGGGGGCAGCAGCCACTCACGTCCAAGGCATTGTATTCTTGGTTTCCAGCACATTATTTTCCAGCAATAGGTCACGTTCCTATAGGTCATTACTTCCAGCATATTCTGTCAACTTCCAGCAGCAAAAATTATTTAATTCCAGCAGTAGTTTTATTCCTTTGTGAGTTTTCTCCGTCCATGTTTTCTTGTTAATTTAATTTCTCCTTGATTTTTCATAATTATAAGAATTTATTGAGCATATTAATTCAACATATCATAGGTATTTATTTAATTATTATACTTCATAGATCATGATTTTCTAGAGTTTGTTAAATAGTGATCAATATTTAATTGATCTAAAATAATCTATAATTAATTAAAACGGTAAATATATAATTATTTGTTAATTTTAATAAAGTGATGAATGACATTTATATCATGAAATTGAATAATCTAATTTAAATGAACCCATTGTGTATTTGTTAATTAGAATTGAATCTCTCCAGATCTTAATGCCGTTAAAACTTTCAATCCTAAGAGTTTCTCTAGAGTTGACTCTCGATTAGAAAAATAATTAAAGAGTTTCTCTTAATTATCGACAAAATAAGGAGAGATTGGTCGTTGATCGTTTATCGACAACTATAACCAATTTATTTATGGGTGTTTAAATTTTTAGATAGATCGATAATCAATCACATGAAATCGATGTGATACAATTCCTTTGGCTAGAAAATTGATTTTTCTATTAAATTTTGTTCTTTTAATTTTGAATTGTTTAGTTATTTTCGTTTAGTTGATTATTTCTTTTGTTAGCTTAATTTATTAGTTTAGTTAATTTTCTAAACTCCTCATTCTTTTATTTTTATGTTTTTTCCTTAAAATAAGTAAATTCACAATTCTCTGAGAAAACGACTTTACTTACTCTATATTAGTATTTAGCGAAGTATATTAATTTATTTTTGGTAGTTTTACAATATACTAGTGGCAAAGGTTGGAAGAATGAGTCGGGCTCCAAGAGGTGATGGCCACTTTTGAGAAGAAGCTAGCAAGGGTGGAGCTAGCCATTGTCGATCACAATGATCGATGGAACATGCCACAACTTGATAGGGAAGAACTGTGGGAGGCATGCAAGGTGCCCTTGATCAGCCTGTTGATGGCCTTCTCAAGAGGGATGAGGCCATTAGGCTCATAATCAAATCTCTTCCATACGAGGTTGCCAAATTCAAAGGCAAGCTGGAGCCGTGCAAGGCATAACTGGCAACAGGTGTCAATGTGCCTAGTGGGGAGCCATCATTCCTTCAAGAGAAACTCCACAAGTTAAGGGCCAAACTCAATGCCTACAGGTCACAAGGGCCAGTAGGTGCTGTTGTGGGGGCACTAAGGATTGAAGTGCCACGACTCGAGGCTTATGGAGGGACAAGGAAAGTACAGGACATAGAGAACTTTTTTTATGAATTGGATAGGTACTTTGATGTGTTGGGCATCTTGGAAAATGCTACCAAGCTATGCATGGCTCTTCTATACCTTAAGAACACCGCATTGGTATGGTGTAGATGCAGGCGTGATGATGTATGCACAAGAGCTGACACCATCACCATGTAGGATGGATTCAAGGCTGAAGTAAAGAGACAATTTTAACCCACAGATGCGGAGGATGAAGCAAGGGCGAAACTCCATCAACTCCAGCACAAGGACAACCATATTCACAAGTATGTGCGGGAATTCTTTGAGTTAATACTTGAGATCTCAGATATAGCCCCTAAAGAGGCCTTGTTCACATTCATGGATGGCCTCAGCCATTGGGCCAAACTTGAGTTACAACATAAGAGCGTGCAAGATATCACTCAAGCCATGGCCATTGCCATTGCCATTGCCGAGTCTTTGTTTGAGTTCTGATGGAGATAAATTTAGTGTAATATTTGTGATTTATTTCATATTATTTTTAGAAAAATATTGCACTAATTTTGAGTATTTGTTGTACTAGAATCATTGGAGGTCATTTATGAAGGAAGGGGGAAAATTGAGCAAAAATTGATGATATGGCATGCAAGAGGAAATCCGGACGGAGATACTTGGCACATGGGCACGTCAATTTCAAATGAGTTGGACTACAAATTGGGAGCATGAATATTGAAGATTTTATTGTCTTAATTGGATTTTGAGAATTTAGAAATTTTTGGGTGTATTTATTTAACCTTGGGATTGTAAAAATATTTCACAAGATCTCTTTGTTTTGGTAATTTAGGTTTTTAGAGTTTTTACTTTTTAGTAAAAAAAAGGGTAAAAGAGAGAAATCTCATTTTTTTAGGAGTTTTAGTTGTGTTAGGAAAGGAAAGTGGATGTTATTCTCGCCAGCAGGAGCATTATTGTAGGAAGGAGAAATATTACTTTTTAAGAGTCCTTTTTGGGTTGTGAGTGTTGGAGAATAATATATATTCTTAAGGGGTCACTTGTTCTAGGGAGAATTGATTCACGCTTGCTGGCGGCTGGAGTTTTCTGGGGGAAGAACAGGAGACAGCTTTCTCCTTTATCTTGTAGAACATTTTAGTTTTCAATTGAAAAGAATTATTTTGTGAGTTTTTCTTTTAATATGTCTTCATTCTAATTTCTTTTCTAGTTGAAGGTTAGTTGAAACTTTAATTCATGATATTATGAGATCTAAATGTGTTTATTCATTCATCAATCATAGATATTTATTTAATTTCCGTACTTCATGGATCATGATTTTCTAGGGTTTATTGAATAGATAGCCAATGTTTAATAGACCTAGATTAATCTACAACTAATTAAAACGGTAAATCCGTAATTGTTTGTTAGTTTTATGAAGTGGTAATTGGCATTCATGTCATGGGAATGACATTCGTGTCATGGGATTAAATAATCTAATTTAAATGAACCCGATGTGTGTTTGTTAATTAGAATTGGGTCTCTCTAAATTTTAATGCTGTTGAAACTTTCAATCCTAAGAGTTTCTCTAGGGTTGACTCTCGATTAGGGAAATAATTAACGAATTTCTCTTAATTATCGACGAAGTAAGTAGAGATTGGTCGTTGGGCGATTGTCGGCGACTATAACCAATTTATTTATGCATTGCTGAATTATCCTTGAATCAATGATCAATCGATTGAATCAAAGTGGAAACGAACCCTTCAACTAGGTCAATTTATCTTGATTCTTATTATTCAATTTCACCCAATTTTATTTTTGTCAATTTGCTAATTCAATTGTAATTCTTTGTTTATTTAGATTTAGTAGTTAATTTAGTCAATTCAAAACCCCCAAATTTTATTTTGATTTTTATTTATCTTAAAAGAAATAAATCTCTTTTTTTTCCCTGTGGATTCGACCTTACTTACCCTAAACTCGTCTTTCGTAAAGTAGGTAATTTATTTTTGGTTGTTTGACACACACCAAATTTTGGCGCCGTTGCCGGGGAAAGGAAGGTGTCAAAAGATTTATTTCTTTTAATTTTTGTTTTCTTGTTTCTGGTTTATGCCTCGTTCTTCTCGTACAGGTAAACTAGTCTTTGACCCAGAAATCGAGAAAATAGCCCGAAAATTGAAAAAAGAGACTCAAGAAACAAAGAAGGCAGCAAGTTCATCGCTTGGAAACAATCTGGACAACCAGCTCATAGACTCAGACGTTGACATTGAAGAGAAGGACGTCAAAGAAATCAACATGGCAGCCCAACGAACTTTAAGGGAGTTGGCAACCCCAGAATTTAATCAACAACCTTTGTGCATTAATTTTTCCAATATTACAACTCCATTCGAATTAAAATCTGGGCTGATTCATTTATTGTCTAAATTTCATGGTCTTGCAGGGGAGGATCCTCATAAACATCTTAAGGAGTTCCACATTGTTTGCTCTACCATGAGACCACAAGGGGGTAACCGAAGAACAACTAAAACTTGTTGTTTTTCCTTTTTCATTGGTAGATAAGGCTAAGGATTGGCTCTTTTATTTACCTTCTGATTCTATTACTACTTGGCCTGACTTAGAGAGGATGTTTTTAGAAAAATTTTTTTCAGCTTCCCGTGCAGCTACTATTAGAAAGGAAATTTGCGGAATAAGGCAGTATAACAGGGAAAGCTTATATGAATATTGGGAAATGTTCAAACAACTATGTGCCAGCTGTCCTCAACATCAGATTCCAGAACAGTTGTTAATCCAATATTTTTACGAAGGTCTATCCCTAATGGAAAGGAATATGATTGATGCTGCAAGTGGAGGAGCATTAGTGAACAAAACACCAGACAAAGCAAGAAATTTGATCTCAAATATGGCAGCCAATGCCCAACAATTCAGAATAAGGTAAGAAATTCCAAAGAAGGTCAACGAGGTAAGTGATCTTTCCATTGGTCAAGAATTAAAAGAACTAACTTCTCTTGTGCGTAATTTCATTGTAGGAACAACACATCAGATCAAGGCATGTGGAGTTTGTTCTGATTTTGGTCATCCTACGGATTTCTGCCCTTCCCTTCAAGAAGATTCGAATGAACAACTCAATGCTGTGGGGGGATTTCCGGGACAACCACAACGGAAGTATGATCCCTACTCAAACGCGTATAACCCAGGATGGAGGGATCACCCAAATTTTAGTTATGGGAATCGACAACAAGGGTTTTAACAACAACCTCGATCACAATTTCAGTCACACCAACCCTCTTCAAATCAAGGTATGTCTTTAGAAGAAATTGTTAAAAGTTTGGCTAACAGCACTCAACAATTTCATCAGGAGACAAGAACCAGCATTCGGAACTTGGAAAGTCAGATTTCGCAATTGGCTGCAAACATGAGTCAAAATTAGAAAAATAAGGGGAAGCTACCTTCTCAAGTAGAGATCAATCCAAGGGAAAACGTGAGTGTTCTCATGGTTGAGAATGAAAAGAAGGTGCAGGACAATCCATTGCAAATCGAAGAGGATGAAGAGGTCGAAAAAAATGAAGCATCAACATTGAATAAATTGGCCACGGAGGAATGTAAAGAAACCGATTCTTCTAAGACCAAAATTGTAATTCCACCCCCTTTTCCTGGCAGGTTAGCAAGACCAAAGAAAGAGAATGAGGAGAAGGAAATTTTAGAGACATTTCGAAAGGTGAAAATCAATATCCCACTCTTGGATGCGATTCGACAAGTGCCAAGGTATGCAAAATTTCTCAAAGAACTATGCACTAGGAAGACAAAGCTAGGGGTTAGCGATAAGATTTGTGTTAATAAGAATGTTTTAGCCATCATCCAAAGAAAATTGCCTCCTAAGTGCAATGATCCGGGTATGTTCACCATACCAATCATCATAGGAGTCGAAAGAATAGAGAATGCAATGCTTGACCTAGGTGCCTCGATCAATGTTATGCCCTTAACTGTTTTTAGGTACTTGAATTTGGGACCTTTGAAGGAGACTAATGTGATCATATAATTAGCCGATAGGTCCACATCATACCCCGAAGGAATTGTTGAGGATGTCTTAGTCAAGGTCAATGAATTGATTTTTCCGGTTGATTTTTATATCATTGACATGGATGATACTTGTTCGCCAAACCCTGCTCTCATATTGCTTGGTAGGCCTTTCATGAAAACAGCAAAAACCAAGATTGATGTTGATAAAGGAACCCTATCATTTGAATTTGATGGCGAGAGTGTCACATTTAATATTTTCAATGCCATGCAATATCCGAATGACTCTGAATCTCTTTTTCATGTTACCATTATGGATTCCATTGTACATGAGAATGTTGAACAAAATGTGGTACTTGATAAACTTGATCTTGTGCTAAAAAAGGGATGGACAGATAAACAAATTAAGGAAACTCAAGACGAAGAAACAAAGGAAGTCATCATGGCTCTGCAGTCCACACCGGAGTTACCCAATAGGTATGTAAGCAATTTTCTGCCGTTACCTCTTTCTAATGAGAGAATTCTTCCTTCTACAATGCAGGCCCCAAAGCTCGAATTGAAGCCTTTACCCGAACATCTCAAGTATGCATATTTGGGAGACGAGGAAACTCTACCAGTAATCATAGCCAAGGATTTGACCGAAAATCAAGAAGAAAGCTTGATGCGGGTATTGAGAGAGTACAAAACGGCTATTGGATAGACCCTAACGGACATAAAAGGTATCAGCCCATCGGTATGCATGCATCGGATTCTGCTCGAACCCGACTCCAAACCGGTAAGAGAACTTCAACGCAAACTCAATCCTTCCATGAAAGAAGTTGTTCTGAAAGAAATTTTGAAACTATTAGAGTTGGGAATTATATATCCTATTTCTGATAGTCGATGGGCGAGTCCGGTTCATGTTGTGCCCAAAAAGAGTGGATTTCAATTGGTGAAAAATGAGAACAATGAGCTAGTACCAATGAGACTTCAAACCGGGTGGCGAATGTGCATTGACTTTAGAAAATTAAATACAGTCACCTGGAAGGATCATTTTCCTTTACCTTTCATTGATCAAATGCTTGAAAGATTGGCGGGTAAATTATTTTTCTGTTTCTTGGATGGGTATTCGGGCTATTACCAAATAGTTGTAGCTCAAGAAGATCAAGAAAAGACTACTTTCACTTGCCCATTTGGAACTTTTGCATATCGTAGGATGCCTTTTGGACTTTGTAATGCACCGGGAACATTTCAAAGATGCATGATGAGTATATTTTCTGATTTGATTGAAAATTGTATTGAGATTTTCATAGATGATTTTACGGTGTATGGTGATTCGTTCAATCATTGCCTAGATAATTTGTGTAAAGTTCTTAAGAGATGCATTGACACTAATCTAGTCCTTAACTATGAGAAATGTCATTTTATGGTGAAGGAGGGAATAGTGTTGGGTCATGTAGTCTCTTCAAGAGGCATTAAAGTCGATAAAGCCAAGGTAGATTTAATTACTAACTTGTCATATCCTACTAACGTGCGCGAGATTCAAAGTTTTCTTGGTCATGCAGGGTTCTATCGAAGATTCATAAAGGATTTTTCAAAAATAGCTCAACCACTCTTGAGATTGCTGCAAAATGATGTCACATTCGAGTTTGGAAATGATTGTAAGTTGGCTTTTGATAAATTGAAAGTTTTACTAACTTCAGCCCCAATTTTGCAGGCACCCATTTGGGAACTACCATTCGAGTTAATGTGCGATGCTAGCCATTATACAGTAGGAGCCGTTTTTGGACAAAGAGAAGGGAAACAATCACATGCTATTTACTATGCCTCGAAAACGCTCAACTCAGCCCAATGCAATTACACCACAACGGAGAAGGAGCTTCTTGCCACAGTCTTTGCTTTTGAAAAATTTAGATCTTATTTATTAGGGTCTAAAGTTATTGTGTATTCTGATCATGCAGCCTTGAAATACCTCCTGTCGAAGAAGGAATCAAAGCCACGACTCATTCGTTGGGTTCTACTACTGCAAGAGTTCGATTGGGAGATACGAGACCGAAAGGGGACTGACAATTCAGTTGCGGATCATCTAAGCAGGCTGGTTCAGGAAGAGGAAAATGTTCCCATCACTGAGACATTTCCGGATAAGCATTTGTTCGCTCTACAAGGTAAGGAAGGCAAGGAACCTTGGTTTGCTCACATTGTTAATTTCTTAGTGACCGGGATACTACCACATGGATTGACCACAGTACAAAAGAATAAAATCAGGAATGACTCTAAGTATAATATATGGGATGAACCTTACTTGTGGAAAATAGGGTCTGATCAAATCATTCGTAGATGTGTCTCTAATGAGGAAATTCATTCCATAATTGCTTATTGTCATAGTCATGCATGTGGTGGACATTTTGGCCCCAAAAGGACGGCTAGAAAAATTCTGGATAGTGGTTTTTACTGGGAGTCCATTTTTAAAGATGCTTACCATTATTACAAAAGTTGTGAAAATTGCCAAAAAATGGGTAACATATCTTCTCGGGACGAAATGCCTCAAACTCCTATCTTGTTTTGTGAGATTTTTGATGTATGGGGTATGGATTTCATGGGACCATTCCCTAGCTCATGTGGATGTTTATATATTTTGCTTGCGGTTGATTATGTTTCGAAATGGGTAGAAGCAAAAGCTACCCGCACTAATGACTCTAAGGTTGTTGTAGGCTTTCTTAAATCTAATATTTTTAGTAGATTTGGAGTGCCGAAGGCGATTATTAGTGATCAAGGTACACATTTTTGCAACCGTACGATGGAGGCTTTAATGCGAAAGTATGGGGTAAATCACCGAGTGGCTACCGCATATCATCCACAAACCAATGGGCAAGCAAAAGTTTCCAACCGAGAAATCAAAAGCATTCTAGAAAAGATGGTGAATCCAAGTCGTAAGGATTGGAGTTTACGATTGGAGGACGCACTTTGGGCATATCGAACAGCATACAAAACCTCAATTGGAATATCACCATATCGTTTAGTTTTCGGTAAGTTATGTCATTTACTGGTTGAAATTGAACATCGTGCTTTTTGGGCAGTCAAGCAATGCAACTTAGATGCCAAGGAAGCTGGAGTGGGAAGGAAATTACAGCTCCAAGAGTTGGAGGAGATTCGTTTGGAGGCGTACGATAATGCAAGGATGTATAAGGAACGAACCAAATACCTTCATGACAAATTCTTGCATTGGAAGCAATTCTCGGTAGGGCAAAAAGTTCTCCTTTACAATTCAAGATTGAAACTCATGCCGGGTAAGCTTAAGTCTCGTTGGGTAGGTCCGTACATGATTATAAGTATGATTCAAATTCAAAGTTTGGAAACTAACAAGATTTTTCAGGTTAATGGTCATAGACTCAAACCTTTTGTCGAAGGTTTTGATTTGTCTATGGTGGAGGAGATAAATCTAACAAACCCGGTCTACGTTAAAGAATGATTGAACGAGACAGTGTCAAGCCAACGACATTAAACAACAGCGCTATTGGGAGGCAACCCAAAGTTTATTTGTTTTTATTTATTTTATTTTCTTTATTTATGTTACTTAGTTTAGGCCTTTGTTTTTATAAAAAAAAAAAAAAAAAAAAAAAAAAAAAAAAAAGAGAGACAGCCTTGCTCTGTTGTTAAGGCGTGCCCACGCCTTAACAAGCCTTCGCTTCTGGCTAATATTACCCATATTTTTAAGTGACCAGATTTGGACCCATTTTAGGGCGTGCCCACGCCCTAACTCAACTCCACGGCTGTCAATATTAGACTTTGGCGCTTGAAACACACAGAAAAGGACCCTCGTTAGGGCGTGCCCACGCCCTAATCACCCTTTTAAGCTGTCCATTCTTGCCTTGATTTTGAACATGATCAGATTATAACCTTCATTAGGACGTGCCCACGCCCTAAGGAAGCTCTTCTTCTGCCAAGCCAAGTGGCATTATTGGAAAAAAAAAAAAGAAAGAAAGAAAGAAAAAAAAAGAGCGATAAGTGAGAAGTCTTGCCTCAAGCGCTGCGTTCCCAATTACTGCGCACCTCAATAGGGTTTCTTCAATCTCTGCATTGCGGCTTATTCATCCCCAAACTGCAGCAAATTGATTAGGGTTTCGTCATCAATCAAGCATCTCGCACCCCTCTTTCATCATCCATCGAAGAAATTTTTGAAGATCCATCCTTGAATTTGCCCAAGACCTCTCCTGGCATTTTCGATTTCCTCATTCAATCATCGCCATCGCAGACCCGTCTTCCAAAGAGCAGCATTCGACACATTCTATGGGTCGGAAACACTCAACAAACCAACCTTATGGCTTGCGAAATCGGGGAGATTCTGTTCGCCCATCAGTCGCGCCTTCTACCTCGCGACGATCGAAGCCCCTCCAAGTTTCAATCTCTTCAACAAGTGATGGATCAACAAGTTCTTCTTCATCCGATTCATTGCAGTCCCATGAGAGACCACCCAACCTCCCCTGCATCAATCATGTGCGAAGAAGGTCCACGCCTCTTCGTTGGTCCAAACCCTCCAAACCCTAAGCGACGAAAGGAAGTTGACGCAATCCCTGCTGATACTACAATCCCTGTCGGACAACAACCAGTGCAGAACACTCCTTCTGCTTTAGAACAACAAGCGGGTATTTCTTCTGCTCGCCCACCTCGGATACGATCCAGAATTGCTAAAGGGAAGTCAGTCTTACCTCCACCAAAAGCACAACTTCGGTTTTCTCTAAAATTCAGCACTGCAGACATGAGGAAGAGGTATTCTGAAATCTCCACTAGGCCCATAATTCCTTGCAAATACTTTCATATTCAGTCTTTGCAATTATTGCACATCTATGATTCTATTGTTCAATATCTATCTGCAATTGGCTGGAATGCGTATTTGCACTTGAATTGCCCTGTATTTGTCGAGTTAACCTATGAATTTTACACAACGTTTCAATTCCTCACTCCTAAGGATTTCATTTCATATACTCCTAGGTTAATTTCATTTAGGCTATTGAATCATACATTTCACATGTCTTTAACTGAATTTAATGTTGCATTAGGGTTTTTAGAAGAAGGTCAAGAACAGTCTCTCTTGTATCAAAATAGCTTATGTGATTTTCCGCCTCATTTTAACTCTGATTATACTGCGATTTGGGCTGACCTGTCTTTAGACTCTTTTAGCTACCATCCTAGTCATTCTAAGGGTAGCAAGCTGAAAAACCCTGCATTGCAAATCATACATCGATTCTTAGCCTTTAGTTTCTCGGGTCGTAAAGACAGTTCAGCTGTGTGTACAAAGCCTGAATTATTTTTTCTTTGGTGTATGCACACAGCGCAAAGAGTTAATTTTGGCTATTGGGTGGCATCTCAATTCTTATCTTGTGTTAACAAACCTAGAAGACCATTGATCTTAGGATCCTTAATTACCCAATTGGCTGTGAATCTAGGTCTCTTGAACTTAGATGATCACTCTTTGCGCATTGCATGCCCAATGGACCCGCTGGATTTAGATTGTTTAATGCGTATAGGCATTGTGTCATCATTTCAAGGACGATATTCTTTTAACCTCCCGGGTGAGCACTGGGAGAGGTTTTCTTCTTCGCCTGCAGTTGCCTCCCAGCATAGTGTTAATCCTCCTTCCAGTGGCAGCCAGCCTTCTGCAGACTCATGGCATGCAATGAACGAGCGTTTGTTTCGATTAGAACACAACTTGATGGCCTACTTCGAGTCCGTTGGTTTTCGTCCTCCATTCCCACCACCACCATAGGGGAGTATTGTTCTATCTTTCCTTTTGGTTGTTTCTTTATTCTTGCACGTTCTCTTGCTTTCTTTTGCTTTTTCTTCACTTAGGCATACATTGAGGACAATGTATGATTTAGGTGTGGGGGGAGTGTTTAGCAGTTTTTTTTTAGGTGTTTTAGTTTCAATTTTGCATACTTACTTAAGTTACAATTGGATTTAGAGTTTTTATATTTAAAAAAAAAAAATATTCGTTCGAGCTCTCTTAGTTAATGTGCACTGTTTGGTTGGCTGAAAACATATGAAAAATGGCATGTATCAATGGTCTTTATACTTTAAGTGGTTATTCATGTCTTTAATAGTTTTCTTTGAATGAGAAGCATGTGAGATTCGATACAAACCCCATCTAAAAGTGAGGTTTTGAGCCAATAAGCGAGCAAATTCATTTTTTTGTGCTCGGAATTTCTTTTCTTCATGAGTGATTATCGCACTTGGATTGATCATTCTAGAACTTGCAATGTTATGCATTTCGAGATCACATCTAGGGTTTCATGCATTGAAATGATAAAGACACTTAAGTTTTACCTCATTTTGGCTTTCGTAAAAATCCCTTCCCTGAATTTTATTCCCTTTAGTGAACCAAATTGAGCCTGAAACCCTTTCTTTCTTCAAAACCCTCAATACAACACCACAATCTTATTTTGGCTTGCGTTTCAACCCTTGTACCAAGAATTTATGTAATTAATTGCATAATTTTAGTTATATTTTTTATCTCATTAGGAAAGTGCTGACTTGAATGTTGAGTTTGATCCTTTCATTGATGTGAAATGAAAACGGAATTCATGATTATGAAAGGAAGAAAGAATTTGAGTTTTGTTCACTATTTGTATGGAGATACTCAACGAAAATAGAAAATAAAAAAAAGGGGGGGAAAAGAAAAGAAAAGCAGCAGCAAAAAAAAAAAAAAAAACCCTGTATCTCTGAAAATTTCATTTCAGTCATAGATCAATGATTGAAAAAGTCTATATTTTTATGTATTTGTGACTGTTGGCTATTATGAGCACATGTGAGTATCAAGAACATGTACTTTTGGTGTGCTATTTGTGTGAGGTGAAAGTGTTCATTGTATAAGGAATTGTGTAGTTAATTACATATTATTCTGGTACATTTTAACCCTTAATATCCCTTTTTATCCTACCCTTTAATCCTAACCACGTTACAACCAAAAGAAAGACCTTTTGATTTATGCATGAAATTCAAATTTTTAAGTGGTGGAGATTTGATATATTTGCAAGCATATGGTAATGCCAATTCCAATGTGTTGATTTGAGTGTTACTGTTATATTCTTCACCCAATTCTGAGTGCATTTGAGTGAACCCTTGGAGAGGATTGTTGAATCTTGCTGTTTTGATTTTATAAGAAACTAGTGGGATTTGTAGTAGTTGCTCTGGTGTAAAGCACTGTAAAGTACATGTCATTACGATTATGTTCTAGGTTTTAACTCTGGTGTGTGTCAAACAACCAAAAATAAATTACTTACTTTACGAAAGACGAGTCTCGGGTAAGTAGGGTCGAATCCACAGGGAAAAAAAAGGAGATTTATTTCTTTTAAGATAAATAAAAATCAAAATAAAATTTGGGGGTTTTGAATTAACTAAATTAACTACTAAATCTAAATAAACAAAGAATTACAATTGAATTAGCAAATTGACAAAAATAAAATTGGGTGAAATTGAATGAATAAGAATCAAGATAAATTGACCTAGTTGAAGGGTTCGTTTCCACTTTGATTCAATCGATTGATCATGTATCAAGGATAATTCAGCAATGCATAAATAAATTGGTTATAGTCGCCGACAATCGACCAACGACCAATCTCTCCTTACTTCGTCGATAATTAAGAGAAGCTCGTTAATTATTTCCCTAATCGAGAGTCAACCTTAGAGAAGCTCTTAGGATTGAAAGTCTCAACAGCATTAAAATTTAGAGAGACCCAATTCTAATTAACAAACACACATCGGGTTCATTTAAATTAGATTATTTAATCCCATGACACGAATGTCATTCCCATGACATGAATGCCAATTACCACTTCATTAAAACTAACAAACAATTACAGATTTGTCGTTTTAATTAGTTGTAGATTAATCTAGGTCTATTAAATATTGGCCATCTATTCAATAAACCCTAGAAAATCATGATCCATGAAGTACGGAAATTAAATAAATATCTATGATTGATGAATGAATAAACACATTTAGATCTCATAATATCATAAATCAAAGTTTCAACTAACCTTCAACTAGAAAAGAAATTAGAATGAAAACATATTAAAAGAAAAACTCACAAAATAATTCTTTTCAATTGAAAACTAAAATGTTCTACAAGATAAAGGAGAAAGTCGTCTCCTGTTCTTCCCCCAGAAAACTCCAGCCGCCAGCAAGCGTGAATCAATTCTCCCTGGAACAAGTGACCCCTTAAGAATATATATTATTCTCCAACACTCACAACCCAAAAAGGACTCTTAAAAAGCAATATTTTTCCTTCCTACAATAATGCTCCTGCTGGCGAGAATAACATCCACTTTCCTTTCCTAACACAACTAAAACTCCTAAAAAAATGAGATTTCTCTCTTTTACCCTTTTTTTTACTAAAAAGTAAAAACTCTAAAAACCTAAATTACCAAAACAAAGAAATCTTGTGAAATATTTTTACAATCCCAAGGTTAAATAAATACACCCAAAAATTTCTAAATTCTCAAAATCCAATTAAGACAATAAAATCTTCAATATTCATGCTCCCAATTTGTAGTCCAACTCCTTTGAAATTGACATGCCCATGTGCCAAGTATCTCCGTCCGGATTTCCTCTTGCATGTCATATCATCAATTTTTGCTCAATTTTCCCCTTTCCTTCATAAATGATCTCCAATGATTCTAGTACAACAAATACTCAAAATTAGTGCAATATTTTTCTAAAATTAATATGAAATAAATCACAAATATTACACTAAATTTATCTCCATCAAATTCCCACACACCAAAACGATGCTTGTCCTCAAGCATCCTCATCCAAATAAAACGTAGATTGTTCTAACTATTATTTTCTCTTCTTCCAAGCTCCAAAGCTAATTAGCACCATAGAGTTAAACCTAGAACATAATCGTAACGACATGTACTTTACAGTGCTTTACACCAGAGCAACTACTACAAATCCCACTAGTTTCTTATAAAATCAAAACAGCAAGATTCAACAATCCTCTCCAAGGGTTCACTCAAATGCACTCAGAATTGGGTGAAGAATATAACAGTAACACTCAAATCAACACATTGGGATTGGCATTTCCATATGCTTGCAAATATATCAAATCTCCACCACTTAAAAATTTGAATTTCATGCATAAATCAAAAGGTCTTTCTTTTGGTTGTAACGTGGTTAGGATTAAAGGGTAGGATAAAAAGGGATATTAAGACTTAAAAGGTACCAGAATAATATGTAATTAACTACACAATTCCTTATACAATGAACACTTTCACCTCACACAAATAGCACACCAAAAGTACATGTTCTTGATACCCACATGTGCTCATAATAGTCAACAGTCACAAATACATAAAAATGTAGACTTTTTCAATCAATGATCAATGACTGAAATGAAATTTTCAGAGATACAAGGTTTTTTTTTTTTTCTGCTGCTGCTTTTCTTTTCTTTTCCCCCCTTTTTTTTATTTTCTATTTTCGTTGAGTATCTCCATACAAATAGTGAACAAAACTCAAATTCTTTCTTCCTTTCATAATCATGAATTCCGTTTTCATTTCACATCAATGAAAGGATCAAACTCAACATTCAAGTCAGCACTTTCCCAATGAGACAAAAAATATAACTAAAATTATGTAATTAATTACATAAATTCTTGGTACAAGGGTTGAAACGCAAGCCAAAATAAGACTGTGGTGTTGTATTGAGGGTTTTGAAGAAAGAAAGGGTTTCAGGCTCAACTTGGTTCACTAAAGGGAATAAAATTCAGGGAAGGGATTTTTACGAAAGCCAAAATGAGGTAAAACCTAAGTGCCTTTATCATTTCAATCCATGAAACCCTAGATGTGATCTCGAAATGCATAACATTGCAAGTTCTAGAATGATCAATCCAAGTGCGATAATCACTCATGAAGAAAAGAAATTCCGAGCACAAAAAAATGAATTTGCTCGCTTATTGGCTCAAAACCTCACTTTTAGATGGGGTTTGTATCGAATCTCACATGCTTCTCATTCAAAGAAAACTATTAAAGACATGAATAACCACTTAAAGTATAAAGACCATTGATACATGCCATTTTTCATATGTTTTCAGCCAACCAAACAGTGCATATTAATTAAGAGAGCTCGAACGAATATTTTTTTTTTTTTTAAATAGAAAAACTCTAAATCCAATTGTAACTTAAGTAAGTATGCAAAATTGAAACTAAAACACCTAAAAAAAAAACTACTAAACACTCCCCCCACACCTAAATCATACATTATCCCCAATGTATGCCTAAGTGAAGAAAAAGCAAAAGAAAGCAAGAGAACGTGCAAGAATAAAGAAACAACCAAAAGGAAAGATAGAACAATACTCCCCTATGGTGGTGGTGGGAATGGAGGATGAAAACCAACGGACTCGAAGTAGGCCATCAAGTTGTGTTCCAATCAAAACAAACGCTCGTTCATTGCATGCCATGAGTCTGCAGAAGGATGGCTGCCATTGGAAGGAGGATCAACACTATGCTGGGAGGCAACTGCAGGCGAAGAAGAAAACCTCTCCCGGTGCTCACCCAGGAGGTTAAAAGAATATCGTCCTTGAAATGATGACACAATGCCCATACGCATTAAACAATCTAAATCCAGCGGGTCCATTGGGCATGCAATGCGCAAAGAGTGATCATCTAAGTTCAAGAGGCCTAGATTCACAGCCAATTGGGTAATGAAGGATCCTAAGATCAATGGTCTTCTAGGTTTGTTAACACAAGATAAGAATTGAGATGCCACCCAATAGCCAAAATTAACTCTTTACGCTGTGTGCATACACCAAAGAAAAAATAATTCATGCTTTGTACACACAGCTGAACTGTCTTTACGACCCGAGAAACTAAAGGCTAAGAATCGATGTATGATTTGCAATGCAGGGTTTTTCAGCTTGCTACCCTTAGAATGACTAGGATGGTAGCTAAAAGAGTCTAAAGACAGGTCAGCCCAAATCGCAGTATAATCAGAGTTAAAATGAGGCGGAAAATCACATAAGCTATTTTGATACAAGAGAGACTGTTCTTGACCTTCTTCTAAAAACCCTAATGCAACATTAAATTCAGTTAAAGACATGTGAAATGTATGATTCAATAGCCTAAATGAAATTAACCTAGGAGTATATGAAATGAAATCCTTAGGAGTGAGGAATTGAAACGTTGTGTAAAATTCATAGGTTAACTCGACAAATGCAAGGCAATTCAAGTGCAAATACGCATTCCAGCCAATTGCAGATAGATATTGAACAATAGAATCATAGATGTGCAGTAATTGCAAAGACTGAATATGAAAGTATTTGCAAGGAATTATGGGCCTAGTGGAGATTTCAGAATACCTCTTCCTCATGTCTGCAGTGCTAAATTTTAGAGAAAACCGAAGTTGTGCTTTTGGTGGAGGTAAGACTGACTTCCCTTTAGCAATTCTGGATCGTATCCGAGGTGGGCGAGCAGAAGAAATACCCGCCTGTTGTTCTAAAGCAGAAGGAGTGTTCTGCACTGGTTGTTATCCGACAGGGATTGTAGTATCAGCAAGGATTGCGTCAACTTCCTTTCGTCGCTTAGGGTTTGGAGGGTTTGGACCAACGAAGAGGCGCGGACCTTCTTCGCACACGATTGATGCAAGGGAGGTTGGGTTTGGTCTCTCATGGGACTGCAATGGATCGGATGAAGAAGAACTTGTTGATCTATCACTTGTTGAAGAGATTGAAACTTGGAGGGGTTTCGATCATCGCGAGGTAGAAGGCGCGACTGATAGGCGAACAGAATCTCCCCGATTTCGCAAGCCATAACATTGATTTGTTCAGTGTTTCCGACCCATAGAATGTGTCGAATGCTGCTCTTTGGAAGACGGGTCTGCGATGGCGATGATTGAATGAGGAAATCGAAAATGCCAGGAGTGGTCTTGGGCAAATTTAAGGATGGATCTTCCAAAATTTCTTCGATGGATGATGAAAAAGGGGTGCGAGATGCTTGATTGATGACGAAACCCTAATCAATTTGCTGCAGTTTGGGGATGAATAAGCCGCAATGCAGAGATTGAAGAAACCCTATTGAGGTGCGCAGTAATTGGGAACGCAGCGCTTGAGGCAAGACTTCTCACTTATCGCTCTTTTTTTTCTTTCTTTCTTTTTTTTTTTTCCCAATAATGCCACTTGGCCTGGCAGAAGAAGAGCTTCCTTAGGGCGTGGGCACGTCCTAATGAAGGTTATAATCTGATCATGTTCAAAATCAAGGCAAGAATGGACAGCTTAAAAGGGTGATTAGGGCGTGGGCACGCCCTAACGAGGGTCCTTTTCTGTGTGTTTCAAGCGCCCAAGTCTAATATTGACAGCCGTGGAGTTGAGTTAGGGCGTAGGCACGCCCTAACAAGGGTCCAAATCTGGTCACTTAAAAATATGGGTAATATTAGCCAGAAGCGAAGGTTTGTTAAGGCGTGCCACGCCTTAACAACAGAGCAAGGCTGTCTCTTTTTTTTTTTTTTTAAAAAAAAAAAAAAAACAAAAGCCTAAACTAAGTAACATGAATAAAGAAAATAAAATAAATAAAAACAAATAAACTTTGGGTTGCCTTCCAATAGCGCTATTGTTTAATGTCGTTGGCTCGACACTGTCTCGTTCAATCATTCTTCAACGTAGACCGGGTTTGTTAGATTTATCTCCTCCACCATAGACAAATCAAAACCTTCGACAAAAGGTTTGAGTCTATGACCATTAACCTGAAAAATCTTGTTAGTTTCCAAACTTTGAATTTGAATCATACCATATGGAGAGATACTTATAATCATGTACGGACCTACCCAACGAGACTTAAGCTTACTCGGCATGAGTTTCAATCTTGAATTGTAAAGGAGAACTTTTTGCCCTACCGAGAATTGCATCCGATGCAAGAATTTGTCATGAAGGTATTTGGTTCGTTCCTTATACATCCTTGCATTATCGTACGCCTCCAAACGAATCTCCTCCAACTCTTGGAGCTGTAATTTCCTTCCCACTCCAGCTTCCTTGGCATCTAAGTTGCATTGCTTGACTGCCCAAAAAGCACGATGTTCAATTTCAACCGGTAAATGACATAACTTACCGAAGACTAAACGATATGGTGACATTCCAATTGGGGTTTTGTATGCTGTTCGATATGCCCAAAGTGTGTCCTCCAATCGTAAACTCCAATCCTTACGACTTGGATTCACCGTCTTTTCTAAAATGCTTTTGATTTCTCGGTTGGAAACTTCTGTTTGCCCGTTGGTTTGTGGATGATATGCGGTAGCCACTCGGTGATTTACCCCATACTTTCGCATTAAAGCCTCCATCGTACGGTTGCAAAAATGTGTACCTTGATCACTAATAATCGCCTTCGGCACTCCAAATCTACTAAAAATATTAGATTTAAGAAAGCCTACAACAACCTTAGAGTCATTAGTGCAGGTAGCTTTTGCTTCCACCTATTTCGAAACATAATCAACCGCAAGCAAAATATATAAACATCCACATGAGCTAGGGAATGGTCCCATGAAATCCATACCCCATACATCAAAAATCTCACAAAACAAGATAGGAGTTTGAGGCATTTCGTCCCGAGAAGATATGTTACCCATTTTTTGACAATTTTCACAACTTTTGCAATAATGGTAAGCATCTTTAAAAATGGACTCCCAGTAAAAACCACTATCCAGAATTTTTCTAGCCGTCCTTTTGGGGCCAAAATGTCCACCACATGCATGACTATGACAATAAGCAATTATGGAATGAATTTCCTCATTAGGGACACATCTACGAATGATTTGATCAGACCCTATTTTCCACAAGTAAGTTTCATCCCATATATAATACTTAGAGTCATTCCTGATTTTATTCTTTTGTGCTGTGGTCAATCCATGTGGTAGTATCCAGGTCACTAAGAAATTAACAATGTCAGCAAACCAAGGTTCCTTACCTTCCTTACCTTGTAGAGCGAACAAATGCTCATCCGGAAATGTCTCAGTGATGGGAACATTTTCCTCTTCCTGAACTAGCCTGCTTAGATGATTCGCAACTGAATTGTCAGTCCCCTTTCGGTCTCGTATCTCCCAATCGAACTCTTGTAGTAGTAGAACCCAACGAATGAGTCGTGGCTTTGATTCCTTCTTCGACAGGAGGTATTTCAAGGCTGCATGATCAGAATACACAACAACTTTAGACCCTAATAAATAAGATCTAAATTTTTCAAAAGCAAAGACTATGGCAAGAAGCTCCTTCTCTGTTGTGGTGTAATTGCATTGGGTTGAGTTGAGCGTTTTCGAGGCATAATAAATAGCATGTGATTGTTTCCCTTCTCTTTGTCCAAGAACGGCTCCTACTGCATAATGGCTAGTATCGCACATTAACTCGAATGGTAGTTCCCAAATGGGTGCCTGCAAAATTGGGGCTGAAGTTAGTAAAACTTTCAATTTATCAAAAGCCAACTTACAATCATTTCCAAACTCGAATGTGACATCATTTTGCAGCAATCTCAAGAGTGGTTGAGCTATTTTTGAAAAATCCTTGATGAATCTTCGATAGATCCCTGCATGACCAAGAAAACTTCGAATCTCGCGCACGTTAGTAGGATATGACAAGTTAGTAATTAAATCTACCTTGGCTTTATCGACTTCAATGCCTCTTGAAAAGACTACATGACCCAACACTATTCCCTCCTTCACCATAAAATGACATTTCTCATAGTTAAGGACTAGATTAGTGTCAATGCATCTCTTAAGAACTTTACACAAATTATCTAGGCAATAATTGAACGAATCACCATACACCGTAAAATCATCTATGAAAATCTCAATACAATTTTCAATCAAATCAGAAAATATACTCATCATGCATCTTTGAAATGTTCCCGGTGCATTACAAAGTCCAAAAGGCATCCTACGATATGCAAAAGTTCCAAATGGGCAAGTGAAAGTAGTCTTTTCTTCATCTTCTTGAGCTACAACTATTTAGTAATAGCCCGAATACCAATCCAAGAAACAAAAAAATAATTTACCCGCCAATCTTTCTAGAATTTGATCAATGAAAGGTAAAAGAAAATGATCCTTCCAGGTGACTGTATTTAATTTTCTAAAGTCAATGCACATTCGCCACCCGGTTTGAAGTCTCATTGGTACTAGCTCATTGTTCTCATTTTTCACCAATTGAAATCCACTCTTTTTGGGCACAACATGAACCGGACTCACCCATCGACTATCAAAAATAGGATATATAATTCCCAACTCTAATAGTTTCAAAATTTCTTTCAAAACAACTTCTTTCATGGAAGGATTGAGTTTGCGTTGAAGTTCTCTTACCGGTTTGGAGTCAGGTTCGAGCAGAATCCGATGCATGCATACCGATGGGCTGATACCTTTTATGTCCGCTAGGGTCCATCCAATAGCCGTTTTGTACTCTCTCAATACCCGCATCAAGCTTTCTTCTTGATTTTCGATCAAATCCTTGGCTATGATTACCAGTAGAGTTTCCTCGTCTCCCAAATATGCATACTTGAGATGTTCGGGTAAAGGCTTCAATTCGAGCTTTGGGGCCTATATTGTAGAAGGAAGAATTCTCTCATTAGAAAGAGGTAACGGCAGAAAATTGCTTACATACCTATTGGATAACTCCGGTGTGGACTGCAGAGCCATGATGGCTTCCTTTGTTTCTTCGTCTTGAGTTTCCTCAATTTGTTTATCTGTCCATCCCTTTTTTAGCACAAGATCAAGTTTATCAAGTACCACATTTTGTTCAACATTCTCATGTACAATGGAATCCATAATGGTAACATGAAAAAGAGATTCAGAGTCATTCGGATATTGCATGGCATTGAAAATATTAAATGTGACACTCTCGCCATCAAATTCAAATGATAGGGTTCCTTTATCAACATCAATCTTGGTTTTTGCTGTTTTCATGAAAGGCCTTCCAAGCAATATGAGAGCAGGGTTTGGCGAACAAGTATCATCCATGTCAATGATATAAAAATCAACCGGAAAAATCAATTCATTGACCTTGACTAAGACATCCTCAACAATTCCTTCGGGTATGATGTGGACCTATCGGCTAATTGTATGATCACATTAGTCTCCTTCAAAGGTCCTAAATTCAAGTACCTAAAAACAGTTAAGGGCATAACATTGATCGAGGCACCTAGGTCAAGCATTGCCTTCTCTATTCTTTTGACTCCTATGATGATTGGTATGGTGAACATACCCGGATCATTGCACTTAGGAGGCAATTTTCTTTGGATGATGGCTGAAACATTCTCATTAACACAAATCTTATCGCTAACCCCTAGCTTTGTCTTCCTAGTGCATAGTTCTTTGAGAAATTTTGCATACCTTGGCACTTGTCGAATCGCATCCAAGAGTGGGATATTGATTTCCACCTTTTGAAATGTCTTTAAAATTTCCTTCTCATTCTCTTTCTTTGGTCTTGCTAACCTGCCAGGAAAAGGGGGTGGAATTACAATTTTGGTCTTAGAAGAATCAGTTGCTTTACTTACCTCCGTGGCCAATTTATTCAATGTTGATGCTTCATTTTTTTCGACCTCTTCATCCTCTTCGATTTGCAATGGATTGTCCTGCACCTTCTTTTCATTCTCAACCATGAGAACACTCACGTTTTCCCTTGGATTGATCTCTACTTGAGAAGGTAGCTTCCCCTTATTTTTCTCATTTTGACTCATGTTTGCAGCCAATTGCGAAATCTGACTTTCCAAGTTCCGAATGCTGGTTCTTGTCTCCTGTTGAAATTGTTAAGTGCTGTTAGCCAAACTTTTAACAATTTCTTCTAAAGACATACCTTGATTTGAAGAGGGTTGGTGTGACTGAAATTGTGATCGAGGTTGTTGTTGAAACCCTTGTTGTCGATTCCCATAACTAAAATTTGGGTGATCCCTCCATCCTGGGTTATATGTGTTTGAGTAGGGATCATACTTCCGTTGTGGTTGTCCCGGAAATCCCCCCACAGCATTGAGTTGTTAATTCGAATCTTCTTGAAGGGAAGGGCACAAATCCGTAGGATGACCAAAATCAGAACAAACTCCACATGCCTTGATCTGATGTGTTGTTCCTACAATGAAATTACTCACTAGAGAAGTTAGTTCTTTTAATTCTTGACCAATGGAAAGATCACTTACCTCGTTGACCTTCTTTGGAATTTCTTGCCTTATTCCGAATTGTTGGGCATTGGCTGCCATATTTGAGATCAAATTTCTTGCTTCGTCTGGTGTTTTGTTCACTAATGCTCCTCCACTTGCAGCATCAATCATATTCCTTTCCATTGGGGATAGACCTTCGTAAAAATATTGGGTTAAAAACTGTTCTGGAATCTGATGTTGAGGACAGCTGGCACATAGTTGTTTGAACCTTTCCCAATATTCATATAAGCTTTCTCCGTTGTACTGCCTTATTCCGCAAATTTCCTTTCTAATAGTAGCTGCACGGGAAGCTGGAAAATTTTTTTTTTAAAACATCCTCTCTAAGTCAGGCCAAGTAGTAATAGAACCAGAAGGTAAATAAAAGAGCCAATCCTTAGCCTTATCTACCAATGAAAAAGGAAAAACAACAAGTTTTAGTTGTTCTTCGGTTACCCCCTGTGGTCTCACGGTAGAGCAAACAATGTGGAACTCCTTAAGATGTTTATGAGGATCCTCCCCTGCAAGACCATGAAATTTAGGCAATAAATGAATCAGCCCAGATTTTAATTCGAATGGAGTTGTAATATTGGAAAAATTAATGCACAAAGGTTGTTGATTAAATTCTGGGGTTGCCAACTCCCTTAAAGTTCGTTGGGCTGCCATGTTGATTTCTTTGATGTCCTACTCTTCAATGTCAACGTCTGAGTCTATGAGCTGGTCGTCCAAATTGTTTCCAAGCGATGAACTTGCTGCCTTCTTTGTTTCTTGAGTCTCTTTTTTCAATTTTCGGGCTGTTTTCTCGATTTCTGGATCAAAGACTAGTTCACCTGTACGAGAAGAATGAGGCATAAACCAGAAACAAGAAAACAAAAATTAAAAGAAATAAATCTTTTGACACCTTCCTTTCCCCGGCAACGGAACCAAAATTTGGTGTGTGTCAATCAACCAAAAATAAATTACCTACCTTACGAAAAACGAGTCTAGGATAAGTAGGGTCGAATCCACAGGGAAAAAAAAAGGAGATTTATTTCTTTTAAGATAAATAAAAATCAAAATAAAATTTGGGGCTTTTGAATTACCTAAATTAACTACTAAATCTAAATAAACAAAGAATTACAATTGAATTAGCAAATTGACAAAAATAAAATTGGGTGAAATTGAATGAATAAGAATCAAGATAAATTGACCTAGTTGAAGGGTTCGTTTCCACTTTGATTTAATCGATTGATCATTGATTCAAAGATAATTCAGCAATGCATAAATAAATTGGTTATAGTCGCCGACAATCGCCCAATGACCAATCTCTCCTTACTTCGTCGATAATTAAGAGAAGCTCGTTAATTATTTCCCTAATCGAGAGTCAACCCTAGAGAAGCTCTTAGGATTGAAAGTCTCAACAGCATTAAAATTTAGAGAGACCAAATTCTAATTAACAAACACACATCGGGTTCATTTAAATTAGATTATTTAATCCCATGACACGAATGTCATTCCCATGACATGAATGCCAATTACCACTTCATTAAAACTAACAAACAATTACAAATTTGTCGTTTTAATTAGTTGTAGATTAATCTAAGTCTATTAAACATTGGTCATCTATTCAATAAATCCTAGAAAATCATGATCCATGAAGTACGAAAATTAAATAAATATCTATGATTGATGAATGAATAAACACATTTGGATCTCACAATATCATGAATCAAAGTTTCAACTAACCTTCAATTAGAAAAGAAATTAGAATGAAGACATATTAAAAGAAAAACTCACAAAATAATTCTTTTCAATTGAAAACTAAAATGTTCTACAAGATAAAGGAGAAAGCCGTCTCTTGTTCTTCCCCCAAAAAACTCCAGCCGCCAGCAAGCGTGAATCAATTCTCCCTGAAACAAGTGACCCCTTAAGAATATATATTATTCTCCAACACTCACAACCCAAAAAGGACTCTTAAAAAGAAATATTTCTCCTTCCTACAATAATGCTCCTGCTGGCGAGAATAACATCCACTTTCCTTTCCTAACACAACTAAAACTCCTAAAAAAATGAGATTTCTCTCTTTTACCCTTTTTTTTACTAAAAAGTAAAAACTCTAAAAACCTAAATTACCAAAACAAAGAAATCTTGTGAAATATTTTTACAATCCCAAGGTTAAATAAATACACCCAAAAATTTATAAATTCTCATAATCCAATTAAGATAATAAAATCTTCAATATTCATGCTCCCAATTTGTAGTCCAACTCCTTTGAAATTGACGTGCCCATGTGCCAAGTATCTCCGTCCAGATTTCCTCTTGCATGCCATATCATCAATTTTTGCTCAATTTTCCCCCTTCCTTCCTAAATGACCTCCAATAATTCTAGTACAACAAATACTCAAAATTAGTGCAATATTTTTCTAAAAATAATATGAAATAAATCACAAATATTACACTAAATTTATCACCATCAAACTCTATGGTGCTAATTAGCTTTAGAGCTTGGAAGAAGAGAAAATAATAGTTAGAACAATCTACGTTTTATTTGGACGAGGATGCATGAGGACAAGTATCGTTTTGGTGTGGGGGAATTTGATAGAGATAAATTTAGTGTAATATTTGTGATTTATTTCATATTATTTTTAGAAAAATATTGCACTAATTTTGAGTATTTGTTGTACTAGAATCATTGGAGATCATTTATGAAGGAAGGGGGAAAATTGAGCAAAAATTGATGATATGGCATGCAAGAGGAAATCCGGACGGAGATACTTGGCACATGGGCACGTCAATTTCAAAGGAGTTGGACTACAAATTGGGAGCATGAATATTGAAGATTTTATTGTCTTAATTGGATTTTGAGAATTTAGAAATTTTTTGGTGTATTTATTTAACCTTGGGATTGTAAAAATATTTCACAAGATTTCTTTGTTTTGGTAATTTAGGTTTTTAGAGTTTTTACTTTTTAGTAAAAAAAAGGGTAAAAGAGAGAAATCTCATTTTTTTAGGAGTTTTAGTTGTGTTAGGAAAGGAAAGTGGATGTTATTCTCGCCAGCAGGAGCATTATTGTAGGAAGGAGAAATATTGCTTTTTAAGAGTCCTTTTTGGGTTGTGAGTGTTGGAGAATAATATATATTCTTAAGGGGTCACTTGTTCCAGGGAGAATTGATTCACGCTTGCTGGCAGCTGGAGTTTTTTGGGGGAAGAACAGGAGACGGCTTTCTCCTTTATCTTGTAGAACATTTTAGTTTTCAATTGAAAAGAATTATTTTGTGAGTTTTTCTTTTAATATGTCTTCATTCTAATTTCTTTTCTAGTTGAAGGTTAGTTGAAACTTTGATTCATGATATTGTGAGATCTAAATGTGTTTATTCATTCATCAATCATAGATATTTATTTAATTTCCGTACTTCATGAATCATGATTTTCGAGGGTTTATTGAATAGATGGCCAATGTTTAATAGACCTAGATTAATCTACAACTAATTAAAACGGCAAATCCGTAATTGTTTGTTAGTTTTAATGAAGTGGTAATTGGCATTCATATCATGGGAATGACATTCGTGTCATGAGATTAAATAATCTAATTTAAATGAACCCGATGTGTGTTTGTTAATTAGAATTGGGTCTCTCTAAATTTTAATGCTGTTGAGACTTTCAATCCTAAGAGTTTCTCTAAGGTTGACTCTCGATTAGGGAAATAATTAACGAACTTCTCTTAATTATCAACGAAGTAAGGAGAGATTGGTCGTTGGGCGATTGTCGGCGACTATAACCAATTTATTTATACATTGCTGAATTATATTTGAATCAATGATCAATCGATTGAATCAAAGTGGAAACGAACCCTTCAACTAGGTCAATTTATCTTGATTCTTATTCATTCAATTTCACCCAATTTTATTTTTGTCAATTTGCTAATTCAATTGTAATTCTTTGTTTATTTAGATTTAATAGTTAATTTAGTCAATTCAAAAGCTCCAAATTTTATTTTGATTTTTATTTATCTTAAAAGAAATAAATCTCATTTTTTTTTCCTGTGGATTCGACTCTGCTTACCCTATACTCGTCTTTCGTAAAGTAGGTAATTTATTTTTGGTTGTTTGACACACACCAAGTTCCAACGAAAGGAACTAGTTAAGGATGAAGGGAGGAAGCCCAACTAAGTCAAGGGTGGGGAGACAAGGCCAATCCATCCCCAAAACCAAGCGAAGCCAGTGGAAGCAAGCCTGATTCAAGCAAGAACAAAAAGCCCTGCTAAGCAAAGGGTTGCTTCTTCTGCCAAGGGCCATACTTCGCAAGGGACCATCCAAGCCAGGGCAAGATTACTGCGTAGGCACAAGGATTGTGCCAAGCTGAGCAGCAACGAAAGGTAGCATGTATACGACTAGGGCTATTATGCGAATCAAGTCGAGTTCAAGCCGCTCGGTCAACAACTCGAATCGACCCAATTTTGACCGAACTCGAGTGAGTTCGAATCAAATTTGAGCAATTGAATTTTAGACTTGAAAACTCGTCGAGTTGTTCGATAATATATATTAATATTATATATATATGATTAGCATAAAAAATTAAATTAAATAAAATATATTGATATATTATATAATAATCGAGTTCTCGATTCAAGTTCGAATAGTTCTATTATACAATCGAGTTGAATTTGAATATTATTATTTACTACTAGTCGAGTTCGAATACGAGTTCGAGTCGATTTAAAAAAATCAAGTTCGAGTTCTAGAACAAAGATACTCGACATCGACTCGAATATACCCCTATATACGACTCCTCAATTTGGTCCAAGCCAAGGTACGTGACTAGTGGAGGGGCCAGATATACGTGGACATCTCCATAACCGGGCATAACGTGAAGGCATTGGTAGACACAGGTGCCGAGATTAACTACATGAGCCGGGACACCGCATGCACATTAGGGCTAACGTGGATGCCGAAAAGGGGCAGTTCAAGAGCATACGTACGACCACCTTCTTTATTGCCCCATTAGATGATTACAACGTTATCATTGGCATGGATTTCATAAACTACTTAGAGCCCATCATGGTGCCACGTAAGAACACAATGCTTGTTATGCAAGGTGAGAAACCATATGTAATAAACTTTTACCACGAAAGGGAGTTGAACTTGCATCAACCCAATAAAGGAATTCAACGAGGTGAGCCAACATTTGTGGCAATCGTTAATAAGGAGGATCCTCTGACACCCGAGCCAAGAGTAGAGGTGTCAACCCCACCTGATGTAGCAAAAGGTCCTAGAGGAGTTCAAGGACATTATGTCCAAGGACCTACCAAAGGAACTCCCACTAAGACGGGAGGTGGACCATGCTATTAAGCTAGTGAATGGCGCTAAACCAATCTCTCAACTGTTTTACCGCAAGTCTCCTAATAAATTTGAGGAACTTAGAGGACAACTCAAGAAACTCTTGGAGACCAAATTCATACGATCATCTAAGAGCCCATATGGAGCGCCCATTCTCTTCCAAAAGAAGAAGGACGACACCTTGTGTATGTGCAAGGACTATCAGGCACTCAACAAACTAACGATGGACAACAAGTATCCTATCTTGCTCATTGTTGATCTATTCAACCGTTTACAGGGGCTCAAGGTGTTCTCCAAGCTAGACTTACACAAGGTAATCTACCGAGTGCGAATAGCGGAAGGAGATGAACCCTAGATAGCAATTGTTACAAGGTATGGATCTTATGAATTTTTAGTTACGCCTTTTGGCTTAACTAATACACCAGCCACTTTGTGCACTCTCATGCAATGGGTATTAGTAGAGTTCATAGACAAGTTCGTTATGGCGTACCTCGACGACATTGTCATATATAACAATAGTACGGCGGAGCACGTGGAACACCTTCGACGTGTTTTCCAAACACTTTGGGACAACCACTTGTATGTGAAGAAGAAGTGCTCATTTGGGTTAACCGAAATCTTGTTTTTGAGACACGTCGTGAGAGCACCATGATTCATATAGATCCCCAAAAGATCAAGGCCATCATGGAGTGGAAGGCAACAACAAAGGCAATGGAGTTACGGTCATTCCTTGGGTTTGTGAACTACTATCATCGGTTCATAGAGGGGCACTCGGCTATAATTGCACCTCTAACCAACGTAGTGAAGAAGGGGCAAACATGGAGTTGGAACTTCAAGCGCTAACTTGCATTCGAGGCCTTAAAGGATGCGGTCACAACTCCCTAAGACATTGTTGCCAGCTACAAGAGATCAAGCCCTCCTGCTTATCGATTCGCCAAACATTGGCAAGAGCAAGCGGACATAGTCAAGCTTTACTCGCAAAAAGCCTCACAACGGATAAAGAAGTGGGCCGATCGTAAGAGAACATTCTGCCAGTTCAATGACAGGGGCCAAGTGTTGATAAAGCTATACCAACATGGGTGAATCCAAGGGATCCATAAGGGGCTAATGTGACAATATGAGAGACCTTTCACCGTTCTTAAAAGAGTTGGGAAAGTGGCTTATAAGGTGGAGCTACCTGAGAGACTAACCCAACTACATCCAATCTTTCACGTGAGTCTACTCAAGCTGTACTACAAAGATACGATGACTCTTCACGAAGCATGTCATCAAGAGCACCTGCTGGGATGAGAAACAAATACGACAAAGTAGCTGAGGCTTACCTATGTCTCAGACCAGCTGGAAGCCAATCAAGAAGTTGTGTGATATAAACAATGCATATCATTGAAAACAACAACAACAACCTATATCTTATATCCCAAAATTTAGGATCGACCAAATGAAAGACAAAAATCAAAAATAAAAAATAAAAATAAAAATGATTATAAATAATCAAATAATCAAATAATAATAATAATAATAGAGGTTGATTTAGTTTCCTCCTACGCCACTCATTTCTATCTAAGACCATCTCCTCAATTAAATTCATGGCTATCATGTCTTTCCGAATAATTTGCATTCAAACTTTTAACGATCTAACTCTATATTTTATTAACTCTCTTATAATTAGGCTCTCAGTCTTTCTAAAAGGTGTGTCCTTCAGTCTTTGTCGCAAATGCCCAAACCATTTCAAATGATACTCTCTCATCTTTTCTACAATTGAACTAATTCTCAACCTATTATATATCTCATCATTTCTAATTCTGTCTTTTCTAGTTTTACCACACATCTACCTAAATATTTTCATTTCAGTTACAACCATATTTTGCTCTTGTTGTTGTTTAATGGTCTAACACTCAATGTTATATAATAGTGCAGGCCTTACTGCTGTTCTATAAAATTTTCCCTTTAAATGTAATGGTATCGTGTATTTTTTTCATTTCATCTAACCCGTTTGAATTCTATTGTTTACATTTTCACCTATATTTCAATCATTCTGAATGATAGAACCAAAATATCTAATTCGCTCATTCTTTGGGATTTCTTTTCCTTCTGACCTAATTGTTTTTTCATTATCCTAATGGTTATCACTAAATCTATATTTCATATATTCAATTTTAGATCTACGCAATTTAAATTCTCTAGATTCCAATGTGACCCTCCATAACTCTAATTTATTATAGATACCTTCTCTAGTTTCATCAACTAATACTATATCATTTGTGAAAAGTATATACCATGGTATTTCATATTTGATATTTTTTATAATTTTATCTATCACTATTGCAAATAGTATGGACTTTAATGCCGAATTTTGATGAAGTCCAATGTTAATAAGGAAATTATTGCTCAGACTCCCGCAAGTTTTTACATTGATCACAATTCTTTCATACATATCTTAAATAAAGTTAATATATTTCAAAGAGATTCATCTGTTCATCATCACCCACCACAACACGTACCTAGGGACCCTATCATACGCTTTTTCTAGATCAATGAATGTCATATGTAGGTCTCTCTTCTATACTCTAAATGTCTCCATCAACTGTCTTAACAAGTGAATTGATTCAGTGATTGATTGTTTTGGTATAAATCCGAATTGGTTCTGAGACACACTTATCTCTAGTCTCAATCTATACTCTATCATTCTCTCTCATAACTTCATCGTATGACTCATGAGTTTAATTCGTCTGCAGTTAGAATAATCTTGTATGTCCCATTTATTCTTACACAATGGGACAAGTGTGTTCTCTCTCGATGTTTGGAACATTTTCTTTATTTGTCAAATTTTGTTAAAAAGAGCTATTAATATTATTACACCGAATTCACCTAAACATTTTCACACTTCAATTAAAATGCCATCTAGTCCTATAGTTTTATTATTTTTCATTCTCTTTAGGGCCTCCTTTACTTCATAGGGACGAATCTTGCGTTTAAAATTTCTATTAATTTCTAAATTAAATTTTTTTAAAAAAATCATGAAGCTCGCTTCCAACAGAGGTTTGGATTGGATTTTCTTAACTAGAAGGAAAAAAATCTAGGATAGGAGACAGATTTATCTATCCCAACAAACTTACCAACTAAATCAACTCAGAAATTAGTGGGATTTGAATTTTAAACAAGAATTGGGAATGGGGAAGTCTTTTTTCAGGTGAATGGTCATATCAGATTGTGATTAGTGTTGAAGATCTGATAGAGTGAAGCCGTCGCAATCCCCCGAGTCAACATCTGTTTGCGGGTCTTGGATTTGAATTTTGAATCTCTCCTCTTCACTACTTCCACCTTTTGTTATTTCCACGCTCAGCTCTGCCTGCGTGATGTGAACCAACGTTGGTGCGAGTGCGACTCGAGAGCTATTAATATTATTACATCGAATTCACCTAAATGTTTCCACACTTCAATTAGAATGCCATCTAGTCCTATAGTTTTATTATTTTTCATTCTCTTTAGAGCCTCCTTTACTTCATAGGGACGAATCATGCGTTTAAAATTTTTATTAATCTCTTCTACAGGTATCGTGATATTTTCTGCACCTATTGTACTCTCAACATTAAACAGATTATTAAAATATTCTCTTCACCACTTTCTTATCTTTTTGTTCCTTACAAGTGTAGTATTAGTTTCACTTTAATAAGAAGAACATTTAAAAATAATAAGAAGAAAGTATTTTAGAAAAATAGTAATTTTCTTATTTTAGTTTATATCAATCTTTTTAAAATTAGTATTTACCTTAATATTAGGAATCTTTAATATTAGAAATGATTTTAGAGATTTGTTTTTAGTATGAATTTTACTTTATTGTCAACTTCTCTATTTAAAGAGACAACTCTAATTCTCATTAAAAAAAAAAATGCGATATGAAACTTGTTAGGAAACAAACTCACAGCCAACAAATCTTGGGTCTAAGAGAGGAATAACTCTAGCAAGGGATGAGGGAAATTCTTTGCAAAGTATCCATTGACTATATTGTGTACTAGAGCTCATATCAATTTGGTATTAGAGTCAACCGTTATGAAAAAGTCTGCAGAATAGTTTCGTCATTCATAAGGGAATTCGAGTAGTGCCTAACTAGGGTGGAGGAACACCGACAATCCAACAATAAGTTGTTGTAGCAACAACAAGCAATATTGATCTCACAGATGGAAGGGCTTCTGTGGGAGCTGCAAGGATGCAACAAGGTCCAAAAGGTAAGGAGTAGCAGTCACACCCTTGCAGAACAAAGGGATAAAAGGAGTAGTCAGCTAGAAGGAAGGACTGTCATCCCCAGAAAGTACCCTGACTTCAGGGGCGCAACAAAACACCTCAATATGGCATCAGATAGTGTGCCTGAGACCTTTTTGGCTATTTGTCTTCCTTCCCTCCTAAGGTATCTTTCGTTACTACCACAAATGAAAATAAGGAAGTTAGTATCACCAGATCTCACGAGGCTCCTGGAAAATCTAGTACAGATGGGTCTGCTTGAGCTGCTAGCAAAAGTGGAAGCCTATCTCTTGATGTTTTAGCAAAAGCTGAAAAAAGCTTTACAAATGCAGAAGGAATTGGCAGAGAAGCTGAAGAAAATTCCTTTGTTGAACAAGGGTGCTAGCACAAGTTCAGATGGCAGCCCCTCTGTAGGACCAAAAGGAGGCGACAAAACCCCTTTCCCCGGGTACCGACAAATTTCTGCCTGTTTCATCTATAGTTATTGTTACTGCTTCTATGCAGGCAGAACAAGTGCAACAACTTTGCGCGCTGCTGCTGCGGCTTCTGCGAAGCTGTCTATGGGTGGCACGACTGCTGGTCTTGCTGGTCTTACAAATATTCCCAACATTGAAGCTGTAAAAGGCACACAGGAGCTAGCTGCCAAGATGGGATTTCACCAGAATCCTGAATTTGAACCCGTTATAAATATGTTTCTAGGTCAGTTAACAACTACCTAGCAATCCAGCAGAAGCCATTCAAGGACCCTCTTCGTCTGATGCTCTTGGCAGGGAAGTAGATAGCATGGAAATGTCATAAATGTGCCTATCACAGATGCTTTTCTTTTCAATTGCCAGATGGGTAGAGGAAGGAAAACCATTATCAGAGCAGAGTCAACTTGACCTAAAGAGCAAGTGGAGGCTCAGGCTAGGGATCTCGGCTAAAGGAAGCTGCGTATAGAGGAACTTAAAGAAAAGGAGAGTGGCAGGTGCAAGTTTTGAAGGACTTATGCGGGTTATTGCTGTTGCAGAAGAAGAAATTACAAGATGTAAAGTAGCTATAGAACAAGAGGTTGCAGCAGGTAGAGCTGTTGAGAAAGAATTTCTAGGACAATGGACAGCTCTCAGGTAGAAACTTGAAGAGGTTAAGCAGGGTGAAGAGGATAAGGTTGGAGGCTTCTTGGGAGTTTTTGAAAACTTGAGAAGGCCCATCCTGAATTTGAGCTTGAGGACAAGTTCTTTGTCCAAAAGGGGAGTAATGATATGCACAATGCATATCATTGGAAACATAGAATATATGTTAGGAAAATGATTTTATATATTTGTTTTAAATAAACCCTAATTTTCTCTATTTTAAAATGTATGATCAATAAAAAGACAAATCTAATTTTCATAAAAGAAATGTGGTAAGAAATTTGTTAGGGAACAAATTCATAGCTGTCAAACCTAGGGTCAACTCTAGAAAGGGAAGAGAGTAATTTCTTGCAGAGTATCCATTGACTAGATTCTGTACTAGGGTTCATATTATTGTCGCAGTTCACCAAGTTAACAAGGGACTACATGGCAGCAAAGGCATCAAGCACAATGCTTAACACAAGTGGGGGAGAATGACATGGGCCGCACATTCCCAACCCAAATGTTGGCCCAAGAGGCCTAACTATGGCACAAAACCTATGAAGGTTCTGGAACATTTTAGACCACTCTTGACAGCATTGCCTAGACTTATACATAAGAGGCTAGAGTAGTGTAAAGACTATAGAGATGTTCTAGAGACTAAGTATTGTAGACAACTTTATAGAATTCTCTAGAACTCTCAAGAGCTCTTTGACTTGCCTATAAATACACTAAACCCCCTCATTTGTAGACATCAATCAAAGTAGTGAGTACAATCCAACAAAGTTCTCTACAAGCTTTTTCACTTGTCTTCTTTCCTCAAGTTTCCAACACTTCAGATAATCATCCGAGTCTAGATTGAACTAGCAAAACTCTTAGTTAGTCCTAGAGAGTGCTAGTGCCGCATGGGCTAGTGTGCAAACCAAGAGTCAACCCATGACACAAGGAGCCCACTTCTACCAGCTTTATTGAAATGCAAAAGATTCCTTTATTTTGAAAGCATTCATTAGTCTTCACCGAACATAAAGTTCACTGTCACTCAACAGCATTTAAAACACCTACAAACCACATCTTAATGAACTTTAATCCTTGATTACTGGGTTCCAATTTCATGGATTGAGAGAAATTAAACAATAGAATTTCATATTACAATTTCACAAAAGCATGGCCATGTACTGTCAAATCTTGGTCAATGTCCATAAAAAAGGATAAGTTTTTATAGATAAAAAGAATTTAGTTTTAAAACATAGTTGATTTAGTTCTAAAACATAGTTGGGTAAAATAAATTGGAAATTTTCCATCTGCATGTGTAGAGGTGTGGCCAATTACCCAGACGAAATATGTGAAAAGAAGAGAATCCAAGTAGAACAATTGTTTTATTTAATTTTTCTAGTTTCCATGAGATTAGAGTTTGGCTCAACTTAATTAAAGAGAAACCTATGCCCTTCAAGCAAGAGAGAAAGAAGTTTGACAGATAGCAATCCTTTCATGGTTTTGACGGAAAGAACAACTAGCTGGACTAACCTTCAATTACGGAATCCAAAGAGAACTGCTAGGCTGCCTAAGCACTGCAGTGGAAAAGTTTTAGCTATATGGAAGCTACTTCTTAACTCTGAGGCCAGGCACATATGCACCCGTAGTGCAGATCAGACCATCCCAGGCCATTCAATTGAATTCATCTGAAGTTTGTGTAAAGGAAGAAGCAGATTAAGCCAGTATCTCAATAGAACTCCACCAATATTACCTTGCACTGTTCAGCAGCTTATTCTTAACTACGAATAAGGCTTTTTGTTTCAGTAATACTTGTTTACCATAGAAACCAGAACCAGCCAAAGAAAGTTGATCTCTCTTCATCAACTAGTATAATCAAATGTATAATCCTTTCCAAAATGCAGTCCTTGTCATGAACAAGAGGATACGTCACCAAATTTTTTAATCTGGGAGACCAACTAACAGGTACCTGATCTACCTCAGATGAATCCAGACTTAGCATTGAGTAAGAATATATCCAAGATATCCCTTATGAGTCAGAGACAATTTATAGCTCATCCTCTTCCCACAAAAAGTCCCTTTCTTCATCCAATACTCTCCGGTTTGCTTTGTTACTTCTCATCATGTTTGCCAACTCTTGTATGGAGCAAGAAGTGCTCTGTTCCATTTTATCTACTAGTATTTCTGTCTGCTCTGAGAATCCTAATCCTATGAGCTTGTTTCTTAACATTTGGCAGGTAGAAGTGTATGGCGGTATCCCTGCGTCAATCATCATTTCAAAAAATTTACAAGCCTCCTCTAGCTTCTCTTTCTTCTTGCAAAGGCCATGGATGATGACAGCATAAGTTGAAACTGAAGGATAATAACCCTTCTCTCCCATACCCTCCCAAACTTCCATCATCCTGTCAAATCTCCCAATTCTGATCAGCATTTTCAGCAGCATGTTGTAAGTATGCCGATCCGGCAAACATGAATTTTTGCCCATTTTAGACAATAACCTCTGTGCCTTATTGACTTCAAAATGGTCACAGTGGAAAGCTAGGATCGCATTGTAACTCCATACATCTGGTTCAACATTTCTCTCAATCATCTCATCTAGCAAATTGTAAGCATCCTCCACCTTTTTGTCCCTGCAAAGTCTTTTAATTATACAATTGTAAGTAAATACATTGGGAGTCAAATTATACCTTCTCATCCTATCAAGTAACCGAAATGCCCCATGCATATCATTTGCTTTGCAACACGCACGAATAAACACAGAATAACTACAAGCATCAGGCTCAAGTCCAATTGAACCCATCTCTCGAAACAACTCATACGCCTCATCTACATTCCCCCCTTTACACAAACACTCCAAAAGACAATTATAAGCAGTTACATCTACCACATATCCCCTCTCACGCATTTCATCATACAACTTGCGCACCTCATCCGTATCCCCAACTTCACCCAACGCACTCATCAAAATGGTATAACTCTTCACACCCACATCATATTCAACCTTAAATCTATCGAAGAACTGCTGGGCATGCCTCACATGCTTCCTCTTACATAGTGCATACAAAAGCTGATGAATGTCTTCAGCACAAGGTTCCAATCCAAATTCCACCAGTTTAACGAAAGCCCTTATAGCATCATTAGGCAAATTCACTCTACAATAAACTCTAAACAAAACCCAGAAAATTTCATGGCTAATCTCAATGTCGCCAGTAAAATTAACCTCATGTAACAAATCCCATATCAAAGGAAACTGTTTGGTACTACCCAAAATATCAACAATGATATGAAAACTTTGTTGACTATATTTGAACCCATTTAAGGATTGAGCCCAGAGAAAGAACCTGTGAGCTGCGGAACCTAAATTTTTGCTCCTTTTGAGGACTTGTTCGACTACGTCGTTTGAGAGTTTGTGGGAAAATGGAGCGAGAGCAGACTCAATGTCGTGATGCGGGCTTCGATAGTCGCTCAAAATTCGACAGATTTCGTTGATGTCTTGGGGTGAGGAAGACGGTGACGTTGAAGAGATAGAGAGAGGTGAAAAGGGTTTGAAGATTGGAAGTTTGGGAATGTGGGGTTGAGAGAAGAGTAAAGAGAGAGCGTTGAAGACACGGTTTTTGGAAGAAGAAAGCGATTTCATCACCATTTCCAGAGTTGTTTGACGAGTGTCAAAAGCCAAGAAAAACGGGAGGGATACACCTCAGAGAGTAAAAATTTTGAATCTTAATGCCGGAAAGAGATAGCCTTGGAAATAATATACATGTTACCGAAGGCAAGAGATTGAATGGATAATAAGAGTAGGAAAAATTCCTCAACGTGAACATTTGAAAACTTTTCAAACATTTAAATTAATTAATATTTATATAAAAATTCATATATTTTTATATTTACATATTTTTTTATATTTAATAAATTATTTATTTAATTATAATTTTTATTTTTATATTATTTTTATAATTAATAATTATATATTTAATCATTTTAAATTTTTATTATGAAATATAATTATTTTATTATTTTTATAAAATAATTAATATTTATGTAAAAATTCTTATATTTTTTATATTTAAGTATTTTTTTACGTTTTTATTTTTTTTATTTTATTTCTACGCAACCTAGGATAATATGACAGAACGGCTGTGAGAAATTTGAAAATTATTATTTTTATAAAATAATTAATATTTATATAAAAATTCTTATATTTTTTATATTTACTTTTTTCTTTACGTTTTTTTTTTATTTTATTTCTATGCAACCTAGGATAATATGACAAAACGGATGTGAGAAATTTTGAAAATGCACCTCTACCTCCATCCTATAAATCAAATATAATATTTTTTATTTTGTAATTGATGATACATGATTAGAACGACCCAAATCATATTGGACTCAAGACTAGCCCTCAGCTCGTTGAGTAACTTCGGAAGCCCAGTTGCCAACATGATCGGCATACATTTGATTAACTAACCACCCAGCCTAAAAGACTTGTCACTGTCATGAGGTTAAAGACTCTCCAAACCCCTCAATCAGGTAACAATCAACCAAAACGTGTCATCAAGAAAAGATATAACTCCCATACAGGTAGGCACAGTCCACACTCTCGGTGTTTATCTATTAGATCTTGCTCAATAGATGACTGCTCAGACACAACACTTCCTTAATATTCGGTGATTGTCACTTGGCCTGCTAAGGTAACTTTTTACTTCTCCTACAAACACGAATAGTATCTTTCGTAAATGGAAGGGAGATTTCCCAGCAGGGAAAGAAGTCTCCCTAGCTTTTCAGACTTTTCTAATCCATAACATCTAAATCTTCTGGTCTTTTCATCGTGATCCATGAAGTCTGAGGATAATCTCATAAAGAAACTAGGGTTTTATTACCCCGCCTACACACAACTCTCGGGAGAGAAATCTATACAAGGTCTAATGCGCTTACCGCCCAGGTAAGGTCTTCGACCCAACACTTTACAATCAAGGCATACAAAACTTTTCTTTCTCAATTTGTTATTCCCTTTTGAAAACCACTCTTTAACTTAAGTGACAAAGTCTTCCCCATCGAATCACCCTCCCATGGTCTTTTGCAGGTCTTACCGGTCAAGACCATCAGACGACTAAATTACCCCGTTCAAGTTAGCAGAGCCATTATCTGTTTAGTCAAACACACCTCTAATAGATTGGCATTGTCTATAGAAATAGACTAGAAAGAAATCTGCTCTACTCTGTTTCGTCAAAAGAGAATGCCTCCTCAAAAAATGATCAGAGTTGCTTCCAGAGCCACGTCCTTGATGAAAGGGCGCACTGCCACCCCAACAAACACAGTGCACCATGCAATGAATAACTCTGCAAGAATTCCTGTTATCATTGGTCTTCCGAAGATCCAACTTCCAGTCAGCTACCCAAGCCACCCAGCCCCGCACGTTACTCCTACTTCTCTAGAGAGAACCACTCGACCCCAAGTAGAAAGACTAAAATCTAAAATACAAAGCATGAGTAAGCAGTCGAAAGAATTTAGCTGCACACTTCGGCCAGGAGCTTAGTCCTCCTCTCACGGGTCGGGTCACGAGCGTATGTAGAGACGTGAGCCCAAAAAACACCGAGAGCCCTTGGTGACATCCCAATGCAATCCAAATAACCTAAGAAAGCATGTTGAAAAGCTCGTAGCCAATGAGGTAAAGCAAGCAAATGTGAGGAGAGACAAGCTTGCTTAGTATCCTACCGGACTCTCGCCATTCAACTCCAAGATCTCTTTAGAACCAATGTCCTATGTCATGTTCCTCCCTCCCTTGAAAAGGTACGACGGCACCACTAATCCTAAGGAACATGTTGCCTATTTTGTCACAGTGATAATCTCTAAAGATATATCAGACACTGCCATATGCAAGCACTTCCCGACAACTTAGAAGGACAATACGTTGACATGGTTTAATTTGCTTCCTCATTCAGTGTTAAAAGTTTCTCCTAACTTCCATAATAGTTTGAGATGCATTTTGTCATCAATAAGGGGGCCAAAAGAAAATCTACATCCCTCATCTCGCTATGATAGAGAGATGACGAGCCACTAAGAAACTTCCTTGAGAAGTTCAAGATCGAGATGATGAAGTTCTCCAGCCTAGATCACTCAATCGCGCTAGCAGCGCTTCTTACAGGACTACGATTGTCCAGGATAAAGACATCCATCATCAATAATCTCCTGTCTACTATTCAAGAGTTCTATGCCCGCATCGATAAATATATTATCACAAAAAATGCCGAAACCTTTGACAAGCGACACAACCGACCAACTCAAAAAGAGGGCAGTCGATCACCTTGCCGGTCCTTGCCTAAGAGGGCTTGCCTAGGGCCCCCACAATAGCGAAGGTTTGCTATCCCAAGCCAAGTGCTCCTCTAGATCCGAAACAAACCTTATGTCAGATACCCTCCTGTTCCACAAAGGATGATCCTAATAAGGACAATACCCAGTATTGCCACTTCCACCGAGATTACGGTCATCTCACTAACGAATGTAAGAAACTAAAAGATGAACTCGAATTTCTCGTCTGAAGTGGTCAATACCAAAGATTCATCAGTGTAGAGAGAAAGGGCATACCCCTTTAAAGCTCTCGCTATCCAAAATGAGAGAACAAACATGTCGACCAGCTAGTACAAGGAGATACTCACAATCGACCAAGTGGAGTGATCCTCAAAGTGCAGAACGGTATAACCCCTTGGAACCTTATCTCTCGGTCCATATCTTGTGGGAGCTACACCATCGCGATCACACATGATCAAATGGAAAGGGGCGGTTAGTGTGACAATCTGCTATCCAGGCGTCGCACCCCCTAGTGGAAAGAAATAGATATACATAATGCGGAAGCAATAAACGCATTTAAAATGCGACGTCCGAAATTGCGACAATCGCACACTCCGTGTGTGATAACACATAATGAGATTTAAATTAAAGAAAAATCATTTGCTTGATCTTTCAAATGAAAATCTAGCAGCGTCTCCCCTTTTTAGTAACTATTAGCCACCTAGGGTTAATATAAGAACCTGATAAAACCAAATTAATGCTTCTAATATCCAACCAGCTAGTATCAATGGCCCACCTGGCCATCCAACTCATCACACTGTAATATATAAACACTTTAGCCACAAAACTATAGATAAGGTTTCTCTGTACCAAACCATATGTCTATATGTGCTACATAACTCAGACTATTCAAAAGATCACAAATATATACATGCCTCAACAAGGTACAAAGGTCGAAGATGAGCAGGGATCTAAATCCCTCAACTCAAGTATCTCTACCCTGAGCTTTCCTCTCGTCTCTCAGTTCACCTAAAAATAAGGATATCGGGGTCAACTTAAGATAAGCAAGTACACAGGGAACCAAAGGCATGCATGACAAGACATAGTAATCAAGATATCGACATCATCATAAAATAATATAAACTTAACAAACGTGCAAGATATTTATATTGTCATTAGCATTTTCAAGAAAACAATGTGTTTGTCATTTATGAAACCATTATTCTTTTCCTCAACTAGTGTTCCAAATAATTGAATAGTTAAAGAAAGGAATAAAAGTTTGAACCAGGTTAGTGTGTGAGGGTCTGGAAGAGTAAGCCAAAGTTGGGTATTTCTAAATGAAATCTAGATCTTTTTGGATTAGACATCTCAAACACTTTACCTGCTTCTAATTCTACCCTCGTAAGGAGATGAGATACAACCATAGTTTCTCAAACTTCGCCTGCAGGTTTTGCACAAGTTTTGGAACTCGATATACCATCCACATTCCTTAAGCTTCGCTCCCAAACTTCGCACAAGCTCTCAGAGGAATTTTCATACCATTACTTTCTCTTTACATTTCTTTATGTTTTCCAAACCATTAATCACAAGAATTGCACTAGTTTTATAGCCAAACATTGTAGATAAAAGTTTGCATAGAAGCCCAATCATAGCATCACATTAGACTATCTCAATGAATTATCAATATAAACAAGCTTCAATGAAATAGCCATATCATGATCTGCAATGCATGAATCAATATAAATCCAATCACCACATAAATTTAAGACATAAAGCTACAACTTTTATGTTCACAGCTAGATTTGATTCCAATTACACAAGGAGAACCAATTCAAACAATGTTACGGTTCACAGTTTAAGATACTTCTTGCGCAGTCACAGAAAAAGTACCATAACTTTTTCTGCACATATCCGAATGAGGTGATTCTAGTGGCCATTTAAAGATAATAAATAGGGCTACAATTTCTATGTTCAGATCTTAGCCTAATTCATCCTAAAAGATAGTTTAAAATCACAGCAAAAAACAGCACAGAAACAGGGCAGAATACAGGGTAGTTTTTCTGCAGAAACATGTAAGTTTGAAAATTCACTAAAAATACATTTCTCAATGAAATCATGTGAATCATATGCCATAGTAAAGCTACAGAAGTCTAGTTTCTTTAGCAGAAAACCTCACATGATTCAGAGCTTTTCAGCAAAAGTTATAAATCAAAAACCAAAGACTGGTCAGGCTATCCAGTATGCAGAATTTTTAGGGTTTCATCCAAGAACGAAATTCTCTTTTCCCTAATTCATTTCATCTGTGTTCCACCAACTTTGATCACCTATGTGCTTCTTCCTCGAAATTCCTTACTTCTCATGTGTCTTCCAACTTATTTTACAGGTTTTCTACCCTTCTTTATGTTAAGGATACTTAATAGATGGATGGAGGCTGCTGAATCCAAGCTTAAATGGCTATTTTCATGGAGTTAGGGTTGAGTTCTTGGAAGGGAAAGAAGAAAAACAGAAATAAAGCTAAGGGTGAAGAACATCTCTCACTCTCACCCTTGTTCATTCTATCCTTAGTGGTTTGTGGGTCCCCCAAGAGAGTTGATGTGTCAAATATGGTTGCCATGTGGTGAGAAGTGGAATGTTATGGTGTCTCTTTAAATTACACATGTCATTTGTGGGTCCTATACCAAATCTTTTGTGGATCCCACACCAAATCTAATTCGGTTCTAATTCCAGTTGTTCTTATTTGTTGGTATGTCCTGCTAGTCCATACCAATTTTAATATACATGATCTATAATTAAAAACACAATAAAGTAAAGCATGCATCGCACATGAAAATTTACAAATTTTACCGTGGTGCAATGCAATAATTTCAAATGCATTCAGTAAAATATGAAAATGCATGTTTTAATATTTTCTCGAAATGGGGTCTTACAGTTAGTTAGAGCCATCAGGCCCCATATCCAAAAGAAGTTCTCGCCACCCGTTTCGAAAAGCCACCCAAAAGAAAGAGGTCCATGATCGGTTTCAACAACGACGACTTAGTGCGAGTTGACCCAGAACGACACAATTCCCTCATCATCATGGACAAGATTGGACAATACAAAGTCAGGAGAATTTTTGTCGATCAAGGAGCCGGCTACAACTTCCTCTACTGGCTACAACTTCCTCTACTGGAACAACTTCCAACAGATGGGTTTAACCCCCAGCACATTTGCAGCCTCATGCTGGACCCATTAAAGGACTTTCAGGTTAATGGATATACCCTGAAGGCATCGTCTCACTGCCTGTGACCCTTGAGAGTCCACCTAATCACACGACTGTCTCAACTACATTCAACGTGTTTAAACTCCTCTCACCCTACAATGTCAATTTAGGACGACCTGGCTTTAATGTACTGGAGGCACTACTAAGCACAAAACATATGAATCTTAAGCTTAGGACCTCCGATGGTGTCGAAACGATACCCTACGATCCAGAGCCCCTTGGCAATTTCTCCTAAGTAAACTTTAAATCCTTTTTCACTTTGCAATTGCTTTTCGTTGTTCCCCTTGATGGGTAGCCCATGGTATTTAGCCTTAGCGCTTGAACTATTGATTATTGTTTTCCACTTAATGATGTGTTTTATCCCTCTTTGCGGACTGTTCACATCAAGCACATGCCGTGAATGAACAGAATCTATCATTGAGATCTATCTCTCCAAGTGGGCTAATACTGCCCTGTCCCCCCGAACAGAGTATATCGTTGAGATCTATCTCTCCAAATAGACCATTATCATCTAGTCCTCCCGAACGGAGTCTATCATTGAAATTTATCTCCCTAAGCAGGCTAGTACCACCTCATCCTCCCAAATGAAGTCTATCATTGGGATTTATCTTCTTGAATATGCTATTGTCGCCCAATCCTTCCAAATGGAGTCTATCGTTGGGATCTATCTCCCTGAATGACCTAGTATCGCCCTATTCTCCCAAACGGAGTGAATCACTAGGGATCTATCTCTCCGAATGGATAAACATCACCTAATCCTCCCGAACAAAGTCAATTGTTAGAGATCTATTTCTGCGAATGGGCTACCGTCGCCCAGTCCTCTCGAATGAAGCCTATAGATAGGGACTTGTCTCCCCGAACGAACGCACATTGCCCGATCTATCAAGTGAACGGAGCTTATCGAAAAAAGGTCATGACCACTCCTGTTAAAAAGCTTAAGAAAGGAAATCTTACTATCAGATAGGCATTTTACCAACTAAAGGACATGACTCCCCAGTAACACCTACACACCAAGGAGTAATTCGATTGACATGGAAGACGAACCACGATGAAGACAAAGGAGCATATTATTAATGCATTTGAAAAGAAGTACAAAAAGAAAGTTACAAAAGAAAAAAGAAACCCCGATCTGGGGACAAGAGGAACATCAGACTCTATACGAGTAGTAGTAGATTTAGGTTCAGAAGCAGGATTCGTAGTGTTTGGGGTCATGACGCTTGTCAATCCTACCTAACGGAGGATCTCCATAGCACACTAGAGCCTCTCCGACAGCTTGCACTGAGTGCACATATAGTTATCATAATTCCTTGTGATGGCAGCCCCTAGCTCGGTTATCTTTCGCTCGGCAGCATGGAGGACTGGTCATGCACCTCGATCAGCCTCTTTGCAGCTTGTAGAGAGGCCTCACGAACCTTAGCCTCTGCCTTCAACTCTCACATTGATGAAGTACTGCATCTCATTCGGCCCTCAGCTACTCCATCGCCTCACTATGAGCACTTACAACAGCTGTAGAGGACCTTGTCTCCTCAAGCTCCCTTTCCTTTTGTGAAAGGGTTTTCTCAAATCAAGAGACATCATTCACCATTTTGTTAGATTGATGTCTCTTATGACTTAACGTTTGCTCTTTCTGTCGCCTTTGAAACTCTGCCAAAACCATGGTCTGGAAGTGCCAGTTAGTAGGTTGAAAAAGGAAAAAGAAAACGAACATTGAAAAAAGAAGAATACCATCATGGCCGTTAAAAACAATGTCTCATCGCCCTGCTCGAGTGAGAGCTTATTCAGCTCTAATTTCGAATGAGAGAAGTCCAATCGATCATCTATCTGCTTCCCTTCAATAACATCCACATAGCTATGATGATTGTCTCCAGCACAGATTGTTACCGTCCGCGCTCCTTTAAGCCACAGTGCCCGTCGAAAGACCTCACGGGGAGAGCATAAGGGAACACCTCTTCATTAAGTACCATATGCTTGCCCTTGTTCGAGGGCACCAATGGAGTAGCGGTAGATGGTCCCACACCGTGCCCTTCTATCAACTTGGGACCACCAACTTCAATACGTCCTGGGGAAAGTCCCGCTGCCTCCACTAAAGCCTCAAGGGCATGACATTCTTCTCTTACTAGAGAACCCTCATCGGTCACATCGACAGAACGCTCGCCACGAGCTCACTACCACTAGTCTCCACCGACTTGTCGATAGTCAACCAAGTAAGTTCTTGAGCAACGGGAGACCTTTCTCCAGGGCTCTTATTGTTCTCCTCCTCAGGCGACTCTTATAATTGCACCCGCCTCTTCTTGACCCTCCATGAAGCATATGGAGCTGAATCAGGCGAACGAGCCCTCGACGTGCTTTCAGTCTCTCTTGGGCTCCCTTTGATTTTGCCCTCATGTGTCGGGCAATACTGATCTCTCTCAAGTCCTACTCCGCGGTGAAATGCAGAAAGTCTGTCGGTTTCTTCTTCTTCTTCTTCTTCTTCTTCTTCTTCTTCTTGTTCTTCTCTAGCAGCAAGGATCTCTTAATATTCCTTTTCTCCCCAAACAGCAAGCCAGCAAGTGACAACATCTCTTCGTCTAGAAGACGGTCAACCCAAATATTTCTTTGCGAGCTTTGGCAAAAATTGCCTACCAATTGTACAAAGCCTAAAGTACGATAAGGTTGTCAAGGTTTCAATCATGTGATCGAATAGGCATCGGGTACCAGAAGCTTCGGCATCAGACCCCTCTCTAAGAACTCAATAAAGAAATACTTACGCATCCAAGTCTTATTAATGGTCTCACTATAGAAGAACCTCCAACTTGACTCTGGCCAAATTTGCAGGCAAAATCAACCTCTAGTAGAACCTCTCTTCCTATACTTTTTCAATAAAAACACAGACGCCAGAACTTCAAAGTCGAAGCATAAGCGGCAAAAACTCATCAGTGAAATAACTGGAACTACCAAGCGCTAAGCACTAGGACTTAGCAAGGTGGAGAAGATGTTCCAACACAACGGAACCATAGTAATGGAGCTCGTGTACAGCACCTTCAAACCATACTTTACCGACTGTTTGTACATTGGGACTCGACTCCCTAAAGCCATATTGGCCTTGTCGGTGCCCGTCGCTGACACAATCTCAAAGTTATCACCCAATAGCATGTCATTTAGATGTCCTGTAATCCCCCTACGACATAGTGATTTTGATGTCTCCGATGCCGAGAGAAGAACCAGATGATGAATGTTTAGCCATTTCCTCTGCTGGTCTCTACGAAAGGCTGAATCGCCTAGAAAGTTAATTGCCTAGAGTAAAATTGATAGTAGAGAAACCAATCGTAGGACATGCGCTATAAGAAGCATGCTGAAGACGATTCATGGTAACCGAAGCGGCATGTGCTGCATTAAATTCATTGATTTGTAGGATCCGAAAGGTCTATACCAAGCCATATTCCTAATGTCCCCTCCTCAAAGCAACGACAGGGGTGGGGGCAAGTGATGAAACATGGCTAGAACGGCCCAAATCATGTTGGGCTCAAGACTAGCCCTCAGCTCGTCGAGTAACTTCGGAAGCCCAGTTGATAACTCGACATACATCTAATCGACAAACCATCAAAGCTAAAAGGCTCGTCACTATCATGAAGCTAAAGATCCTCTGAACCCCTTGGTCAGGGGACAATCAACAGAAATATATCATTAAGAAGGGATATAACTTTCAGATGGATAGACACGACCCACACTTTTGATAATTCTCAAACGGATAGACACGGCCCACACTTTCGATATTTATCGACTAGATCTTGCTCGATAGACGACTGCTTGGTCACAATACTTCCTTAGTGTTTGGTGATCATCACTTGGCCTACTAAGGCAAATATTCACTTCTACAAACATGGACAAGATCTTTTGTAAATGAAAGGGAGAGGGAGATCTCTCGGCAGGGAAAGGAGTCTCCCTAGCTTTTCGAACTTTCCTAATTGATAACATCTAAGATCTTCTGGTATCTTTTCATTGTGATCCCTAAAGTCTCAGGATAATCTCATAAGAAAGCTAGAGTTTTATCACCCTGCCTACACATGACTCTCAGGGGAGAAATCTATATAAGCTTTAATACGCCTACTGTTTAGGTAAGTCCTTCGGCCCTATACTTTATACTCGAGGAATATGAAACTTTTCTTTCCTAGTCTATCATTTTCTTTCGAAAACCGCTCTCTAACTTGAGCGTCGGAGTCTCCCCCATCAGAGCACCTCCCGGTAGTCTTTTGCAGATCTCGCCAATCAAGACCATCAAATGGCTAAGTCACCTGTTCGAGTTAGCAGAGTCATTATCTGTAGAGCCAAATCCACCTTCAACAATAATGTTTATTCCATCTTATATGCTACTAAAAATGTTATCTTAATGTCTTAATATGTTGAAAGAAAACATCATATTTTATTTATTTATTCTTGTTGATGGGATTTTCTATATTCTTGTGGTGTTTGTTATTGTTAAGTTCTGCGCTATTTGGATGATAAAACAATCGAAAGTCATTGCATGGTGATCCAATGACTCTAAACTATGGTATTAATATTAAAGGAGTTAATCTTAGACTCAATTAATCTCTTTTGCCTCTGTCTCCCCCTTTGCCTCTCCCACCAAAATAGTATGACCACCATTTTAGTTTATTACTTAGAAACACCCTTTTTTTTGTGTAAATTAACATTAGTTATAGTTGTGCTATTTGGCATAGTAAGCACCGGCTTGCATCATCACCATATAGGTTGAGACATGGTAGTATTTACTCATATATGTTGTTGTAACTCACATATGACTGTGCTAAAACCCTAACTCATCATAATCTAATAAACTTCGACTTATTCTTCATTAAAAACAAAGGGCATACTGTTCTTTCCTCTTTCAACTTGGTATCAAATTGTTGAAGAGTCTTGCATTGAAAATGAAAAGTTGCCAACATCAACATGACAATATCGTGTTGGTAGGATTAGGCAACATTATCTCCTAGTGTAGAATCCTTTAGAGCACTAAAATCTCCGTCTTACTAAGTGGATTAATTTTCATCGTGTAGAATTTAGTGTTTGGGGTAAAAAAGGAGCCACCATGATTTAAAGGGCCATCTTTTTCGTTCAATGTAGTCGGTAAATGGACCCCCAAGGCTTTTTCATGTTAGCTTGGAGTAACATCCCTCTTTTTTTTTGGGGGGGGGGGGGAGATTTGCTGTCTTTTGACATCCTTAATAGTGACAGTATTTTCTAGTTTCAGAGTTGTTTATGGAGATCACTGGCTCCATGTCTTCTCCATCTAGTGATGGGATAAGGCCTGGAGTTCCCAACTATAAACCATCTCCATCTCACTTCAGTTTATCCAAAAAAAAAAAAAAAATTATTTCAGTAAAAATTGAGGGGAAACATTTGCTATTATTCATCAACGCTGGGGAGTTGACATCAAAGGAGACAAGAAGACAACAGACAAAACTAGTCTATGTCCCCAAGGAAACCGTCTGGTGATCACAACTCTCCCCTCCAACTCGTGATCCAACCAGAAAAAGACACAACGACAGAACTAAAGACACAGAACTAGTCTATCTTTTAGTTGACGATAAGTCGAGAACTCTTTAGTAATGTTGTGGTTCCTCAATTTAATGCAACCACTCAGAAGAGTTGAGATGTTGCTGCCCAAACATATTTCAGAGTGGATAATAATGCATTGATGTATGAAATTAGGTAGGATCATCAAACTAAGCAAGAGGATTACCAATGGTGCAATTGGGAAACTGTTGTAAAACTTTGTCTACGGGATTCCTTCAAGTTCCCACAATTGAAGGATAACAAACTTATGTACGACTTCCTAGCTAGCCCCTGTGGGGTTTGATCAGGTTCAAGTCCTTCGAAGTACTTCTGTTTGCAATAAGAGTCAAAGGCATTCTATGCTACATAATTGAATGAGGCAAAATGAAGAAAGATAACAACTTCAACCATTTCAAGGGAAGAAAATTAAAAGAGCAAGCAGCCACTTAAAATTTATCCACGCACTGTCATTGATTAGTAAACCCAACAATTGCAAAGCCAGTTGCCAAACAATCTTTCATTTTTTTAAGATGGAAGTATAAATCAGTAGTTTCGATTTCATTTTCTGATTGTACAATGTGTTCGGAAAAAGTGTCACCCAAAAGGAGAAGGGCTGCTGCAGATTCTAAAGTTGTGCTCTGGAGGTTGGTGAAACTTCAAACTTGGTACTTCAGTCCTTCGAAGTGATAACTAGCAATCCCAAGGCTCCAATGAGAATATACTGCAAAAGGAAAACAGGATTTACACCATATAGAATACAAGCTTCAGCCAAATAACTTCAGAGATGTTCAAACAATAAGTTCAAAGGAAATTCTGCAATCCCACTATTAGTTTAGATAAACGGCTGCAAAGCCAACCCCAGAGCACATTTGTATCTACAATAATCCTATTTGTACAAGAGGGGAGGCTAAAGTTCGATGCTCATATCTCAAATAGTCATCATATGGTCTCGAAAGAATAGGGAAAGTAGAAAGAGGCACAAACTAAAAACCATGACATAGAATCACAGTTTTAGTTCCTCCAAGTTGCAAAAGTGACTTGAACAAGGTAATTTCGTCACTGAAATGACCAAATTAACTACTTTCTAACCTATGTAACAAAATCAAACAAATATAGTTCACGGAATCACTTGGTCCACATAACAGTGCTCTTAATGCAAATGTTAGCTAATGTAAAGGCATCTTATGTGTACAAAATGACTAGAAGAAAACTAACCTTAATGATAGGCTTTTCGGTCATGATTATTGTTACCCAGCCGACATAAGGTAAAAATCTGTGGCAAAGCATGGCTCCAGGAAGTTAGACAAATTTTTTATAAAGGAAAAGACATGTACTCTGAATATAAAAACACATCCAATATTTAAAATGAAAGTGACCATAAAACACAGGATTGATAAGGAACATCAATGTCAGCATTATGTTTTCAACCTGGCATGCCTGCCTAATTGGCCAAACTTAATTAGGTTGTTATTACCATATAGCCAGCCCCAATATGAATTACAAGAAATATAATGAACATAATGTTTTCCATGAAATAACCCCCTCTACACGACATCTAAATCATCCCATTTCATTTTAGGAGGAAGACTGAGCAATGTCAAGAAAGGTTAACACATCGTGAACAACATTACAGTAAATGTGAAGGCTCTTACCCAACAGCTCTTCCCATGATATGGTGCCGATGAAGCCAGAGCTGACCATGAGCATACAAAAGCCTGTCATCCCCATAGTTGTTATCCCCTACAAAGCGAAAAGACATCAAGAAAGAGGGTTACAAGAACAACAAGGGCACAAGGGACCAATAAGCATTTTATCAGAATATAAGTATGAAGCTAGGTCCCCATAGTTGTTATCCTCAAAGTGAAAAGACATCAATAAACAGGGTTACAAGAACAACAAAGGCACAAGGAACCAATAAGCAATTTATTATCATATAGATATGAAGCTAGGTCCTCCTTAATGCATTAAGCAATAACAAGCCCAAACATATAAATTCATCCACAATATCTATGGGGATGAAATGGACTAGATATATATATATATATATATATATATTTGTGTGTGTGTGTGTACCTTTTGTAAGAACATCAACTTCTCCCGTATCTTGTCGTTCATGGACCTGTAAAATCATTAAAATATGAAAACAGTAAAATCAAGTGCAAGTTAGTTCACATCCATTTGCAAAATAGAGAATTGCTGATATACATCCATTTCAGAGTGAAATTGAGTGTGAGTTATTTAAGAAAATCAAAAAATATTAAAATAAAAAATTCAGTATCTCAAGGTTAATACGAAATATGTGAAGATTGTATAGATGTAAATGGTTAAACCTTCATTGCACATTAGAATGATGCAAAAGGAGTCCATCATTACCTTAATCACACGGTGGACAATTGGAATTTCGCGGCCCTGAACAAAATTAAAAAAAGCATGAAGAAAACATTAGCATGGAGAAAAGCAAGTAAAAAAACCAATCTTTAAAGAGAAAATATAAGGATTCTAGGGAATGGAATGGTATAAAAACAATCACCTGAAAAAAAAAAAGATATTATGAAATAATAAACAAAAAAGAAAAAGTATGGATCACAGTTCAATCGAATTCGGAAAAGAGGACGGAGTGCAAATATGCCTCGATAACTACTTGAAAATTAAAGTGGAGGTGAATCATTAAAATCGACATACAAACCCTTAAGAGACAACTCCAAGTCAGTGTGACCAGTTCCAACTCCTATAATAAATTCTTAGGCCATCTCATCAAGCTAAAGGATAAATAAAATTGCTCTAGAGTGCAAATTTGCCACTGGTAGACACCATTTTCAACATTATTAGCTTAATATTGGGAGACTTTAGAAACCCAAATGTAAATATAGATTCATTCCATCATATAGGTATATGCATCTTTTAGGTTTTTTTTATGCATATCAGTTATGTGCTTCTCATATACGAGTACACAACTTCTGCTCCCCAAGATGTCTTGCAGTATTTACTTCATTATATCAATAAATGCACTGAGAGACAATAATCCAGGAATCAGAAGCTTCTAGAGAACATCCTTTAACAAGTTTCTTCAAAAAAAAAAAAAAAAAAAAAAACCAAAACAAAAAGCAAAAAACAAAAGAGAGAGAGAGAAAGAAAAAAGCCAAAGTCACTTGACAAGGTGTTGTAGACCACAGGCAACAGAGAAGGAAAGACATTATAACCATAATGCAAAACAGAAAAGATGAACAATAGTGTACATCATTGACAATAAATAAAAAGATGAAATCCTGCTAATAATTAAAAAGAGCACAAAGCATTGAAATAACAACAATTAACAGATAATTTCTTTAGAGAAAGGGCTTACATCAACATTAAACACAACGATTTCCCCTGCACGTATAGGATCCTTACTCATGTGCAAGAATAAAATATCGCCCTGCCAATACAATGAATGATCAATGCCGAGTGAAACTACAGATCCTAAAAACAAATTAATTGATTGATAAGGAAATCTCACACAATAGAATTGCATTGTTTAAGAGAGAAACCGTAGAGATTTACATACAGTTACAAGCATTCAGTTGGTCATCTACTACATACACACATGATATCCAATCTTGTCAAGTTGCTTCAACATGGGGATTAAATTTCATTACCAGTCATTACAATTTTAAGAAAAATAATAAGCAAGTCCTAGCTTCTTCATTTCTATCAAACATTTTACGAATGATCAATAACCCAGAGCAAGATCAAGATAAAATCATTCTTAGGCTTTCAAAGTTTGGGTAAATTTCCCAGATTAATCCTACTTAGGATGGAAATAAGAACCCTAAAAGGTCAAGAATATTACACTGTTTCATTGTTTTTTCCTTTAAACATTTTGGAGGGAAGGGGGACAACTTAGATAGCTAAGCATCCAGAAAAAAGATAAAGAATAATCCTTCAGCAAAATAACATGTAACTATGAACAATAAAGAAAGAATCTTTGTTTTAAATAGTTAGGATGGTATTGTCAAAGAAGGATGTAAAATTATGTCTGCCCTTGGTTATCAGTATCGCCTTTGCTCATAGGCAAGCTTTAACCAAGCAAAAGCTTATTTTTCTTCCAACCTGAACCCTGGTCCATTCCTCTATGCATATATGGACTACATGTCATAGGGATTTCACAAGGCATTGACGTATTAAATTTGTCTATCAGATGAATCTTTTTGCAATAATACTGAAAAGCAGATTCAGTAGCCATTTGCATCATATTTCCAGCACAATCCATGGAAGGCATATACGAAAAACAGATCCTCATACAAGACGCATGACATGAATCATTTCAAAAAGTGTTGATGCAATATAAGAAGGCTAGTTCGACATAAAACAATGTGAGAACTCAAATCACAGCATAAAAGCCCTTACCCTTTTAAAGCCAGGTTCCATACTTCCAGAAAGAACCACAACAACAGGAGATTCACTTCCAGTGATGCACATTAAGGCTTTCCATATAATTAATGCAGATGTAACAATCATACCTACAAAAATAAACAAGTCCAATTGCATGAATGGATGATATACAGCCAGCATGAACCTCAAAACAAGTGGCACTAGTTTCACATCCTGCTAGTCAAAAAGCATGTGCGTTCTCTATATTATCTTCATTTCTCAAGAAAATAACCCAGGTAACTTAAGGTTGCTCAGGTATCGATGGACAGATTACAGAAAAGGACACTTTAACTGCATTTAATATACCTGTAAAAATAGAGTGCCCAAGATGAGCAACTGGCCCCTGAAAACATGAGTATAACTATAACCCCATGGTTGTTTCTCACATGGAGTAAGGGGCTACCCATCATATCATGATACATAATTAATTATATTACAACATCATGGATTACAAAACAATCACATTAAAGACGATAGCTTATTAAAATTTAACAAGAAATTTGGGAACTAGGTTATTTGCATGCTAGACGCAGTAGACTATTACAAGTTGAAAATGTAAGATAATCAAGGGTGTGCTCTAGTTCAGTGTAGAAGGTCTCTAAACAAGGAACTAAGATGGAACTTTACCATTAACAGCTAAAAAGCCTCACTCCCCCACCCCGGCTCAAACACTTTCAGACCAAAGTTCATAAAAAAAAGGTTGGTTAATGAACATGTTACCACTTCACTTGAGGGCTATTTACTGTTCTGGACCTAAAAGTATGTTTGCTGTATAGTGACAAGCCTAGATGTCAATTTGATATAATTTGAGCAAAGTATTGATAAAATGGAGGTATCAAGTCAATTTTTGTCAGATGTACCAGTATTTAAGTCTAAAACATAAACACAAAAGAAGCTAGTGCAACCCATGGGGACACATTCGACCATCTACAGGCATTTGCATGAAGACCCAAAATTCATTTTGTTATGTTAAAAAATACCATCTCCATCAAAAAGATTAAGACACTCAGAATTCATTTTTAGTTGTAACTCATGATTTCCAAACTAAAACTTGAGTACAACAACTTAGAGCACAACAGACAGTTAGACAAAATTTTCTTACTAACAATTTCTTGCTTCTGTTTCAAGCTTTTAGGCAGAACAGAAATTGGATTCAACAATAAAATTGGTGAGATTAAATTTAAAAGCTGAATCAGAAAATTTTCATTATTGTTAAGGCAAGGAAACAACTTTTGAGAACAAACAATACAATATCTCTTGTGCGACGACAATAATTACTGAGGAGTTCAATGCATCTCAATGTTATGCATGCACTCACACATCTCTTCCATGCCCCTAGATAGTGCCTTTCCCTATCCTTGTTCAGTTCTGCTGTCCATTATTATAGAGAACTCAGGAATTCAACACTAGCCTGTACTTGTTTCCCTTACCCTTTCTTCTTTTCTTTTTCTCCCATAACTATTTTTTTGGGAGGGGGATAGTTTTTCTCTCACATCTTGAACTCTTGGTAATTTGATTCCTGGGTCAGATCAGTTTGAAATCTTAAGAAGGGCCAAACACTAGGTCCTTGACTCCTTCACCAAGCCTCCCCTCCACCCCTGTTGTGTCACCGTAAAGACCTTTATGTATTGTGGAGTGTTCGATTGAATCAATAACTACCCCTCTAATCCTCCAAGGGTGAGCCCATCATCACAACAACATCGAAGTGCCAAGCAACCACAATGCCCTTCATAACTTGTAGGTGTGCTTCTAAAGCAAGCTTAGTTAAATCTTAATTAGAAATCAACGGACAATTTGCTCATCTCCATCAACAAACATATTTATGCCTCGTATGGAGATAATAGTAATGCATTTGGAAGCCATAAAAAATTTATGATGTTAATCAAGAACCATTATGGAGAAACCACTGAGATGAAATCACTGAGCGTTTGAAGTGCTAAAATGATGAAGATTAACAATATAAAGCCAGTTTAAACAAGGAATGGGTTGATCAGTAAAATCCTGCAGTGGTTATATCGGTGAAATCTTGCAAATTCATGAATAATGTGTGTATGCTGCAAAGTCCCATACCTCATATCCTGTTGAAGGGTAATGAAAGCAAAATGGTTTGCCCCAGGAATCGCTCTGAGCCTCATTGCAAGTCTTCACTAAGCTGCTTTAAATTAATAGATGCAAGGATATTCTCCAGAACAGGCCTAAGGGTGAAAGACCCCTCACCATGTTAAGCAGCACCACTCAAATTAGCTTTGTGTCCCAGACTAGTTGGGGTCGACCATATGGATCCATTTTCTCCGTTGCCATATAAGATTTAAATACATACTAGAATGATATATCTCACTAGCTCTTTTAGAATTCTCTGCATTTCTCATTTGTATGGAAACACTTCCCCAAAGTGGTGCACCAAAATTGTCTTCTTAAAACATTATTAAATTATATTAATCTATTTTCCCTTATTATATTGTCAAGAATTGAAATTTCCCTATGTTTCACTAATCCAATAAAATTAACCCTATCTTTTCTAATCAACCCAATCATCCAACTTAACACTCTTTATTCCATTTTGTGTCCAGCCTAACACGCTGTACCATAAAGCAATGCTGGCCTTATTGTAGTTTTATAAAATATTCCTTTTGAATTAATGAAATTCTAAAATAACACAAGTTCACAGTATCCCAGAAGCACTTCTCCAATTCAACCACCTTAACTTAATGCCATGTGTGACATCCTTCTTGATATTCTCCTCTTTTCCAGTGATTCTTAACTATTAGATACGTACCCCCCACTTCTTATATATACTTCACCTAAATTATTATTTACACTACACTTGAAGCCATAAGAATACACAAACGCAACTTATTCAATGTCATGAAATGTCAATTATAACTCCTTTGCATTCCAAACAGAGTTAAAATTCCACAGAGAGAGAGAGAGAAAGAGGCCATCAAACAACCCATTCCTCTAGTCTACATAAACGGTAATCAGATCATGCATCTTCTGACTTTCATTCATGAATATAACTCCACAGAATCTCCTCCATTGCAGTTCTTTCTACTCAAAAGACTATGCCAAGTTTTACCAACCACTCTACAATCCAAAACCTTTTCTTCCTATTTATAATAATAGTAATAATTAAAATCTTCTCCTGAAGCTAGAACCATACTCTTTACTATCCCTCTCTTCTCCATACGTCCCATGCTACTTTTCCTTCATAATTTACCACAATAACCCAGCCTATTGACCCCCAATGTGTCACGCTTAAGAGCTTTGATACATCCATCACAAGAAAATGCATTATAAGTTCTTGAACCTTTGAGAAAGATAGCCAAAAAAATGTAAAATGAGGAAGGAAAATAACATAACAATGAGAAACAATATACAAAAAAATACAACTTCTAGGGTCCCTCCAGTCGCTTCTCATCATCTAGGGATTCTCACGCAATACAAATTACCATTGTAAGATACTTTAAGACTACAAATAAAGGCAAAGGTATCATACAAATCCTCAAAGACATGAAAAAGATCATAGTCAATATCATCATTGTAATCAAAGCGTCACACAATTCACAAGGGTTTAAGCCGTAAAATCTAAATACTTACAATACCTAAGAAAAAAATCCTGAGATTCAGTAAAGTTACAGTTTTTTTGGTTCTATTCTATGTATTAGCACAAACAATGTAAATTAGAGCATCCAAAATAAATAAGAAACCCTAATATCCAAAACAAAAAATTGATTCTCAAGAAAATTTTAAAATTCGAAACGATTCGTCACATAAATGATGAAAACTTTCACAAGATAGTGCATCGAGAGAGAGAGAGAGAGGGACGAACCAAGACTGACAGCCTGAGAGAGGAGTTGTCTGATCTGAATTGATTTGATTGATTCGATTTGCTCTCCTATCCAACCCATTCTCTCTCTCTCTCTCTCTCTCTCCCTCTCCCTCCTTCAATCTACTCTCTCTTATCCTTGTTCTGCTCGGTCTCACTCCAACCGGGCCTCCGTTCTCTGTCTAGGTCTGATGACTGCAAATGCACCAAATTCCCAATTCAAATTGTAACATTTGCTCGGGCATTTAAGAGCTTACGTATTCTGCCTACGTGTGTCCAATTGTATTCTGCCACGTCAACCGTCACTTTACGTGGCAAGTGCACATGTCTACGAGATAATCTCATATTTTACTCCGAATTATATTATTTTCCATAGCCCAAAAATAAGTAAATGTATGGGGAATAAGATAAAGTTATCAATTTTCAAAAAATAAAGAGAAAAATATAATTTTGTTCCCAAATATTAAAATATTTTCCATTTTTTTTTTCTATAAGGTTGGGATACATTTTAGAAATTAGTGGGAAATACCTACAAAGCAATTCTAATTTCTAACAACTTAAATCAAAATATTAATTTAGAAAATATTTTCTTTGAGATAAATAACAAATATTTACAAATAAGCCATATTACAAGAGACTATAATTAATTTGAAACATTTATAAAGAAAAAAGGAATTAATTTGTCTTTTATAAATTGCACATGAACTAATGGGACATGATCCAAAACTCAGTTAAAAAGGCTAACTTACGGAAAGCCCGTGAGGGACAACGATCAATCAACGTCCAAATATTTTCTATGATTATCCATCGAAAATGTCAGTCGCCTAGACTTTTCGAACGATAGGGTCTCAGTCGTCCCATCAACTGATGTAATCCTCCAAGCAAAAGGTTATTGCCCTGATCGGGTATCTATCCGTTGGTTCATTGATGAGACAATCCCTGAAAATCTTTCATCGGTCGAACGATCAATTGATAGTTAACGACTCAAACGATTTTAAAGGAAAGTGAAAATATCCTATTAACTACTATTACCTATTGAGAGCAGCATTTTTAGGGATCTTCCAGTTAATAAAAAGATCTCTTCAGAACACAAAAATTTCCAAAATGATGAAGATCACAATCAGTTCGAAATATTGAATCCCCGAAATTTTCGAATCGACTCAAAAATGAAAGTAGGGTTGAAGTACCTCGACGGCGCATGATCCTCACAGGTATAAAATATCTTAAAACCTTCCAAGTCAGGTACGCTCTCTCGGCCTCACACTTGGGACACTCTTATCATAGGGAACCACACCCTTAAGCTCTCAGTTTATTTCTTCTTTTATTCAAAAACCGCTCTTTCTGACTTGAGTGTCGAAACCTCCCTGTCGGAATACCCTCAAGTGATTTTTGCAGATATTACATTCCTTTGACGATAACCGTTCAATTCTATAAGGAGCCAGTATCTGTGGAACCATAATCCACCTCCAACAGATTGGCGCCGTCTGTAGAAAACAGGCTAGAGCATCTTTCGTTATTCTGACAACCATGCCTTCAAGAACTAGAGTATTTTCGAAAGCCGTCCCTACTGTAGAATGGCGCATTGCAACACTTTCCGAGGCCGCCCTTCTTGTAGCGCCCGATCACCATATTCGCGATCATGTGGCCTCCCCTTGCCCGCCTCATCAGGAACAGGTCCTATCGCCTGCAGTCCCCGACCAGTCGATTGCGGCCCCTGCTCAGGAACGAATCAGTCGCCCCCAAATGGAGAGGTTGGAGTCAAAGATTGAGGACATGAGCAAACAATTGGAAGGCTTTAGCCGCGCCCTTAAGCCTGAGGGCCAATCCTTTGTCAGGGGATCTAGACGTCCCCAGCGACGACCGTCGCCCCCACGCCATGAAGTGTCCGAAAACTCCAAATTAACCCCTTACGATCTTTGAAAGTAGGTCGAGCAACTTGTTACCGACGAATTCAAGCGGGTCAATGCCAAAGGAGATCAAACCTCCTCCTACTATCACGCTTCGCCTTTTGATCCTAGGATCTCTTCAAAACCTATGCCCCGCAGCGTGCTCTTGTCCCCCATAGAAAGGTACAATGGGACAACGGACCCCCCGAGATCATGTGGCCCACTTTGTAATCGTGATGATTTCCAAAAATATGTCTGATGCGACCATATGTAAACATTTTCCTACCAATCTTTCGGGAAATGCACTTACTTGGCTTAATTCTCTCCCGCCATTGAGTATAAAGATTTTCTCTCAACTATGAAAATAGTTCGAATCACACTTTGTAATAAACAGAGGGGTCAAAAGAAAGTCCACCTCGATGTTGTCATTTTACCAAAAGGAAAAAGAGTCCCTAAGGGACTTCCTGGAAAGATTCAAAACAGAAATGATAAGGGTTCTATTTTTGAACCATTCTATCGCGCTAGCTGCGTTGTTAAAGGGACTACAGCCTTCCGGCATGAAAGTGTCAATCACGAAGAAATCTCCTGTTACTATTTAGGAATTTTATGCCCGAGCCAAGAAATATATTACTGCTGAGAATGTTGAGACGTTCGACCATAGGAAGGATTAATCCGTTCGAAAAGAATGCAACCGATTACCCAGAAGATCTCCACCAAGGAAGAGCCGAACAAACCCCCTTCCTTCGCAGAGGTATAACAACTACACCCCATTGAACAAGACCCCTGGCTGGGTCTTAGCTTTAATCAGAGACAAGCTGTTATCCAATGGCCCCCACGGTCGACTGAGGACGACTCTAACAAGGACAGAACAAAATACTGTCATTTCCACCGTGATTATAGCCATACGACAAATGATTGCAAAAAGTTGAATGATGAACTAGAATTCCTAATGCGCGATGGAAGACTACAAGAGTTCATCGTCAGAAGGGAATGAGGTCACCCCGCCGATCACGGGCGCGAACCGCCATGACGCAATCGGGAGGAGGATCGGCAAGCCGCTCGGCCCCCAGCAGACGGGAGAGATGGAGTAATACTCTAAATCCAGGATGGACCAGTCCTCCAGAAGAAGCTCCATCGTTCTTCTGATAGACTATCAGAAAATGAAGCAGGACGCTTGATCACGCATATCTTTTATCTCCCGAAGGCACTTCCTTTTACACCACAGGAAATCCTAACGATAGACGCCGATAAACGACGAGGGGAGAAGAGGCCCGTCATCGATTTCACGGATGAAGATCTAATCAGAATAGACCCGAGCCGACATGACCCCCTCGTAATGGCCGCTAGGATCCGGCAACATGAAGTCAAAAGAATTTTTGTCAATCAAAAGGCAGACTGTAACCTTTTATATCGGGATGCCTTCAAACGAATGAGGTTTACTTCTGCCAATCTCCAACCCCACGCAGGTCCAATCAAAGGGCTTTCGGATGAGTTGATATATCCTGAAGGTATTATCTCACTTCCGGTTTCCTTGGAGCACCCCCAACCATGCGACAGCTTCCGTTGTATTCAACGTGGTGGATCTTCCTTCACTCTACAATGTCATCCTGGGCAGGCCGGACTTGAACGCCCTGGAGGCTCTGCCCAGCACTAAACACATGAAGATCAAGTTTAGAACACCGCTAAGGATCGGCATATTGTCATGCGATCCGGAGCTCTTGACTCTCGCTCCTAAGTAATCATCAGGCTCTACTGTCGATGGTTCTCCTTTCGTGCTGCGGGGGTATTTTTCAAACTAATGAAGCACCGACTCAGTGGATTTTCTGTGAACACACTCCCTGTTTCTATCGCTCGGAGGGTCTAAATTGTCCAGCTCCTATCATTCGTACGCATCATCAATAAGGGATAAAACTCCCCGAACGAGTGGACGCGACCCCTATATCTAAAAGCTTCTTATCGCTCAGAGGGGTTAAGTCACCCAGTTTTTATCGTTCGTATGCATCGTCAATAAGGGATGGAACTCCTTGAACGGGTGGACACAGCTCCTCTATCTAAAAGTTTTCTATTACTCAAAGGGCCTAAGTCGCATAGCTCCTATCGTTCGTACGCGTCGTCAATAAAGGATGAAACTCCTCAAATGGGTGGACGCGACCCCTCTATCTAAAAGGTTCTTATCGCTCGAAGGGTCTAAGTCGCACAGCTCCTATCGTTCGTACGCGTTGTCAATAAGGGATGGAACTCCCCGAACAGGTGGATGCGGCCCCTCTATCTAAAAGATTCTTATCGCTCGGAGGGCTTAAGTCGCCCAGATACTATTGTTCATGCGCGTCGTCAATAAGGGATGGAACTCCCCGAACGAAAGGATGTGACCCTTCTATCTAAAAGCTTCTTATCGCTCGAAGGGTCTAAATCGCCCAACTCCTATCTAAGGGATAGAACTCCCCAAACGGGTGAACGTGACCCATCTATCTAAAAATTTCTTATCGCTCGGAGAGTCTAAGTCTCTCAACTCCTATCATTCGTGCGAGTCGTCAATAAGGGATGAACTTCCCGAACTGGTAGACACGACCTCTCTATCTAAAAGATTCTTATCGCTCGAAGGGTCTAAGTCGCCCAGTTTCTATCGTTCGAACGTATCGTCAATAATGGATGGAACACCCCAAGGTAGACGCAATCTCCTTTATCTAAAAATTTTTCTATTGCTCGGAGGGCCTAAATTGTCCAGTTTCTATCGTTCGAACGCATCATCAATAAGAGATGGAACTCCCCGGACGGATGGACACGACCTTCTTTTATCTAAAGATTTTCTATCACTCGTAGGGCCTAAGTTGCCTGCACTACCGACTGCACGTGCTATCAATGAGGCCCGGGCGGGCGGACACGACCCTTTTATCTAAAAGCTTCTTATTGTGCGGGGGATCTAAGTCACTCTGATTCTACCAGGATAACGCAACAAGGGTTACACCTGAAAGTAACGAGATAACCTTTATCGAAAAAAAAATAGAAGTTTCTCATTGAACAGGCAAAAGTCACTGGGTACAAAATTTTAAACAGGAGTTATTCAGGTGGGTTCTGAGTATTTGCCGCTCTTTCGATCGAAGGCAGAGTATCGCCTAGATTCATATAGCAGATTATCTCTTTAGTACACTTTAATCTCTCGGTTAATTTGCGTTGGGAGTCTTTGAAGATAATTGCATCCTTTGTACGAGACTCCTCAAGCTCAGCTATTCTGCATTCCGCCATTCGAACAGACTCATCCCAAAACTGGGCCAACTTCTCAATTGATCGAAAACGTGCCTCGTGCACCTTGGCTTATGATTTCAACCATTCACATTGCCCTTGGCATTGGGACAACTCTGATCGAAGTCGTCTCAGCTTTTCCTCCTTCTGATTGAGCAACGTACCAGACGTGCTTTCGGTTTTTGCGGTCTCTTTCTCCTGAACAGGAATCTCTTCATGCACTTGAGTCAGACGAGTTAACTTAGAAATCACTTAGGCCTATACTACGGATTATTTCTTCGGCGCACTCCAATCTCTTGGCTAATCTACGATGGGAATCCTTCTGGACCATAGCTTCCCTCGCGCGAGACTCCTCAAACTTCGTTATCTTATGTTTCGTTGCTCGAAGAGACTCCTCACGAAGCTGAGCCAACTTCTTATGCATCAGAGCTTCTGACTTCAGCCTCTCGCACTGACCTTGGCACTGGACCAATTCCGATCGAAGGGATCTCAACTCATCTTCCTTCTGGCTAAGTAGGGCACCCGGTATGCTTTCAGCAACCGAAAACTCTCCTCCCCGAAGGGGGATTGATTCCCGTGGATGAGTCAACTCAGAGAGCCGTCCCTCTAAGTGACTTATTACATGCCTCCCCTGCTATCCTTGAAACCGAGCAAGGGCCATGGTCTGCAAGGAAAACCAAATTAACAATTGATAAAAGAGGGAGAAGAATTCGAGAAATGCGATGAGAATGTTACCATCAAGCCTAAAGACTCAAGGGCTCTGCCGACCTGTTCGTAAGACATTCTCTAAATATCGATCTCACAGCGATGGAAGTCAAATTGCTTAGCAATGCGTTCTGCTTCTGCCAGATCTATATAGCTATACTGCATGTCTCTAGCACAAACGGCGATAGTTCCGCGCTCTTTTGAGCCTTTCTTTCCATCGAAGGACCAAGTAGGGATAGAGGATGAGGAGGACGCTTCCTCAAGAACCTTATATTTCCCCTTGCGCAAAGGCCAAACCAGAACAGCGAAAGAAGGTCCCATCATTCTGTCCCTCGCAGCCCGAGAAGCGTCTGCTCTCGCTCCAGCATCAAGAGAAGAAAGGTCTCCGCCTCCCTCTATCGGTATAGCGGCAGTCGGCTCCAGGTACTTAGACAAAGCCCCCAGTGTAGACGGAAGCAAGGAAATCCCCCTCCATTTCGCTGAAGAAGATGGCGACCCGCGAAGGGTCACAGTCACCCCTGAAAAAGACTTAGGTAGGGTCTCAGATGCCCCAGGATCCTTCTAGAGAGGCCTTTTAGCGTTATGATGAGTTAACTTGTCGACAGTGACACTTTCCAACAAGGCGTCGTCAAAATACTCAAAGAATCGACTAGCTCGATCTTCGCTCTTCCCAACAGAAGGGGTCGATCAACTTTTCTCTTTTCCCCGATCAATAAACCAGCCAGGGATAATATTTGTTCATCCAGCAAGGACTCGACCCATACGCTCCGACTAGTGGACTCGCAATAGCCGCTAACCGACCAAATAAAATAACCATGCTTCGAAGCGGTCGGTGGTTTCAGCCCTACATTGGGTACCCCATTAGCCTTTGGAAGCCAGGGCATACAATCTTTGTTCAAGAACTCGACAAAAAAGAACTTTTGCATTCAGTTCTTATCGATGGATTCATTATAGAAAAATCTCCAATAGGACTCGGGTCGAGTCTGTAGTTTGTACCACCTCTTGGTTGGCCCGTTACTCCCACACCTCATCAGAATGAAAATTGAGGACAAAACATCAAAATCAAAACGAAAATGACAAAACCCTAGTAAGGAAGCTACCGCGACCACCAACCGCCAGGCACTGGGAATCAGGAGAGTCGAAAATATATTCTATTGACCAGAACCTCAGAAAAAGGACCCGTATATGGACCCTTCAAACAGTACTTGACCGATTGGAGATATATCGGCACACAGTTCTTTGACGCCCTGTTAGCCCTATCAATCTCTGTCGCAGACAATAGAGAGTAATCGTTCCCCAACAGTATTTCAGTTTGTACTTCTTGGAGCTCTTGTGCCGACATGGCGCTCGCAATATCACCAATGCTTGGAAAAGTCAGAGGAACAGACATCTTTGTCACCGATAAAGACACTTTGGTAGGGAGAGTGAGAGAAAAAGAGATGGAGAAAGTTGCCATGAGACAAGTTCTTATGGGATGTGTGATAAATGGTTTACTGAGACCAAAATGATAACAGCCGTATTAAAGGACCCTCGAACTTCCGATTTAAAATCATGACTCATGGCGCCTATTTCCAAGAGAACCATGAGTCAGGGGCAAATGATGGAACGTATTTCAAGATTCAGTCCAAAAGAGTCAATTCTCAAAGGGCCCACGAAGAAGGAGCCTGCCGATCAATATCCAAGGACCATAACAACAATCTATCAAAGGGTCGTAGTCGCCCCGACCGATCTACCAAAGGGCCTTAGTCGCCCAGGTCTATCGAACGATAGAGTCTCAGCCGCCCCAATTAACCAATCGTGACCCATCAAATGGAGATAGTCACCTCGATCAGCCAAACAAATGTCAGCCCTCTAACCAGACGAGTCTCGAAAGACCCATTATCGGTCGAGCAACCGAACGAGGAACAACATTTCTATCGATTAAAAAAGGAAGGTCAGAACTTCCCTCATTTCAACCTCTTATTTTGTAATAACAATTCTTGAATTTTTCAGATAAGGAAAACATCCCTTCCGAAGAAGAAAGCTTCCCGATATAAAAGGATCGTGATCAATTCGTAATATTGACTTCTGAGATTCCCGGATCAGTTCAATAAGGAAAGTAGGGTGGAAGTCCCTTAACGACACACAACTCTCACAGGTATAAGAGATCTCAAAACTCTCGACATCAGGTACGCTCTCTAGGTCTAACACATGGGCACATTAATCACAGGGAACTATTTTTTCTCTACTCTCAGTCTGTTTTTTTCAAACGAAAACCGCTCTTTACTGACTTGACTGTTGGAGTTTCCCTGCCGGAGCACCTTCCGGCGGTTTTCACAGGTGAATCCGTCCATCAACGGCAACCGTTTGAGTCAACAAAGAGTCGATATCTGTGAAATTATAACCAACCTCCATCACTTATTATTAGTATCATACAACCCATGATTCTATGGGTCGGAATTATTAGAATCCTGTGCACATCAAATAAAAAAATTATTTAGTTATAATGGTTATCATGATGCTTAATAATAATAAAAAAAAAAACTCTCTCTCTCTCTCTCTCGTAACTTTCCCAATCATTACCCACCTTGATTGGTTCCATCTAAATGGCACCCACATTCAGCTAGTGGTGGTCTGGCGCTATTGGTGCTGACAAGGTTCCACTTCCTTACCCCTGTTCTATATATATATAGAACAGGGGTAAGGAAGTGGAACCTTGTCAGCACCAATAGCGCCAGACCACCACTAGCTGTATATATATATATATATATATTATAATATATATGAATATGATGCACAGGAATTGATGAAAGGGAGTTGAATGGCTGAATTGGTAAGGAAGAATGTAAGAAGAAGTAGAGTCTTAAGTAGCAATTGAGCTGACAAAGAATAGCTGAGCTAGCAGTTTGAGCTGGCAAAGAGTAGCTAAGCTGGCAGTCATGTCGGATGCCAAGGAATAGTTAGTTGTCAAGATTAGTTAAGAATTGTCAAGTTAGTTAGGAAGTTGTCAAGTTAGTTAGGAGCTGTTAGTTATGGATAAAGAGGAACATTCAGATAGGAAGGTTGTCCCAGAAAAAACTGAATTCTCTTTTCTTTCTTTCCATTCTTTCTCTCTATAATTCTTTCTCTGTAATTCTGTCATTCTACATTCAATGAAGTTTCAGCATTCATCAATGGCAATTCTTCCTTGAATTCAAGATTCGATTGGTTTCTTAACTTCATTCCAATCCCATCTGAATTAGAAGTGAGCTCCTATTCTCTCTGCATCAATTGGTATCAGAGCCGGTTGTTTCACCATGGTAGAAGGAACTAGATCTCAAAACTTAAGCAGGAAATTAGAGGAGACAATGAAGGCTTTGTTCAAGGAGCATAAAGAGACTCTTGACAAGGAAATGGATGCTCTCAGATCATTGGTTTTGGAGAGTTATTCAAGAAGCAACAACCATTCTCCTCGTCAATCAGGATTAGGACCAAATCATGGAAATGGAGGTGCAGCAGCTACAAGACTTCCAAGATTGGATTTTCCCAGGTTTCATGGTGAGGATTTCAGAGGGTGGCTCTATAAGTGTGATCAGTTTTTTGAAGTTGATGAGACTCCTCCTGAAACCAAGGTGAAGTTAGTATCTATACACTTGGAAGGCAAGGCTCTTCAATGGCATCAAGTATACTGAAGTCCAGATTCACCCGTGAGCTGCCTAACTGGGAAAATTATGTGAGGAGCTTAGCTACTAGGTTTGGTAATACTATGTATGATGATCCTATGGGTGAACTAATGAGTCTTAAGCAAAGGGGTACGGTGGAAGACTATTATGAGAAGTTTGAAGAACTCCTCAATCGAGTATAGCTACCTAAATCTTATGGAATCAGCTGTTTCCTGAGTGGGTTGAAAGAGGAGATCCAGATTGCAGTCAAGATGTTCATGCCAAGAACTATAGACCACGCTGTGAATCTAGCTAAACTGGAGGAAAAGAAGTCTTCAGTAGCTTGGAGGAATTGGAGGGGAGCTTCAGGAAAATCAGTCAATACTGCTGAATTTAGCAAGGACCCTGGAAAAAATGGTGCTGCACTTCTGCCTTTACCTAGACCTATACAACAGGGACCTCCCAAGAAACCATTGAAAACCCTTACTTCATTTGAACTGGAGGAGAAGAGGAAGAAAGGATTATGTTTCTGGTGTAATGAGAAGTATGACAGGGGACATAAATGCCAAGGGAAACAATTGTATAGGGTGGAGATGTGGTCTGAAGAAGGTGAGGAGGAAGAAGATATAACAGAAACTGATAATGAATCTGAGGAAATGGCTACTAACGCACATATATCTCTGTATGCTATGACTGATTTGGTACTCCCTAACTACCAAACTATGAGGGTGCATGGCCATATAGGAAGAAATAGCTTTTGCATATTGTTGGATGAGGGAAGTTCTCACAATTTCATTCATCCAGGTATGATAACTAAATTTGGATTGAAAACTCAAGAGGTGGAAAGAATGGCAGTGGCCTTAGCTGATGGGGGAAAGTTGCAGACTACCACTATGTGTACTAAATTCAAATGGACCATGCGGGGACAGGAATTCAGCACAAAAATCATGGTGTTGCCCATTAAAGGATGTGATGTAGTGTTGGGGGTCCAATGGCTATCAACCCTGGGGGATATTACATGGAACTTTAGGACCTTGAGGATGGAATTTACTTACAATGGAAGGAAGATAGTGCTGAGAGGGTCAACTGAACTGAAGATGGTTAAAAGTTAAAAAATGCAGAAAATCCTGAACACTTCTTCAAAAGAACCAGCTACTCGACTGTGTTTCATTCAACTCAAACAGACTAAGCAACTACAGACACCAATAATCAACTCATATCTGCAACTTTCATCCACAGAAGTCCATTCAGATAAGTGTACTGAACTGGGGCCTCAATTCCATTCCTGTATACAACAACTTCTGATTGCTTATTCTGACATATTTGAGGAGATAATTAGCTTACCTCCAACAAGGACATGTGATCATAAAATAATCCTAAAAGAGGGGGCAAATCCTGTAAATGTAAGACCTTATAGGTACCCTCATTTTCAGAAGGCAGAGTTAGAAAGACTAATCAGGGAAATGCTTTCGAATGACATCATTAGACCCAGCTGCACCCATATTCCTCCCCTGTAGTGTTAGTAAAGAAAAAAGACGGATCTTGGCGGATGTGTGTAGACTATAGAAAATTAAATGATGTCACTATAAAGGATAAGTTTCCAATTCCTTTAATTAAAGAATTATTGGATGAACTATTTGGTTCACAGGTGTTCTCTAAATTGGACTTAAGATCAGAATACCATCAAGTCAGATTGCATGCTGAAGATATAGAAAAGACTGCTTTTAGGACTCATGATGGACATTATGAGTTCTTAGTTATGCCCTTTGGATTGACCAATGCCCCATCCACATTCCAAAGGCTCATGAATGAAATATTCAGACCCTATTTGAAGCAATTTGTGTTGGTATTTTTTGATGACATTCTTGTTTATAGCAAGAATGGACAAGAACATTTACAACATTTGGAGACAGTTTTTGATCTGCTGAGACAGAACCAGCTCCAAGTCAAGCAGAGCAAATGTTCATTTGCTGTTGCTCAAATCCAATACCTAGGCCATATTATTGATCATGCAGGGGTAAGAGAAGACCCTGAAAAACTAGGGACCATTGAACAATGGCCACAGCCTGGATCTGTCAAAGAATTAAGAGGCTTCCTGGGACTTACAGGTTACTATAGAAAGTTCATTCGATATTATGGAATCATTGCGAAGCCACTCACTGACATGTTAAAGAAACAAGGATTTCAGTGGACTGAGGAATCATTAAATGCCTTTAAAAGTCTAAAGGAAGCCTTGTGCAAATCTCAAATCCTTACACTGCTAGACTTCAGCAAAGAATTTGTGGTGGAGACAGATGCATCTAACCAGGGAGTAGGGGCTGTGTTGTTGTAAAACAATAGACCAGTGGCTTTCTTTAGCAAGGCCTTAGTTCCAAGGCATAGGGCTTTACCAGTTTATGAAAAAAAATTGTTGGCAGTGGTACTAGCCGTGCAGAAATGGAGACCTTATCTGGTTGGGACTCATTTTGTAGTCAAGACAGATCATCAGAGTTTGAAACACATCTTGGAACAGAAAATCTCAACTCCTACACAGCAAAAATGGCTTATCAAACTTCTGGGGTATGACTTCTCAGTAGCATACAAGAAGGGAGTCGACAATATAGTGGCTGATGCATTATCCCGAAGGCCTGAGAATAATGGGGATTTTGAAATCAAGGCAATCTCATCTATTAATACTACTCTGATGACTGAAATACAATTAAGTTGGCATAATGATGAGAAACTTAAAGACATCTTGTCACAGCTACAGAATGGAAAAGATGTTAAACATTACTCATGGAGTAATGGAGTTCTTTGCAGAAAAGGGAAGATAGTGGTGGGAGATATAAGTGACTTGCGGCTCAGGTTAATCCAGTTATGACACTCTAGTGCAGTTGGGGGTCATTCAGGAGTGGAGGTTACTTATAGGAAGCTTAAACAATCATTTTACTGGAAACATATGCATAGGGAAGTGGTGAAATTCATTGCAGAATGTGATGTTTGTCAAAAATTCAAGTCTGATAACAGTGCTTACCCTGGCCTCCTATAACCTTTACCTATTCCCACTTCAGTGTGGATTGATATATCAATGGATTTCATAGAAGGACTCCCCAATTCCTATGGGAAATCTGTCATTTTGGTAATAGTGGACAGATTAAGTAAGTATGCCCATTTCATTCCTTTGTCACACCCTTATTCAGCATTAACTGTGGCCCAAACCTTCATGGATTCAGTGTTTAGATTACATGGAATGCTAGAAACTATAGTGTGTGATAGAGACAAAGTATTCATTAGTCAATTTTAGAGAGAGCTGTTCAAACTGCAGCATGTTAAATTGCAGTTCTCCTCAGCTTATCACCCTCAAACAGATGGACAGATTGAGATAATGAATAGATGTCTAGAACAATACTTAAGATGCATGGCTGGTGATAATCCTAAGGAATGGATGAAATGGCTTCCATTGGCAGAATTTTGGTACAATACTAATTACCATACGGCCACTAAGACAACCCCTTTTCAGGTGTTATATGGACAATCTCCTCCCATACATCAATTTTATCTTCCGGGGTCTTCTAGTGTGGAAGCAGTTGACAGGAGTTTGACTGCACGAGAATGCCTCATCCATAATCTTAAGCATCAACTCCATCATGCCAAGAATAGAATGAAACAACTAGCAGACAAGAGGAGGAGTGACAGGGAATTTGCTGTGGGAGATTGGGTCTATGTCAAGCTACAACCTTATCGACAACATTCCTTAAGAGCTCATTATTGCCAAAAGTTATCTCCAAGGTATTTTGGTCCCTTCTTAATTCTAGCCAGAATAGGTAAGGTGGCTTATCAGTTGCAGCTTCCTAGTGATGCAAAGATCCACTCCACCTTTCATGTTTCTTTGCTTAAAAGGAAGGTTGGCAATGACCCAGTTATCTCTCAATTGCCTAAAGAAATCAATGATCGAGGTCAGATACTGATAGAACCTATTGTAATATTGGATAGAAGAGTAGTCAAAAAGAGAAATGTTGCCACTACACAAGTGTTAGTTCAATGGAGTAACAGCTTTCCTGAAGATGCTACTTGGGTTAATTGGCATGACCTTTAACTCATGTATCCTAATTTTAATCATTGAGGACAACGATTCTTTTGAGGGGAAGGGATATTGATGCACAGGAATTGATGAAAGGGAGTTGAATGGCTGAATTGGTAAGGAAGAATGTAAGAAGCTAAGGAAAGAGTCATAAGTAGCAATTGAGGTGATAAAGAATAGTTGAGCTAGCGCTTTGAGTTGGCAAAGAGTAGTGAAATGATCATGTCGGATGGCAAGGAATAGTTAGTTGTCAAGATTAGTTAAGAATTGTCAAGTTAGTTAGGAAGTTGTCAAGTTAGTTAGGAGCTGTTAGTTATGGATAAAGAGGAACATTCAGAGAGGAAGGTTGTCCCAGAAAAAACTGAATTGTCTTTTCTTTCTTTCCATTCTTTCTCTCTGTAATTCTCTCTCTGTAATTCTGTCATTCTATATTCAATGAAGTTTCAGCATTCATCAATGGCAATTCTTTCTTGAATTCAAGATTCGATTGGTTTCTTAACTTCATTCCAATCCCATCTGAATTAGAAGTGAGCTCCTCTTCTCTCTGCATCAGAATACATATATCTCTCACTTTGGTCACAACAAATTTTACAGAAAAAGTTAGACGAATATGGGGCACCGGCAACATACAAAAGCGTGGGGCTTATAATCGGCGTTACCGAGATCGTCGGCAAAGGCATGGCCGAAATCCTCCCTCTCTCCGACACTCCTGGCGCTCCATGGAAGGTCTATGGCGTCACCCGCCGCCCACATCCATCGTGGAATGCCGACCTCCCGATGGAATACATTCAATGCGACATCTCCAATTTGAACGATGCCCAATCCAAACTCTTTCTTCTCACTGACATCACCCACATCTTCTATGTCGCATGGGCCAGCAAACCAACCGAATCCGAAAACAATGAGGAAAACGGGTCAATGCTCCGAAACGTGCTCCGATCCGTCATTCCTAGTGCCCCGAATCTCAAACACCTGTCTCGAAGCGGGTCGGAAGCACTACCTCGGACCCTATGAAGGTGTGGGAAAATTCGAGCCCCACGTCCCGCCTTATCACGAAGACCTGCCCCGACTCCCCTCCACTAATTTTTATCATACCCCGGAGGATATTCTGTCGGATGAAGTGAAAAACAAAGAGGGTTTGACATGGTCGGTGCACTGGCCCGGAACCATATTCGGGTTCTCGCCTTCCTGTCTCATGAATGCTGTTTGTACTCTCTGTGTTTACGCGTCAATTTGTAGGCATGAGGGAAAATCCACGAAGTATCTGGTTCAAGATCCGCTTGGGAGTGTTATTGGGATGCTTCGGATGCGGATCTTGTTGCGGAGCAACATATTTGGGCAGCTGTTGACCCGTATGCCAAAAACGAAGCGTTTAATTGTAGCAATGGAGATGTGTTCAAGTGGAAGCATTTATGGAAGGAATTGGCAAAGCAATTTGGGGTGGAGCATGTGGAGGAAGTGAGTGAGGAGAGAATGAGCATGGTGGAGATGATGAAAGACAAGGGAGCATCGTGGGAAGAGAGTGAAAGAGAATGATTTGGAGTTGACAAAGTTGGAGGAAGTTGCTGCATCGTGGTTTGTCGATTGGCTGTTTGCTGGTGAGTGTCGTTTGGATACTATGAATAAGAGCAAGGAGCATGGGTTTTGGGATTCAGGAACTCCAAGTCTTCTTTTGTTTCCTGTATTCACAAATTGAAGGCCTGCAAGATTGTTCCTTGAGAAGCAATAATTGGGGCTCGAGTATGGGCTTTCAGCGCATTTCAAAATAATTGGGATTTGATTTGGGCATTTCATCGCACAATTTATATCCATTGTGTTTCCATTTTTTTTTATAGCCCAACATCAATGTTCATTACTACCTTTTTTTTTTCTCCATAGGTCAATGTTCATTAAATAAAACAATATAAGGACTTGCGAGTCCCGTGATAGGTATTAGATAAGTTTTAAAAATAAAAAAAATAAATATTGAAAAAACCAATTCCTAAATTAGATCCCATCACTGTTTCAATCAAATTAGTTTGATTTTTTAATTCATGTGGTCAAGTAAAAATGAATAAATAAATAAATAGAACAATGTTATGTCATTAATAGAATGTTATTGGAGAGGAAATCTCAAAATTTGAGAAACAACATTCATTACGTCGAAGAGGATGCATGACCACATAAATTGAAAAAAAAAAAAAAAATAGAACAATATTATGTCATTAATAGAATGTTATTGGAGAGGAAATCTCAAAATTTCAGAAACAACATTCATTACATAGAAGAGGATGCATGACCACATAGATTGAAACCATACCAAATGTCTCCAGGAATAAAAGTGTTATAAGTAAAAGTCACGGGACTTGAATTATAGCCGTAGATCGTCACGGTCTCCGGCATCCAACCGTCCCTACCGCTTCTGTACAAATACACGTAGCAGATCTGATACGTACACGGACCGTATATCTGAAACGTGTCACTCGAACATCTCTCGAATGTTCTCTCAGCAGGATTGTCTATCCTCGGTGCATACACCTGATCATCCCAATCCGAATAATAATACTGATAATTATGTTTCCTTTTTTTTATTTTAATTTTCCTATAAAATCAATAGACAAAATACACAGGAGGTCCTAGGAAAAAAATGCTCCTAACAGTTCCTTTTATAAACATTTTCTTACTCTTTTAATTGAAAAAGAATCTGGACAAAAACAAAGAGTAGAAATAAATTGGAACTTATTTTTGTCATAAATTAATTTCATAAATAGATAGATCATTATTGCAATTAAATTTCAATAGATTTAGACTAAATTTGACAAAAATAAGAAATACCCATCAGATAAAACTTAAATTTCTTTGATGGGTTAGTCTTCAAATCTAAAATTAATTCAGGGTCTCAATTAACAACCGATAGAAAAAATCAATTAATGGTGAAAGATTTGAACCTGATTGCCATAAGCATCCCCAAAAGAAAGACTGATCTGATCACGCGTGTATGTGACTGAAGAGCAGCTAGTCCTTATGGTGACTGTGAAGGAACATGTTCTTGCATTCTGGAAAATCAATCAAACAATTCAACAAGATACAAAATTAAATATAAACTGTCCCAAAAAGGAGAGGTTATTACAAAAATTAAGCTCTCTCTCTCTCAATTTTATCAATTTTTGGTTACATACCTGATTAGTTTTGATATGGAATGATTCAAGCTTGTGGGGTTGTGGAGTGATTGGGTTCGATTGTGAGAATACGAAGAAAAGAGGAAAGAAGAGGAGGATCGAGACTAATCTGATCATCTTTGCAAAAAATGGGAAAAATTTCTCTACGAACTGTGAAGATAGCTAATTGGGACAGAATATGAAGACTCGATTGGTGTCTTGTCTTAATCCGTACAGTACAATGGAATATAATGAGCTTACCGACACCAAAGGGCAAAATGGTCTTCTTTCGAGATGGCGGTATCCCCTTGACCTTTTGTCTATCTTTGAGGTTTTTATTTTTGTTCTTTAATTATTTAAATAATTTTAGTGGTTTATTTTTGTAAATGTCCTCGATTTGATCTATCATAGATCCGCCCTAATTAATTAAAACCGAATTGCTATTGGGTATTTTTACTATTATCAAAAGTTAAGACATAAAATTTTAATATTTTTTTTACTAATTAATAAAGCGTTGATATTTTAGTGATTTATTTAGAATGGGCAAAAACATAACAAATTAAAAATTAATTCTTGCGGATATTTTGAGGCTCTTACTTTATTTTATGCAATAAAAGATTACAATATTTCTTATGTTTAACTTTGATTCAAGTAAAACAATGCATAGTTTAGTTCATAAATGGTTGAATATTGAAATTTTTTAAATAAAATTTTAGTCTTGATTCTTATTTATAGAAAATAGATATAAAGAGTTTTATTCTTTAAATATTCAATCTGATTTGAACTGGATTTATTTAAAATTATAATGATTAACGGATATCAGTTGTTTATAAAAAAAAAAGATTTCTTTGAGTTGAACCGACTCCATCTTATTAATTGTTGTGCATAAATATCACTTTGTCAAAAATAATATTAGCATCATGATCAAATATCACGAGGTTATAATAAATGGCACACCCTTTTATTATTTAAAATTAGTAATATAACTTTATTTTTTAAATAATTTTTCCATTGAGCAATTACACACATTCCTAATTAATGTTTCAAATTTTTATTTTTAGCAATTTCATCCTTGTAGGAGTAGGTTGACATAGATTATGACAAGCACTTCAGGAGAGAGAGTAAAAGGAGGGCGGAGCATTTTCAAAACAAGATGCACTTACCAGTTTCGGATAGACGTGAGTTAAGAAAAAGTGAAATGCAGACCGGAAGTTTTGAAAGCTTTGGTGGTTTCCAGGAAATTTCCTTCACATTTGCATCCACTTGTATGATTTGGTTAATGAGTACGGGGGATTTTCTAAGGTTTTTGTAGAGTCAATGATGGTTGAATCGTGTATGATTAATTGTTTTATTTTATTGTTTCATAAAAAAGTGGTAGCCGTTTGATAAAAAATAATCACCCAATACAAAGGATTTTCTAATTTAATGTGAAGGTAGCAGAAAATGAATATATATATATATATATATATATAATATTCTTTTTATATTTTATTAAGAGACTATTTTTATAATTCGAATCTGTAATCTCAAGATTATCAAAGAAATAATTTCATTGTTACGTCAAAATTTATCTCTCGATAGTTATTTGAAATATTCAATGTTTTAATTTCTCTATAGTAAAATACTAGGCTTTTAATTATTAATTTTTTTATATGAGATTAAGAAATGTTTTACTTAGTTATTGTGTAATTACAACAGATAGATTAAACATCATGTACCCAGGTATTATGCGAAATTTATTAACCTGCATCTATACTACCCGATTCACCCCTACGCAGCTAAAGGACAGATATGTTTTAATACTAAATTTGATTTATCGGTTTATAAAGATAAAATATAAATTGATATTTTAGAGGGAAAAAAGTAATGCATTTAGTTTTAGGGGAAATTTTTAATTTAATTTTTTAGAGAAAACTTTTAAACAAATATATTTAGATAAATTTATCAAGACAAATTTTAGAATAATTTAACTTTTTAAAGGAGAAAATAGTTTAATTTTAAATAGAGAAAAATAAAATTTGATTTTTTTTTATATTGAAAATACAAAATAGATATATTTATAAAGACAGAACAAAACTAATAATGTATAGAGTAGATTTTGTTTTTCAAGAGAAAAAATTTAAAATCGATATGTTTAGAATGACAAATTTTAAAATAATTTCCTTCTATTTGATCAGGATAAAGGTGATTGCTTTTAGCACTGTTTTAAAAACTACTAATGGCCATGAGTTAAATAATTGAACTCAATTCGGCAAAACCTTTAATCCAACTTTGGGATAATCCTACTTTGGGGCTGTGGGTCAAGCTACCATGTTCTACGTAGAACTCGCTATACAGTAATCATAGGCTAAAATAAATTAAATTGAAGAAACCAGATTTTATTAACCTCACCAATGTTGTCATAAATTGCACCTTTGGTTGGGATTATATATCCGTTTTAGTGTAGGGCACAATGTTCGATTTAAGTACGAGCTAGGGATTTTAAAACTTTTGGGCTTTGCTTTCTTGAAATATGGGGCAATGTCCTTTGCCTAAGCACAGTGTTAATTTCTTGTTCCTAAGCATGGTTTAATTCCTTGGAAAAGAGGTTAATCCGAGAAGAAACTTGATCTATAAAATTATAAATGAATAATTAGAATTTTTTGTATATATAATATGAAATTTTTAATTACTATTTTTTAAATACCACCCAACAAATATGTTAGATACATGTAAGAGTTCATAAATAATACATATCCATCAAAACTCTTTTATTCTTAGTTTTTTAATAGAAGATAAAATTTCAAAATTTGAGTTAAAAGCTTTAGATCACCGCCAAATTTTGAAGTTTGAGATTGAAAATTAGGTCAACAACATACTTAGTTTTAAGGCTATTGTTTGGGTGGAATGAAAAGACCCAAAATTGCATTAAACAATAAAGAGAATAAATAAAAAAGGAAACCAAAATCAGAAACACAAAAAACAGAAGCAAACATTTCTAAAGAGGACGTTTTATTCAAATATAGTATAGTCCGCCGACCTCAACATTTCATATATGGTCCCCCAACCCTCAACATTTCAAAGACAACGATCAAAACGTTCCCAAATGTCATCACGAAGAAATCTGTCATAAAAAAATGTCGTGGCCTCTGAATCATGGCGAGAGATCGTTATACTTTTCGGCTTCCAACCATCCCTTCCATGTCTGTACAAAGCCACGTAGCAGATCTGGTGCGTACATGGACCTCGTATACGAAATGTGTCGGTTGAACACCTCTCAAAGGTTTTTGGAGGATTGTCGATCCTGTATACCAGCACCTGATCATCCCAATGATAATACTCATAAGTTTGATTTTCTTTCTCCAATAAAATGAATACACAAAATAAAAAAGTACGTTTTGTTTTGGTTCTTAGTTTTTTTCATATGGGTTTTGAATATCTTATGTAAATTAATTTCTTAAACTCTTAACTCTTAGTATGCGAATTCCAGTTGATTTATATTAGATTTGAAAAAAATAAGAAATACCCATTAGTTAGAACTTAACTTTGTTTGATGGGTTAGTCTCAAAATTTAAAATTAATTTTAAGACGCAATTTAGAAATGCTAGGAAAAGAAGACAAATTTATTGTGAAAGATTTGAACCTGATTGCCATATCTATCACCAAATGCAAGACTGATCTCATCATAAGTGTATGGAACCGAAGAGCAGCTGGTCATTATGGTGACATGGTAAGAACATACTCCGGCATTCTGAAAAATAATCAATGAGTTCAACAAAATATAAAAGTAGACAAACTATGTCCAAAAGAAAAGGACAGATTATTATGAGGATCAAAGACTCTCTTTCTTAATTTAAGCAATTTTGGATTGCATACCTGTTTAGTTTTGATCGGGAATAATTCATGCTTGTGGGGCTGTGGAGTGATTGGGTTGGATTGCGAGAATACGAGCAAAAGAGAAGAGAAGAGGAGGATTAAGAGTAGTCTGATCATCTTCGCAAAAAAAGTTTCCTCTGCAAACAGATGGAGACCGGTGAGTCTTGCCTGATGGTATATATAATGAACTTCCCAACTACTAACGGCAAAATGGTCTTTATAAGAAGGTGGCATCCTTTTTCTTTTTCTTTCCCATGCCAGTAAGAAGTGAGTCTGCCCTCTTGGCCTTTTTCGGCCTGTCTTTGAGGTTTTTATTTTTTATTTTTAATTATTTAAATTTTTTTAGTGCTATATTGAGAATAGGCCAAAGCAATAACAAAGGAAAACAAATTCTTTATGCCCATTTTTACTTATTTTTCATAGTAAAAGACATTATCAAAATTAAATACGACTCTATTGTATTAATTGTTGAATATAAATAAATCATGAAAAATGATATAATGGGCAATTATCAGATGCTACGACACTAATAAAAAGTAAACCCTTTTCTATTCAAAATAATTGATGTATCATTATTTCTAAAACAATTTGGTGGTTGAATAAATGAAGGGATTTTCTAATAATGTTTCAAACTTTTGTTTGTAGCAATTTCATCATTGTAGGGACAGGTTAAATAAATTATGAAGAAAGGAAGCCATAGCATTCACAAAACAAGTTGCCCTAACCAAATATAGCCTTTTTGTACCGTCCAGGAACTTTCCATCTTCACATTTGCATTCACTTGTTTGATTTGGTTAATTACCCTAAATGTATCTTCATCATTAATGTCCAACCAAAGGGCATAATGGTCTTTATCAAAACGTGGTATATTCTCTGCTTTTCTTTTCTTTTCTTATTTTTCATGGTTGCGTCTGCCGATCAGTATCTAAGCTTACCACAACAATCTACCGAAGGGCCATAGCTACTCTGATCAATCTACCGAGGGGTCTTAATTGCTCGGATCTATCAAACGTAACTTGCAGAGCAGAGGTAATCACCCGATCGGGCAACCAGACATCAACCCTTTAATCGAACTAGTCACGAAGGTCCCTTAATCGGTTGAGAGACCGAACGGTGGACAACACTCCTAATGACTCAAAAGGAAGGTTAGAACCCATTTACCTCTGCTTCCTATTTTCATAATGGCAAATTTAGGATATTTAAAATAAGGAAAGCATTCTCCCAAAAGTGGAAGTCCTCCCCGAGAAGTAAGGATCGTAATCAACTCGAAATATTGACTCCTGAGATTCTCAGATCGGTCCGATAAGAAAGGTAGGATTGAAGTCCCCCAGCGGCGCACGTTTCTTAGGGATATAAATGATCTCTAAACTCTCAGAAACATGTATGCTCTCTAAGCCTAATACAGGGGGTATACTGATTACATAGAATAATCTTTCCTCAACTCTCAATCTGTTTTTTTCAATCGAAAATCGCACTTTACTGACTTGAGCGTCGGAGCCTCCCCGCCGGAGTACCCTCCGGCGGTTTTTTGCAGGTGTATCCACCTATTGATGGCTATTATTCGGGTCAAGAAGGAGCTGGTATCTGTGGAACCAAAACCCACCTCCAACAGATTGGCGCTGTCCGTGAGAAATAGACTAGAGTAATTTTCTGTTGTTGTTCTAACAATCATGCCTCCAAGAACTAGAGTATCATCAAAAGTCACCCCTCTTGCCGAATGGGCGCACTGCTACACTTTCCGAAACCGCTCCTCTTGCGGCACTTGATCATGCCACTCGCAATCAGGTAGCTCCCATGGGACCACCTTATCAAGAACAGGTCTTACAACCCGTATTTCACGTCTAACCCATTGCTGACCCCATTCCAGAGCAAGTCAATCGCTCCTAGATGGAGAGACTGGAATCCAAATTTCAGGATGTGAGCAGACAATTGAAGGACCTTAGTCGTGCCCTCAGGCCCGAAGTCCAATCCTCTGTTGGAGGATCTAGACGTCCCCAGTGACGATCGTCGGCCTCACGTGCTGAAGCATCTGAAAACTCCAGACCAGTCCCTGACGATTTTCGAAAGCAGGTCGAGCAACTGGTAGCCAAGAAACTAAAATGGGCCAACCCTTAGGGAGACCAAATCACCTATTACTCTCACGCTTCACCGTTTGACCCCAAAATCTCCTTAGAGCCTATGCCTCGCAACGTGCTCCTGCCCTCCATGGAGAGATACAATGGGACAACAGATCCGCGAGATCATATAGTCCATTTTATAAGTGTAATGATCTCCAGGGACATGCCAGATGCAGCCATGTGCAAGTACTTTCCCATTACTCTCTCAGGAAATGCACTTACTTGGTTTAATTCTCTCCTACCGTTAAGTGTAAAGACCTTCTCTCAATTACGCGAACAGTTCGAGTCACATTTTGTGATAAGCAGGGGAGTCAAGAGGAAGTCCACTGCCTTACTATCACTGTACCAAGATAAGAAAGAATCCCTAAGAGAATTCTTGGAAAGGTTCAAGGAGGAGATGACGAGGGTCCATTCTTTAAATCATTCAATCACACTGGCCGCGCTATTAACAAGCCTACGACCCTCTGATATGAAGGTGTCTATCATGAAGAAACTCCCTGCTACCATCCAGGAATTTTACGCTTGGGTTGAAAAGTATATTGCTGCCGAGGACGCCAAAGCATCCGATCACAGAAGAGATCGGTCCACGCGTAAAGAACGGAATCAATCACGTCAAAGGTCTCTACCCAGGAGGAACCGGACAAAGCCTCCTCCTCTGAGGAGGTACAACAACTACACTCCATTGAATGAAACCCCTGGCCGGGGCTTAGCCCTCATCAGTGACAAGCCATACATTTGATGACCCCCACGATCAACCGAGAATGACTCCAACAAGGACAGAACAAAATACTGTCATTTTCATCGTAACTACGGTCACACAACCGATGATTGCAAGAAATTAAAAGACGAATTGGAATTCCTAGTGCGTGAAGGGAGGCTATGGGAGTTCATCGCCGGGAGGGAAAGAGGTCCTCCCGCTGATTACTGGTGTGAACTGCCACGACGGAACCAAGAGGAGGAACGCTAAGCTGCTCGACCTCCGACAGACAGAAGGGATAGGGTGATTCTCCAGGTCTGCAATGAACCAACAGAAAATGAGGTCAGACACTTGATCACACCAATTTTCTATTACCCGAAGGTAATTTCCCCTGCACCACAAGAAGTCCTAGCAGCGAGCGCCAATAAACGACAAGCTGAAAAGAGGCCCGTCATCGATTTTACCGACGAAGATCTCGTTGGGATCGACCCGAACCGGCACAATCCCCTTGTGATAACCGCCAAGATTGGACAATTTGAGGTCTGAAAAATCTTTATCGATCAAGGAGCCGGCTATAATCTCCTATATCCGGATGCTTTTGGATGAATGTGATTTACTCATACCGATCTCCAGCCCCATGCGGGCCCAGTTAAAGGGCTCTCAGGTGAATGGATAAATCCCGAGGCTATTATCTCTCTCCCGGTCACCTTTGGAACACCCCTTAATCATGCGACGGCTCCCGTCATGTTCAATGTGGTGGACCTCCCTTCGCTCTACAATGTCATCTTGGATAGATCAGGTCTGAACACTTTGGAGGCTTTGCCTAACATCAAACATATGAAGATCAAATTCAGAACATCGTCGGGGATTGAGATTCTATCATGTGAGCAGAAGTTTTCTATTTCTGCTCCTAAGTAGCCATCGGATTCTATTGCTGGTGTTTTTCTAAACTGCAAAGGTATTTCTCAAATTCTTGAAACCATTTGTTTAGTGGACCTTTATATCCTCACATCCTGATCCCATCGTTCATAGGGCCTCAGTCGCCCATTATCTATCGTTCGTATGCGTCATCAATAAGGGATGTAACTCTCCCAATGGGTGGACGCGGCCAACCATTTAAAAATTTCTTATCGTTCGGAGGGTTTCAGTCGCCCAATATCTATCGTTCGTACGCATCGTCAATTGGGGATGTAACTCCCCGGACGGGTGGACGAGACCCAACCATTTAAAAATTTTTTATCGTTCGAAGGGGCTCAGTCGCCCAGGATCTATCGTTCGTACATGTCATCAATAGGGGATGTAACTCCCCAGACGGGTGGATGCAGTCCAACCATTTAAAAATTTCTTATCGTTCAGAGGTTTTCAGTCGCCTAATATCTATTGTTCGTACGCGTCGTCAATAGGGGATGTAACTCTTCGGACGGGTGGACATGGCCCAACCATTTAAGAATTTCTTATCGTTCAGAGGAGCTCAGTCGTTCAGGATTTATCGTTTGTACGCGTCAATAGGGGATGTAACTCCCCGGGCGGGTGAACGGGCCCAACCGTTTAAAAATTTCTTATCGTTCGGAGGGTCTTAGTTGCTCAGAATCTATCATTCATACGCGTCGTCAATATGGGATGTAACTCACCGAACGGGTGAACGCGGCCCAACTATTTAAAGATATCTTATCATTCGGAAGGTCTCAGCCGCTAAGCCTCCATTAATCATACGGTGTAGCCCTCCAAATTGACAAGCACGGTCATCCTGTCTAAGAGTTCCTTACTGGACGAAAGATCCAAGTCCCCTAAACTTTACTGAGACAACGTGGTAAAAAGAGGAAGATGACTTTTATCGGCAAAATATAAGAATTTCTCATTAAACAAACAAAGAACGCTTAGTACAGAATCTCAAGTGGAAGTTATACAGTCAAATTTAAGTATCAATCTTTTCTTCGATTAAGGGCAGAGCATCGCTTAGACCCATACTACAAACTATCTCTTCAACACACTTTAATCTCTCGGCTAGTCTATGTCACGCCCCGAACCGGGATCGTGAACAGCCGCCCGTTGTTCTGGATGCCGACTATATTTTTACAGAAAATCGGGCAGAACCTCCCCATAAATCGGAGGTCTCCCATGTACAAATAAACCTGTTCAATCTTGTAAAATTCAAAATCATCCTATAATTAAAATAAAATGGGTCATCCCGACCTCACAACAATCCACCAACCACAACAGACATCCAGGACAACGCCAAACTAAATAAACTATCAGCAATTCTAACCACAGATCTCTACTATCATGCCAACTAGAGCATGAGCAGCCGCCACACCGAGCGGGGCTAAGTTTTTATACAATTTACAATAATTTTCTCAAGTATCATTCAAACATGTACAATTGCCTCAATGCAAATGAAATGTAAGAGTTTCGCAAATAAATATATATAAATTATACAGTCATCCCAAATTAAGTATACGTCCAACTACAGACCTCAACAAGACCTTGCAGGGTCGAAAATAATATACGTAATTTATCTGTCAAATTAAACTTAAGATCTCACATTCCTGAACACCAAGTACACCCGAACTCTGTAATCTGAAGTGTCACTCCAGCACAACAATCCTGTCTGAGGGAAAGAAGATGGGTGAGTATCTATGGGAGAATACTCAGTGTGTGAGGGGATTAATCTCAAGTACTAATAGTGTAGGTGAACATTGGAATGTCAAATAATATCATTCATAACTAATAATTCAAATTTTGCAACAAATCATGATATGTTCGCTAAAATGAACTCATTTAATCATTCACACGATATCATACATATATGCATCCATTTAAAATCGAGTAGATCATAGAGCTAGCCGAAAGGATCCTGACAAAGGTCAACCATGACCAAGGATAGGCGCATCGGGGGTTTTATTATGCAAAGTGTTTCAAAAGTAGCTCTCTACCCCGACGTTGGCCGTGGGCTTAGCCCTTGCTTACCCAGACTTGTCAATAGGTCACCGCCCGGTGCTAGACGGTGGCGTCACACACTTCCTCCCCCGATGTGGGTTCAACCGTTCGTGCCTATGACCATATAAACTGGACGTTTGCGGATACCTCCTGCAGAAGTATATCTGGGCAACCCGTGCCTCTACAAAGTCCCTTCGTAGCTACGGAATCAATCAAATAATGCCACATCATCATATCATCTCAAGCTAGTAGGCATCCAACCCACATAGCTAAATCATCTGATCATATCCTCAAAACAATTCAAATCCGTGTGCCAATACAATTTCATCGAAATCATTTAAATTCAACAAACCAATGCAATGGTAGAATAGAAAACATTCCGTTTCTCAAATCATGGCACAATTTCATTTCTTTTCAGACATGGATGCATAATCGTAGAAAACATAAGTACGATACTCCAATAATCACAAAATAGATTTGAATTTCAATTCCATATGTCGAGACAATGCATATCAAAAGCATGTTTTATTAAAAACACAATAAAATCAGGTTTCACTAGTTCATGCAAGAGATTAGGATCCCACTCACATTCTAGGGAGGGTAATCACTCCCTATTTCCACAATCAAACCAATTCGACTCCTCGTGTAACACTGAAAATTCGGTGTTAGAAATGTTGTGAAATATAGTGAAAAATTTTAAATTTTGCATTGATTTTCGATTTTTGGGTATAAATTTTAAAATTTTGGTATAATTGAAATCACCGTATCCGTGAATAGTAATAAACCTTATTTTATGAAAAATTTAAATTTTAGAAAGAAATGGGAGTGAATTTGTATATAATTGTTTTAGAAAGATATATATATATATTATTAAAAAAAAAAAAAAAGAAGAAGAAGAAAGAGGAAGAGAAGGTGCTGCGTTTCGGAGTGAAACGCAGCACTCCCTCCCAAATCAATTAGGGTTGGAAAACCCTAATTGATCCTCTCCCTCTCTTCCTCTCCTTCGTTCGACAGAGCACGCCTGCGCCCTCTCCCTCGCAATTTCTCGGCCCTCTCCGCCGCCCTCTCCACCGCTAACCACCATCACCACCGCCATCGTTGGGATATCTCTCTTTCCCCTTCCTTCTGTTTCTCTCATTCGTTCTCTCTCTGTCCTCTCTCTCCCTCTCGCGTATTCGCTCGCGTTCCTCCGCTTCTCTCCCTCACCGCAAACCACCGCTAGCCACCACTGTGAACTACCGTCGTCTCTCTCCCTCTACTCACTCTCCATTTCTCTCTCTATTTCCAGTCTCTGCACTCTCTCTCCCTTCGCGATTCCCCGTTCGCCATCTCGATCTCACCTCCATCGATCGCCACCACCGCGGCCACCGCGGTCGCCACCCCTTCGTCCTGCACCATCACTCTCTATCTATCTCTCCCTCGCAGTCCCTCAGTCTTCACTGTCTCTCACTCTCACCCTTGCGCGACAGAGACCTCGCGTTCTCCCGCTCGCTCGCATGATGCCCTGTGCGAGCATCCCTCTTCGGCAACCCGCCCTAGACCAGCAGTAAATGGACATCCGAGAACCCTAGTTTTAGACTACGATTTCTTCCTCTCTCAGGTAAAGGCTGAACCCTAATTGTAATTCTAGGGTTTCGATTGTTCATAGTAATTGAGCTAATTTACTGAACTGTACTTCGAATTTGGAACAGGTCTTGGACTGAGCAGAGCATACACTGAAGTTAGGGTTGTGAACTACGAAAACCCTAGGTGAGGGAATTTCCAAACCCTTGACAAGTGAATAAATTTAGGGTTAATTTAGGGTGAGAAGACCTGTATATGTGTTGAAAGTATGCTAAATCTGAATAGAATGCATTTTCTGAGATTTTACATGTGATTATTTAGGTTAAATCTAGAATTCGATATAAATTGGGTTGTGATAGGATGTCTTAGATAATAATAGAGTTTTGTTTGATTGAATTGCGTAGTTTTCCTTGGGATTTGAATTGAAATTGGCATGAATTGAATTAAGATTATGTAATTCGGGAGAATATGGGTAAAATTGAGGAATATTGTAAATTTAAAGTCGTTGGTGATTTGAAATGATACTAGCTTGAGGAAACGAAAGTTTTGGAACGTAATTATGCAAGTTAAGGCTATTGTTAATAAAAGGGAAATTTGAAAACCCTTTAACAGAGCTTTAATTGATATTTATTCGTCTTGATTAGTCTAGGTTGACCTTTGGAGACTCGAGAAGAGTCGTGTTGAGTTGATTTCGAAAATAGGGAGTGGATACCCTTCCTAGAGGTGAGTGGACGGATCGTTGTGTAGTAAATAAGCAAAATGTCTTTAAATCCTTTGATAAATGATTTGAAATGATTTTCATATGATTTTTATGCAATTATTTGTGATTGTGGGATGTCTGAAATGAGAATTTGAATTATGAATGCATCCTATGTGATTTTACATGAATTTGTGCCATGTGACTTGATTACTTGATTGGTAAATGCTCGTAGCATGATTTTCGAATTGAATTGATAAAATATGGCACATTGTTTGAAATGGAATGATTGTGAAATGATGGTGCACGAGAGCAATGGCTATAGTCACTCCCCCCACGGAGCGACCCGACGGGGTGACGTGGATTGGGGTTTTATATGCGATAGAGGTATGCGGCCTCTACTCTGTTACGTCGGACTATCCGGATTGCACCCCGGTGAGGTTCGAGCCAACGCCAAGGAATGGGGTAGTTTTGAAAAACTAAAATGGAAAACCCCTTGGCGGGCTTCCGTCTTGGTTCGGCCAAACGCAAGGCGGAAGTGTTTTCGATGGGACCCTTGTGATTTTCTGAGAATATGTTTGATATGGATGCATATTTTGTAAATGATGTTGAATTACTGAAAATGTTTGGATATGAAAAATGATGTTTGAAATATGCTTTGACATTCCCCACTTTCACCCCTTATTTATTACACAATCATGCCATTGCACTCCACTCATTGAGTATTTATAATACTCACCCCCCTCTTTAACATTTTTCAGAGGAAGATTAGACTTGTGACAGAGATTTGAGCTTGGGGAGGGCCTACCAGCTGGCTTTTGTAGGTATACGTCGTGATGTGGTTTGAATTGAAATCCGAAGAAAGGAAGACTTGTATAATTCTTATTGGTACGGATTTAATCGATACTTGTTTCCTGTATAGGAACAAGTATTGATGGAATCCCTACGTGGTTGTTGTTTACTTTCTTTCTCTCCTAGTTTTGGTAAAAACTCATTTTTGAGTGGGACATTTGGTTTGTAATATTGAGAATGGTTATTTCTTTTCGATTTCACGAAGTCTTGGACAACTCATATCGTTTGGATCTTACTGACATTAGCTTGATTGCTTCAGTCAAGTGTTAGAAAAATCCTACGACTATGTTTTGGGACTTCTTGTTTGTTAATTGCTTTCTTTATACTGTAAACTTTGAAATGGCTTGGATGGCCATATTGTGTACCGTGCATGCACAGATTCCCTCTCCCCGATTGTGTGTTGATGTGTAAATGCGCATGTACAGGTTTCCTCTCCCCGATGTGTGCTCGTGTGTACAGAGATGGACCGGAGGTGTCCTTGCATGTGTTTTGTTATGTGATGTTTTCTATTTTGATGATTGATGTATGGAAAGAACTGTGGTGCTGTCTTTATAGCCTTGCGGAGTCCCGATATATGAGGAGGTTCTGCCCGTATACCGAGATTTCACGGCGGCTGTCGCGTGGTCGATCCGAGGATCGGGGCGTGACACCTCGACTCTCCAAAAAGATCAACCTAACCAATCAAAGTCGGAAATATGCTTAAAGTAAATAAGTTTCCTACAAAATGGAAAAATTTTTGAAAAATCATACACTTTTCAATTTTAATCCGATTTCTTTAAACCATATGTCATTTTAAAGGTATTGAAACCTATTTTCATATTATAGAAATTGTATTTTGATTTCCTATATGCAAGACAACTTAAAGGGAAAAGAATTGTACCAATCCTTAAACGTAGATCCAATTTCTGATTATTTTCATGCATATTTCATTATTTAACTCTAAGAAAAACTATTTTAATTCAACTTAACAAGAATCTTTCATCCTCTAATATGTTCCTTTTATATCAGACATCAGACTTAACCTTAATATTCAAATATAGAATTTCAGAATGCATTCTATTCCAATCGAATATACATTCTAAACCTATATAAGACTTTTCACCCTAAATTCACTCTAATTTCATTCAATTAATGAAAAGACCAAAAATCTCCTTACCTAGGGTTTCTCGATTCACAGATCTAGCCTTCGTTCGCCATTCGGTTCAGTCTAAAACCTGTAACATTTCAAATTTGAAGTACAAATTTAGAAATCTAGCTAAATCACTAAAATGATATTGAAACCCTAAGATCCTTACCTTCGCAGAGAAAGGATTGCAAGTCGGTCTAGGGTGTCGAAGCCTGCTACTGCTGTCGATTTGGGGCTTTGCAAGAGTTGCAGAAGCGCTCTCAGCAGAGGGAGAGCGAAACGCACGAGCAGGGAAGAGGCGCTGCAGCCGCGCGCGCTGGAGCTATCGCGCGCTGCAGTCGGGCGCTCAGGGCTGTCGCGTGTTGCAGTCGCGCACGCAAGGGCCGTCACACGCTGCAGTCACGCGAGCAGGGAGAGAGAGAGAGAGAGAGAAAGAGAGAGAGAGGAGAGAGAAACAGAGAGAGACTGAGAGAAGTCGACAGGGAAGAAGAGAGAGGATGAAGGAGAGAAACCGAGGGAAGAAGGAGAAAGAGGGAGAATAGGGGGATGGCGGCGGTGAGTGCAGCGGAGAGGAGCGGCGCGTGAGGCGCAGGGAGAGCGAGAGTCGAGAGAGACTATCGCGAGAGATAGAGAGAGAAAGGGAGAGAGAAAGGAGGAGCGACAGTGTGCGGTGGCTGTGGGTGGTGGCTTGCGGTGGCGGAGGTGACGGAGGAAGAGGCGGAGAAGGAGAGGCGGCCGCAGGAAAGGGAAGAGACGGGCGGAGAGAGAGAGAATAGGGAGAGAAGGAGAATTAGGGCTTTAAGCCCTAATTCGAATTTTTATTATTATTATTATTATTATTATTATTATTATTATTATTATTATTATTATTAGAATATATTTATAATTAAATAAATAAGGGAATAAATAATTTAATAAATGAAATTTATTTTTATACTTACTTGACATTTCGAATAAAAAATACAGATACTTTTGAATATACTTAAAATTTGAATTAAAAACCCCAAAATCGAAAATCAATATAAATAAAAATTTTTCTCTCTATATAAATATAATGAGGAATACTTCATTAAATTCAGGAACGAGTGTACAAAAGTACGGCACCGCAGAGTCGGCATTACAGCTATACTGGGAATCATTGTGGATGACAGCTTTCCTTGCGTGGGACTCCTCGAGCTCCGCTATTTTATGTTCCGCCGTTCGAAGAGATTCCTCATGAAGCTGAGCTAACTTCTTATGGGCCAGAGCCTTTGAGTTCAACCTTTCACACTACACTTGGCACTGGACCAATTCTGATCGAAGGGCTCTCAACTCCTCTTCCTTCTAATTGAGTAGAGCACCGGATGTGTTTTCAGTTACCAAGATCTCCCTTTCCCGAAGGGAGACTGATTCCCCCAAACGGGTTAACTCAGAGAGCCGTCCCTCTAAATGGCTTATTACCTGCCTCCCGTACTGTCCTTGAAATCGAGCAAGAGCCATAGTCTACGAAGAAAATCAAGTTAACAAATGATAAAAGTGAAAGAATAACTCGAAAGACGCGAAGAGAATATTACCATTAAACCTAAGGACTCAAGAGCTCTGCCGACCTGTTCATAAGATATCCTATGAAGATCAAACTCACAGCGATAGAAGTCAAATTGCCTGGTAATACGTTCCGCTTTTGCTAGATCTATGTAGCTATACTGCATGTCCCCAGTACAAACGGTAACGGTTTTGCGCTCTTTTAAACCTTTCTTGCCATCGAAAGACGAAACAGGGATAGAGGATAAAGAGGACGCTCCTCCAAGAACTTTGCGTTTCCCTTTATGCACAGGCCAGACCGAAACAACGAAAAAAGGTCCCGCCATTTTGTCTCTCGCAGCTTAAGAAACATTTGTTCTTGCTCTAGCGTCGATCGAAGGAATATCTCTGTCTCCTCCTAACTCGCCCGCATTAACACTTGCTCCACCGGATGGATTACCTTCATCCGGAGCAACTCCCTCTATCGGTATAGCATCTCTCGGGTCCAGACACTTGGACAAAGCTCCCAGCGTAGATAGGGGCAAGGAAATCCCCCTTATTTTCACCAAAGAGGGTGGAGACTTGTGAAGGGCCTCAGTCACCCTTGAAAAAGACTTAAGTAGGGCCTCAGACGCCCTGGGATCCTCCTGAAGAGGTCTTTTTATATTATGTCGAGCCAGCTTGTCAATAGTGACATTCTCTAACAAGACGTCATCAAGATGACTCAAAAAATCAACTAATTCAATTTTTGCTTTCCCCAACAGAAGGGGCCGATCAACTTTTCTCTTTTCCCTGAGTAGCAAACTAGCCAAGGATAACATCTGGTCATTCAACAAGGACTCGACCCATATGCTTCGACCAATGGACCTACAATAGCCACTAATCGACCGAACGAAACGACCGTATTTCGAAACAGTTGGGGGTTTCAACCCCACAAAGGGCATCCCGTCAGCCTTGGGAAGCCAGGGCATGTGATCCCTATCCAAGAACTCAACAAAAAAGAACTTTTGTATCCAGTTCTTATCAATAGACTCTCTATAGAAAAACCTCCAACAGGACACGAGCCGGGTCTGTAGCTTGTACCACCCCTTGGTCAGCCCATTGTTTCCACACCTCATCAGAATAAAAATTGAAGATAAGATGTCAAAATTAAAACGAAGATGGCAAAACCCTAATAGGGAAGCTACCGCGACTACTAGCCACCAAGCACTGGGAATCAAGAGAGTTGAGAATATGTTCTATTGACGCAGAACCTCAGAAAAAGGACCCGTGTATGGAATCTTCAAACCGTACTTAACCAATTGAAGATATATCGGCACACAATTTTATGGTGCCATATTAGCCCTATCAACCTCTGTAGCGGACAACAGAGAATAATCGTCTCCCAACAGCATCTCAGTTTGCACTTCTTGAAGTTCTTGTGTAGACATGATGCTTGTAATGTCACCGATGTTTGGAAAACCTTGAGGAACAGACATCTTTGTCACCAGTAATGACTTTTTGACAGGGGGAGTAAAAAGGCAGAAAAGATGTTAATATGGAAAAAACTATAATGAGGAAAGTCCTTATGGGATGTGCGAGAAATAATTTACGAAAACCGAAGCAATAGCAGCCGTATTAAAAGGCTCTTGAACTTCCATTTTAAAATTTACGACTCATGGTGCCTCTTTCCAAGAAGACCATGAGTCGGGGGCAAATGATGGGACAAAACCCAAGACTCAAACCAAAAGAGTCAATTCTCTAAAGGTCCACAAAGGGCGCCAGCAGATCAGTATCTAACACCCACTATAAAAATCTACTGAAAAGTCATAGCCACCCCGATCAATCTACCGAGGGGTCTCAGTCGCCCGAGTCTATCGAATGTAACTCGTAGAGCAAAGGTAATCACCCCGATCGGGCAAACAGAAAACAACCATTCAATCGGACTAACCACGAAGGTCCCTTAATCGGTCGAGAGACTAAACGGTGGGCAACACTCCTAACAACTCAAAAGGAAGGTCAGAACCCCTTTACATCTACTTCCTATTTTCATAATGGGAAATCTAGGATTTTTCAAATAAGGAAAGCTTTCCCCCAAAAGTGAAAGTCCTCCCCGAGAAGTAAGGATCATAATCAACTCGAAAAATTGACTCCCGAGATTCTCGGATTGGTCCTATAAGAAAGGTAGGGTTGAAGTCCCCCAGCGGCGCATGTCTCTCAAGGATATAAATGATTTCTAAGGTTTCAGAACCAGGTAATCTCTCTAAGCTTAACACATGGGGTACACTGATCACAGGGAACAACCTTCCCTCAACTTTCAATCTGTTTTTCTCAATCGAAAACTGTACTTTACTGACTTGAGCGTTGGAACCTCCCCACCCATTAACGGCTACTGTTCGGGTCAAGAAGGGGTTGGTATTTGTGGAGGCAAAACCCACCTCCAACACCATGCAATTGAGAATTAAGTCGGTCCCCTTGGTCTTTGGACTGTCTTTTAATTTTTTCTTTTTTAATTATTTATATATTTTTAGTGATTTAATTAGAATAGAAGAAAGCAATAAAAAAGAAATATAAATCCGTGGAGATATTTTCTAGTTCTTAATCAATTGATTTATGCTTATCCTCATTCCTTTTTTTTTAATGGTAAAAGAGTTACAATATTCCTCATGTATAGATCTAAACCTATCAGAGTTTTATTGGTCTCCATCTTATTAGTTGTAGCGCATAAAAAAATTATATGATGAAAAATATTATGACACCGGTGAATAGGAAATCCTTTTCTATGACAATAAATTATAATTTAACTTTATATCAAAAAAATTATAATATGACCGGTACCATCCTATAAAAAATTAATTCATTTCTATTGAAAATTATTAATATAGCATGATTTCTTAAAAAAATGGTAATAATTAAGAGAACTTTTAATTAAGCATTCAAATGTGAACTTCCCCTCTTCACTTTTACATCCGTTTTGTTGGAGATGGGTTTGACTTCATTGATGATGGCTCTACTAATTCGAACGGGATGACTTGACCATCTGACAATCTTGATCATTAAGACCTATAAAAGATCGTCGGAGAGTGTTCTGACGGGGGAGACTCCGACGTTCAAATTGGAGAGCGATTTCCAAAAGAAATGAAATAGACTGATATCAAGGGGAAAAAGTTTTGTATAACTTGTGTGTAAAGTGTAAGTCCAGAGAACATACCTGGGCGGTAGGCACCTTGGAGCTTATAGAGCTTTTGGACGTGAGAGCCGTGTGCAAACGGGGTGATTAAACCTCTGTTTCTTTATGAGAGTGTCCCAAAATTTCAGAAAATCATGTGATAGAATTCTCAAATGGTGCAAAATCTATCTGGTAGGGAAAGTTCATATCGTTATGAAGAATTTTTTTTTTTATCGATCACGATTATAGATCCCTTTTCTATTTATGTGTGATTCCCCCTGTGATTTAGGAAGAGTGAATATTACCTTAACTGTTTGCATATTGACCACTGAGCAACGAGGAGGTTTTGGGAACAACCAATTAAAATGCTAAGCAGTTGGCTATCGAGAGAGAAAGAGGTGATCGGTTAGTACTAAGAAGACTTATTGATGAGTTGTGGGCCAAACTATCTTTGGGCCCAACATGGTCTGGGCCATGTACCATGACTTGTCCCCTACTCCTTATGTCGCTTCGAAATAGAGGCTTAAGGAGTAAGCTAAGGGTCATTATTTGGAAGGTCGTGAGGGCGTATATGCATTCAACCGTTGAATGAATGATCCCTATTAAAATGTTTCATGGGAAGATGAAGAGGTTGAGACTCCTCATTCATTGTGCACATTTCATTTGCTCAAGATCTACAAAGATCGCGTCCTTACGGCTATAAATAGAGATCACATGGCTCAGCGTTGCATCAGTGATATGGAGTACTTTCGAGAGTGATTCTGTGAATTCTTTTTGTTAAGAGTTAGTATTTTCGAGAGGTTCTGCAAGTATATGTTTTGAGCCACAAAAGCCTACGGTTTAGAGAATTTCTGCCGATACGACATTCCATCAAGGATAGGGCGACTGATGCGAGGTTCCATCACGATGTCTATTATTTGGACATTGAGGTGGAGCCCGCCAGGGCTCTCATCAGGGTTCTTGACCTTGAGGAGGATGAGATATTTCTCAGAGTAAGCTCTCTTCTTAGGGTCAGAGCCAATGTTTGACCCACGAGTGTAATAGGTGGCTAAGGTATTTCCTTGGTATTTCCTCCAGTCAGGTGGATAGAAGGAGCAGGAGACAGCCGAAGGTTTGATGTATCCTCATAGTCTCTTTTGTACCCTCCTCGACTTATTCTCAAGTACTTCCCAGCCTCTACTAAAGAGGGTTTGAAACTTTTGTTTCTCGAAGGCCTCTGCTATCTTCTTGTCTCAAAACTTTTTACTATAGATTTCTTATGTCATTCTTTCGGGGTAGCTCGGTCTATCTTCGGGACATGTAAATTTTCCTTTCGCCTTGTATCCAACTGTGTACTTTGATGCATACTCATCGAATTGAAATAAAAGAAAAGTTTTTATCACTTACTTGTTAGTGTTGTTTTGGAATGATTATCCTATTTGCTAACAGTCTATCAATGTGTATGATGAGTATTGAACTTCTGAGAGTGTTTCTTGGCTGATTGTACATCTCTTGGTCGGTAGGCTTACTAGTAGTTAGGCATAGAGCACCATCCCTGTAATGCTCGTGATTGCATACGATTGAGAGAGTAAGTCATGCTTACCTAAACATGGGTCTCCCTTGTATTAACCATTTGATGGTTTTGAGAGAATGGGCTTCGTTTGCTCTTTTGAGGAGATGAAAGACTCCGTTAGGGAGAACTGGGAGAGGTTTGCTAGTTCAGAGAGATAAATCTCAACGATAGGTTCCGTTCGGAAGGACAGGGCGACACTAACCCGTTTAGGGAGATAGATCCCAACAATAGACTTTTTCCAGCCCGTTCAAGGAGAAAGATCCTAATGATAGGCTCCGTTTGGAAGGATGGGGCGATATTAGCTTGTTCGGGGAGATAGATCTCAATGATAGGCTCCATTTAAGATGATGGGCGATACTAGACTGTTCAAGGAGATAAATCCCAACAATAAACTTCGTTCAGAAGGACAGGGTGATACTACCCCATTCAGAGAGATAGATCCCAACGATAGACTCCGTTCGAGAGGACATGGCAATACTAGCCCGTTCAGGGAGATAGATACCAAGGATAAGCTATGTTTGAGAGGACTGGGCACTATTAGTCCATTCAGGGAGATAGATCCCAATGATAAACTCTGTTTGGAAGGATTGGATGCTATTTGCCCGTTCAGGGAGATAGATCCCTCATTGACGACACGTCCTGGGAAGCACAAGAACAGTTTAATAGGTTAACACCGCAAGATAGAGGCTTGCAAGGGTTTTTACCTGATTATTCTATTGTGCGCAAAACATGATGTGTTCCTTTGATAGAGTATTATTCTTTATTGATAGTAGATGCGTAAATTCTCAGAGTTCTAGGTTCTAGGCATAGTCAATCAGTTTAGGTGGTTGAGGCAATAAGTATTTGGGTGAATTTCTAATCGTATCTTATAAGGATCTTCTCAATTGGGAGCTAGCTTACCCCCTGGTTGGTGTTAACCTATGGCTTCCACTCTTCTGAGTATTAAGATACCTGACTTAAATGTTCTGGTCCTGACCCATCAGTTGTAATACCTCGCCATCTGCTATTGATAGGCAGCTCTTTGGATAAATGCAGTTTCTCTTAACTCGGGAAGTAGGTTTAGGTATTTGCACAGTGCGGATTCATTCCGCCTTCCTTCGTATTGATCCACCTATAGTGAATAAATGCCAACTTCGATTGATATCACTGCCTCGTAACAATATGTGAGATTGAACGGTGTCTCGTTGGTTGCCCTTCGAGGCGTCGTTAGGTAGGCCCAAAGAATGCTGTAAGCTCGTCTACCTAGTGACCTTTAATTTCGTTTAGTATGACCTTCAGTCCCTGTAGGATCATTCAATTGGTTATTTTTACGAGAGTATTGGTTTATGGATGGGCAACAGAGGTGAAACGGTGTTGGATCTCCAACCTATTGTAGAAGTCTCAGAAGTTTTTGTTGTCGAACTGCTTACCATTGTCCATTATTAGGACGTTGTGTATACCAAACCTCGTGATGATAGATGTCCACACGAAGTGTTGCATCTTACTGGCGGTAATCTGGGCCAGTGGTTTAGCTTCCACCTATTTGAATTTTTAGTGATGCCTTTTGGGTTAACCAATACTCCAGTAGTTTTTATGGATTTGATGAATCATATTTTCAAACCTTACTTGGATGACTTTATTGTAATATTTATTAATGATGTTTTGGTTTATTCAAAGGATAGAGTTTAGCATGAGCAACATCTCCCATTACTTTACAGATTTTGAGAACTGAGAAATTGTATGCCAAACTAAATAAATATGAGTTTTGGCTCAGCGAAATAATTTTCTTTGATCACATTATCTCTGGTAGAGGACTTCCTATAGATATGAAATTATTGTTAACTGGTCCACATCTACTATAATTACAGAGATGTGCAATTTTCTGGGTTTGGTAGGTTATTATCATAGATTTGTTAAATATTTTTCTTTGATAGCTGCTCCACTTACAAGGTTGATTTGCAAAAATGCACCATTCAGGTAGGATGAACAATGTAAGACTAGTTTTCAAACTCTAAAGAATAAGCATGTATCAACCCCAGTATTAACATTATCGATTAGTGGACAGGGATATATGATCTTTAGTGATACATCCAGGATTGGTTTGGGATATACACTGATGCAGGGATAGAATGTAATAGTCTATACTTCTAGATAGTTGAAATCTCATGAGGAGAATTATTTGACACATGATCTAGAGGTTGCAACTATTGTTTTTGTCTTAAATATTTACCGATCATCAGAATCTCAAATACTTATTTACCTAAAAAGAGTTGAATTTGAGACAACGCAGATGGCTTAAGCTATTAAAGGACTATGATGTTACCATCCAGTATCAGTCCAATAAAGAAAATATGGTTGTAGATGCACTCAGTCACAAATCCACTGTATCAATGGCAACTCTGCGAGTAAGAGAATCAAATGATAGCCGAGTTTGAGCAAATGAGAATTGATGTTGAGGTTTCAAGCCAGAGGTCTCTCTTGGTATGATTTATGGTTCGACCAGATCTATCTGATTACATTTAAGTAGCCCAACAAATTGATGAGGTGACAATTAAGCTGAAGGAAAACATTCTTAAAGGGGAGAAACCTGAATTCAACATATTAAATAAGACAGTTAGATTTCAGGACAGATTAGTAGCCTGGAGTTTTAGGAGTTACGGAGGTTGATAATGGAAGAAGCACACAATTTAGCCTTTTCTATTCATCCAGAATTCACCAAGATGTATCAAAATTTGCATTAATCCTTTTGGTGGCCTAGTATGAAGAGAAACATTACAGAATTTTTTTTGCAGATATTTGACATGTCAGCAGGTAAAGACTGAACACCAGAGGAATAGTGGATTACTTGAGCCACTCCTTATTTCTAAATGGAAATGAGAACATATTACTATAGATTTTGTCTCAGGGTTGCCCAAAACTCCAAAGAGATTTGATGCTATATGGGTGATAGTGGATCGGATCACCAAATCAACTTACTTTCTCCCTATAACGATAACTTATTCTATGGAGAAATTAGCTAAACTCTATATTGATAAAATAGTAAGGTTGCATGGTATACTGGTATCCATTGTTTCTAATAGAGATCCAAGATTTTTTTCTTGATTCTGGCAAAACTTTCAGACCAAGTTAGGTTAGTCAGAAAGGACATAGACTCTACAAGATATGTTGAGAACTTGTGTTCTAGAACTCCATGATAGTTGGGTGGAGCATTAATGTTAATAGAATTTGCTTATAACAACATCTATCATTTCAGTATTGGCATGACACCATTTGAAGTATTATATGAGAGAAAATGTAGGACTCCTCTTTGTTGGGACTAAGTGGGAGAGAAATAGCTATTCAATCCAAAATAGGGTCTGCTTTAAGAAACCACATGAAAAAGTTCGTGTCATTCAAGAAAAGCTTAGAACAACACAATCCCTCCAGAAGAGTTATGCTTATTAGAGCCACAAATATTTGGAATTTAAAATAGGCGATAAAGTGTTTCTTAAAATTTCTCAAATTAAAGGTGTGATGAGATTCGGGAAGAAAAAAGAAAAATTCAACCCTAGATTTGTTGGTCCTTTTGAGATTCTAGCTAAAATTAGAGTAATTGCTTATGAGTTAGCTCTACCTTTAACATTCGAGGAGGTTCACCTAACCTTTTATGTTTCCATGCTAAGAAAGTATGTTCATGATCCTTCACATGTAATTAATTATGAGTCCCTCCAAATTACAGAAAATTTAACTTATGTTAAGCAACCGATCTAAATTTTAGACTCTCAAGAGTAGAACTTAAGAAATAAGACTATCAGATTGGTAAAATTTCTATAGAGACACCACACCTATGAGAAGACATCTTGGGAGTTAGAGTCAAAAATGAGAAAGTGGTACCCATATCTTTTTGCACATGAGCAGTGATCAGGAGGACCGAATCTTTTAAGGGGGAAGGATGTAAGGTTCCATTTCGAGAAATCATTAGGTCAGACATTTGCATTTATATTTTTCTTATTTTGTTGAGCATATTTAAATTATTTACATTGCACTTACCCCACTTTAGTTGCATAATTTATTAATAATGGAATGATAATGTTATAAGAGATTTGAATGCATAATCAAATATTTAGAATGTTAAGAGACAAGGGTAAGGTTAGGGATAAGGGAAAAGTTAGGAGATAAGGGTAAGGTTAGGAGATAAGGATATAAGGATAAGGGGGATCTGGAATATTGAAAATGTAGGTTTGACCAACACGTTAAAAACTAAGTACCAAAAAAAAAAAAATTAGGTATATAAAATATTCAAAAAATGAGAAAGAAAAACCCTGGTATTTGTTCCCCATATATCAATTAGGTTAAAATCTATTTTTCTATTTTTTTTTTAAATTGTTAACCTTCCGAATAAAATTCACCCAAGTTAGACGTTGTAAATTTTATTCTTGGAAGGGAGAATTGACTTTTTTATCTTTAAGGAATCAAACCTTGAATCAAAGAATATTGAACCCAACATCGATTTTGATTACTTTATCATCTTCCACCGCCATTGATGTGTCAATTTGCATGCACACTTCGTCTCTCAACCTGACATGCGTCAACAACCTTGCTACGTGTCTTTACCTCCCACACCCTACTACTTACTCATCAGGTAACCTAACAACTATAAATACCCCTCCCCCAGCCATTCCCAAACCAACTCTTGACCAAGAAAGAAAACCCCATTTCTATATCCCATTGTTCTTACACCAAAACATACCCAAACCTCCATGAAAACCACACTTTGAGCTTGAGATAAGCCATCTTCCTCTATATTCATGTTAACCCTAGTCTTTGAAAAGCAAAAAGGGGCATAGGAAACATAGAGAACAACCTAGAAATTCAAACAAAAGCTTGGAGAGGAAAGCAAGGAAACTCGAAGGGAAAATTTGTAAGTTTGAGGCAAGTACTCTACTTGTGTTTGTTTATTTGATTCTTGATAGTTATAGACATCATATTTCTTGAGTTGTTATCATGCTATGATAAGAGTGGAGTGAGAGAGGAAGGAAAGATTTCGAATTTTGAACATAAGGTATGAAAATTGAGAGATTCTATCCTATTTCACAGCATGACCATACTCTATTCTTTATTTCATATCTTTTTTCTGCACAACTGCATATTTGTGATGTTTGATTATGAATCCTGTTTAATCCTTGTGATAAATTATGATCTTTGTAATCATTACTTCATGTGAATTATTAAGAAATATAAAGAGAAATGATAACACAAAGATTTCTTTGAAAACTTTGCGAAGCGTGTGGGCAAAATTTAAGGAGTATAGTTAGTATATGGTGTTCTGAAAGTTTTGCGAAGCCTGCAGATAAATCTTAAAGAGTATAGTTAGTATATGGAGTTTCGAAAGTTTTGCAAAATCTACGGGCAAAATTTGAGGAATTATGGATATATCTCTTTTCCTTACGAGGGTAGAGTTAGAAATGGGTGAACTGCTTGGGGTGTTTAACCCAAAAAGATCTAAATTTCATTTAGAAACACCAAATTTTGGATTGCACTTTCAGACCCTCATACACTAACTTTGTTCGACATTCTATTCCTTTTTTTAATCATTAATTTAAAATTAGAACAATAAAGATAGAGAAGGATATCGAATCTGGAGTGGTAATTGCACATAATTACTTGGGATTGCTTGAAATAATGTGTACACGTCCATATTACCTTATTTGCGTAGTGATATTGATATTCTTATACTTGCTTGTTAGGCATACTATTGATATATCATGTATTTGCTCAGATTATACTGATCCCGATATCCTTATTTTCAGATGAATAGAGAGACGAGAGAGAATCGTAAGGTAGAGGCCTTTGAGTCAAGGGATTTAGATTTTTACTTATCTCCGACCACTCATTTTGTTAAATCATGTAGTCTTGGCATTTCTTTTGAAATTGGTTGAGTTATGTTGGTGGCCAAGAAGAGCCTTATATGTATAGTTTTGTTTATATTGTAAAGTGTTCTGTTTTATACTAACTCTAAATAGGGGAGACCTTGCCGTTATTTTAATTAGAAATAACAAGTAACTTATTTCTTTTTAATATAAATTTTTTTTCGCATTATCACACACGGGGAGTACAACTGTCACGAGTCAGACGTCACATTTTACTTGTGTTGGTTGCTTCCGCATTTGAATATCTATCTCCTTTTATTAGGGGGTGCGACGCCTAAATAGCAAGTCGTCATAGCTGCATGTTTAGATTATTAAGAAAATTAAGGTTTTTGGTTTTTGGAATTAAGAAATTATGAATATTTGAATGTTTAGATTCTGATTTTTTTTTTAAAGAAATTAGGTAATTTTGGAATTATGCGAAGAGTGGTTCACATCCGGAATAAAAGTAAAAAAGAAAAAAAAAGATTTTTTTAATTATTTTTTCTCTGTCATCCAGCCAAAAAAGGGGAGAGCATGCATTTGGGTTTTGTTTAAACATATGGGTTTCGGATTAATAAAAAAGGTGTGAATTTGTTGTGCTAGTTTGCACAATGGCATTTAATGCCCAAAAAAAAAAAAAAAAAAGTGATGAGGGGGTTTGGGGGAAAAGTTGCTTTTGGTGACATGCTCTTGTTTATATGGTTGTATGTCGCATCACTGTCATTTTTTTTTTGTGCCACATGATGTGAGACAACATTATGTTAATTCATTAAACATAAATATGTCGAATTTGTCTTTGACTTAGTGAGTCTATTGTGGTCACGGACCGATCATTATTTAAATCTCTAATAATTTTAATGGAACATTAAGCACATTAATTGGACCAAAATTATAAATCATTTTTAATGTTAAAATTGAACCTTTATAAGCCCAATTATTGGTATTAAAACTAAATCCTCATGCCAAATTTTTTAAAATAAAATTAGGCCTCTAACAAGCCTAATTTACAAGACCCAATGCAGGCCCAATTTTATGACCAAGTCCATTAAATAAACTTTGTTTTTTTTGATATATTTGGATTATAATGTTAGATCTAAGTTCAAACTCAATTTAAAGAGTATGAACTATTAAATTCTAGAGTTCAAACAATATATAAAATTGGATTTATGGGGTAGTTTGATTGTGATGAAAAGTAGAAGGAAAATGGGAGGAAAGTAAAAGTTGAGAGAAACAGAAGATTTCACTCATTTGATAAGGAGAGCAAAGTGGAGGGGAAGTAAACATGGGGTGTAATCCATTTTCTTTTTTTAAAAAAAAAATCATTTTCGTCCTAAAGTGGACGGAAATAGAAGGAAATGAAAATTTTGGACGATTTTGTCCTTGTTTTTTTTTTTTTTTTTTTATATTTACGAGATTGTTCATTATTTTTTACTATTACAATTTTATTTAATATAAAGTAATAAAATTAAATTTCTTTAATCAATTTTTATTAGATAAATTATTTTTTTTAATTTTACTTTTTCGCATTAATATTATAATTTTATTTAATATAAAATAATAATGAAAATGATTTATAAAAAATAAAAAAATATATTAAATAACTATTTTTTAGAAGAAATTATATTTTCAGAAAAATATTTTAAATTAAAAAAATAAAAAATATATATGATAAAAAATATTAAAAATATTATCTTACGAGGGTATAATAATAAATAAAATATTATTTCTTTCTACTTTTCATTTTAACCAAACATAAAAATTATTATATATTTTCTTCTTTTCTATCCCTACCAAACAAAAATGAAGGAAATGTATTTACTTCCATTACGTAAAGTAAATCCCCTTCCCCTACCCCTTCTCTCCCCTCCGCAAACCAAACTTACCCTAAGTGCAAGACCAATTTCAAGTTTAAGTCCATCAAATTAAATTGGACATAAATCCAATTAAACATATAATTTTTAATTCAAATAATTATTATATATATATTTGAGATATTTTAATTGAAACAATATCTCACCAATATTGGCTCTCCTGTGAAAATTATTTTATTTAGAAATATAAAAGGATATACATATACAATTTATGTGAGTGCTGATCAGTCTAAAGGAAAGTCAGTGTTTATTAGAATTGTATGTGCATTTGTGATAATAAACACGTGATGATTATTTGGTTTTACAAATAAATTATGAATCGACCCAAAGAAAACTTTACAGTTTGACATGTTAATTTATTATCAATGTTTGATTACTGTATCATGGTACCACTTACAAATTAATTATTTTGTCCAAAGATAAAATATTAATGGAGTTACCGATATCTTATAATTGGTTACTTTTATTTGAATTATTAATTAATTGGTTTAAGTTATTGTGAGCATGATTTGATTGTTTATTTTTTTTTATTTAGTTTTTTTGCATACTACTTTTGCTAATAACATTGCTTAATTCAAGTTGAGTCTTAAGTTGAATGGTTTGAATTTTAAAGTATGGCAAGAGAACTTAGTTAAAGTTTTCAGAGTCATGAATTTGAATTTTGCATTAAGTATTAATTCTCCCCACCACTTATGGGTAAGAGTTCTTCTGAGGAAAAGATAGAGAAGGAAAGGTGGGAGAGATCAAATCATATGTGTCTAATAAAGATAAAGTCTATTCCATAAACATTTAGAGACACTATGTCTGAGTCGGTTATAACGACTATATTTTTCCTAACGGGTATTGAGAGTTGATTTGTCAAGAACGAAAAGTTAAGATTGGTGTACTCTTGACAGATCTTATCCTAAAACAATATAAGGATTAAGAATACTTGACAAGAAAGGAAAAGAAAGGAAAGATAAGAAAACCGGATAAGCATGTTGCTAAGGTTCTTGGTTTGGTTTGTTTTAAGATTAATTTAATTTTGGTACTAGAACATATTTGATGGCCAGATTTCGCTACTACTACTCACATCAATATGTCTATGTAGAGTTGTTTTAAATTGTCGATTATCAATTGATAGTGAAAGTGGGCAATGATAATAAAGTTACAGTTGAAGTAACAAGAAAGACTTAGATTATTGTTGAAAATCGGTTTCTATTTGAATCTCAATGAAACTTTTATAGTTCTGTCTTTTAGACGAAATTTGATTTTTATTTCTGTATTCGACATTTACTTGTTTTTTCAGAAATGAAAAAGTTGGTTTGTTTCTTAAGTCCAAATTGGTTTGTTTCGGTTTTTTATCAAGATCCGATAATCTCTATTTGATTGATATGTTACTTCATTTAGTAAATTTCTACATTTAAGTACATAATGTGTAAAGGAAAAACAAACCAACAAAATGAGATATGAAGCCAAAATGATTTCGAACGTCTTCAAACTGATGCATACAGATATCTGTGAACCATTCCATTCGGTTTCTTAGAATGGTTAACGATAATTTATCATGTCTTTTGATATGGCTATATATATTTTCTTATAGATAAATCTCAATTAAGATTATAGTATATATATCTTTAACGGAGTTCCTACTAAAGTAACTACCAAGACCCCTACAAACTCTGGATTGGGAGACGTCTTTATAAAGTATTTGTACGTTTGGGGTTGTTCAGCTAAAGATAGACCTTTTCGGCCTAATAAAAGGAAACTAGACATCAGAATGGTAAGTTGTTATTTTATAGGTTACTCTGAAAGATTTAAGGGTATAAGTTTTTATAATCCCATAAATAAGGTTACATTTAAGTAGGGAAATGCACGGTACTTAAGAATGTTGAGTTTGCTGGGGGGAGAAACAGATTAGGACAATGTTGAAAAATCCCCATTCCAGAAGAACAAATTCAATCACCTCCAGAACCATGTCGTGATATTACAAATTTCATCAAACAATCATCGTTAGATTTTGAGATGAATTTGATTGAAAATTGTGTATACCACAAGTTTTATGAGAGCAAGATTCTCAAAGGATATGACATTCGGGATTATAAACCAGAATATACCCCTATAGTAGAAGATTCCTTGCGCGTCAGTTGTATGGAGTCTAATATATGTTCAGATTAGTACGTATTCGAATATTGCGTACATTACGGGAACGTTAGGCAAGTACTTAAAAGTAGACCATTGAATGATAGCCAAATAGGTTTTATAATACTTATAGAAAACAAAAAGGATATATGTTCACATGTCGGAGGTCAGATTAGGTTGAGATCATCCAATAGACTGATTTCAATTTTATTGAATGTCAGAATTGTATTGGGCTAGTATGTTATGAGGCATCCACTTACGGAATATGACTATAAATTTTGTCATGGGGCTGCATATAATGGATGGTATTGATAGACCACTTAAGTTATTATGTGACAATATCTTAGCAGTTTAAAGGAAAAGATTCAAAGTGAACAGTTGTTTATAGAATACATTGGTACAAATTCCATAATTATGGATCAGTTTAGTAAGGGATTGCCACTTAAAAGGTTCTTGTGCACGTTACTTGTATGTGTGTCATATTATTTCAGGATATTCAGTTTCAGTAGGAGTTTATGATTTTAGATGCTCATCGATTGTAGACATTTTTATTTATTTCACTTTAAGTTAAGGTATTTAAGGTTAAGTTCTGCAGAAATAAACATTTAGATTTTTGGATCACACTCTGATATCAACTATAGTTGATTTTATTATGGTTTAGGGAGGATCAGTTGAAAATATACATGTTACAGATCACATTGCATGTAATTTTCATATTGCATATCCATATCATGATCCGTATTATTCGATTGTATTAGCATATGTGACCACTATTGACTTGAGTTATGATAAATGTGACAAAAGGCTCTCTGATCCTATGTTAATATAATTGATGGACAGAATTGGTTATAAATATATTTCAGTATTGATAGTAAAGTTGATTTCATTTCGGTTATACATAATTATAAAAATATGCACATAGCTCAAATGAAAGATTGTTGGATCATTTAATCCAATATTGGGTTAATATGTAAAATAATTATATATTTAAACTGCAATGATGAGTTCATGGGAAAGTAAGAAATGATTTATTAAAGTTTTAATTAATTTTGAACTCTAGAGCATCTAATAGTGCATGATTTCCACATATGTAGAAAACTAAGAGATAATCATTATCTAGGTGATGAGTTTAGATAGGGATATCAAAAGATAACATAGTTATCTTTACATAAGGATTGTGATTCCCGGATCTGATGTACTCTTCCAATCCTAACATCCCATCAGTTAGAAGATTTTTTTGGGTTGAACACAAAAATCTGGAAGGCTGCACCCAAATCAGGACACTCGAAAGCTTGCAATCGAATCAAGATACCTGTTAGAAATCATGATAGAAGATTAAAATCACGAAAGGCGATCAGGAAAGTATGGATCCAGATATGTTTTTTTTTTCCCCTGTTCTTTTTAATTATTTGTAATTTTTTAATGATTTGGTATACAAATTTAGGGTTGTATGATTTATACATTGATAATGGTTTTCATTAAATAAATTCTAGCAGTACATCATGGCCTACCGCCCACGCCTCTCATGGAATGCTGACCTCCCGATGGAATACATTCAATGCGACATCTCCAATTCGAACGATGCCCAATCCAAGCTCTCTCCTCTCACTGACGTCACCCATATCTTCTACGTCGTAAAGGCCAACAAACCAATCGAATCCAAAAACTGCGAGGAAAATTGGTCAATGCTCCAACACATCCTCCAATCCATTGTTCCTAATGCCCCGAATCTCAAACACATCTGTCTCGAAACAAGTCGGAAGCACTACCTCCGACCCTACGTAGGTGTGGGAAAATTCAAGCCCCATGACCCGCCTTATCACGAAGACCCGGCTCCCCTACACTAATTTTTATCATACCCTGGAGGATATTCTGTTGGAGGAAGTGAAAAACAAAGAGGGTTTGACATGGTCGGTGTGCCGACGCGGAACCATATTCGGGTTATTGCCTTTCTGTCTCATGAATGCTGTTTGTACTCTCTGTGTTTACGCGACAATTTGTAAGCATGAGGGAAAACCCATGAAGTATCCAGGTTCAAGATCTGCTTGGGAGTGTTATCCAGATGCTTTGGATGCAGATCTTATTGAGGAGTAACATATTTGGGCAGCTATCGACCCATATGCCAAAAACGAAGGGTTTAATTGTAGCAATGGAGATGTGTCCAGGTGGAAGCATTTATGGAAAGAATTGGTAGAGCAATTTGGGTTGGAGTATGTGGAAGAAGTGAGTGTGGAGAAAATGGGCTTTGATGGGACATGGCCCAAGGCCCAATCAAAAGAATCAATGCTTGAGAGGCCCACAAAGAGCGCCTGCCGACTAATATCTAATGGTTACCACGACAATTTACTGAAGGGCCATAGCCGCCCAGATCAGTCTGCCGAAGGGTCTCAGTCGCCCGGGTTTACCGAACAATAGGGTCTTAATCGCCCCGCTAACCAAACGTAACTCACTAAGCAAAGGTAATCACCCCGATTGGGCAAGCAAATACCAGCCTATCAATCGGATAAGTCCTGATTGGCACCTTATCGATCGAGCGATCGAACGACAGGTAACACCCCTAATGATTCTAAAGGAAAGTCAGAATTCCTTAATTTCGATTTCCTATTTCATAACAGCAACTTCAGAACCTTTCAGATAAGGAAAACTTCCCTCCCAAAGACAGAAGTTTTCTCGATAAATGAGGATCGTGATCAATTTGAAATATTAACCTCCGAGATTCCCGGATCAGTCCGATAAGGAAGATAGGGTTAAAGTCCCCCAGCGGCGCATGACTCTCACAGGTATAAGAGATCTCAAAACTATCGAAATCAGGTATGCTCTCTAGACCTAATATTCTGGGCATACTGATCACAGAGAATAGCCTTCTTTCAATTCACAGTCTGTCTCTTTCAATCGAAAACCGCTCTTTATTGATTTGAGCGTCGGAGCCTCCCCGCCAGAGCACCATCTGACGATTTTTGCAGGTATATCCACCCATTGATGGCTAATGTTTGGTTAAGAAAGAGCTGGTATCTGTGGAGCCATAACCCCCTCCAATAGATTGACGCCGTCTGTGGGAACAAATTGGAGAAGTTTCGGTCATTTCGATAATCATGCCTTCAAGGACTAGAGCGTCTTCGAGAGCCACCCTTGCTGTAGGAGGGCACATCCCTATACCCGCTGAACCTACCGTTTCCCCAATAACGAATCCTCCAATTTGCAATCCTGTATTTTCTCCCCGACCGTCACATCCAGAGTTAATTCCGCAACATGCAACCTAGGAATGACAAGTCATGGCCTTAAGACCAAAACAGGCAAACCAGCATCAAATGAAAAGATTAGTGTCTGGAATCCGAAGAATGAGTAAACAGTTGGAAGGACTCAGTCGAGCCCTTGGGCTAGACAACCATTCATCTGTTGTAAAATCCGAATATAAACAACCACCCAGACGAGAATTCCCGAAACCATCGGCGGCCTCCTAATGCGATCCCTAAGATTTGAAAAGGCAGATCAAACAGCTCTTGGCCGCTGAGCTTAAAAGAGCGGGCATAAAGGATAGGGAAGATCCCCTACGCTCCCCAGGCGAATTGTCATTCGATGTAAAAATCTAGTCCGAACCAATGCCAAGGGATGTTGTTTTACCTCCCATGGAGCGATATGACGGGACAAATGACCCTGCGACCATTCCGCCCATTTCATAACAGTTGTGGTCTCTAGAGACCTCTCGGATACCGCGATGTGCAAACACTTCCCTACTACTCTTAAGGGTAATGCCCTAGTCTGGTTCAATTCTCTTCCCCCGTTCTGTATCAAGAGTTTCGCATAACTCCGACAATAGTTTGAGGCCCATTTTGTAATCAGTTGAGGGACTAAACGGAAATCTACATCCCTCTTATCATTATATCAACGGAAAGAGGAATCTCTCAGAAACTTTATAGAGAGATTTAAGATAGAAATGCTGAAAGTCCCTGATCTAGACCATAACATCGCTTTGGCCACGCTCCTAACGGGCCTGCGCTCCTTTGATATGAAGGTCTCCATCACGAAGAAACTCTCGAAAACTATCCAAGAGTTTTACTCCCGAGTGGAAAATATATTGCTGCCAAAAAAGCAGAGGCTTTTGATCGACAAGGCAACCGCCCTAGTAGAAAGGAACATAGCCGATCACCCCGTCGGCCCTCTCCGAAGAGAAGCAAGCCAGGAGTTCCACCTTTACAAAGGTTCAGCATCTATACTCCGTTGAATGAAACCCCAAGTCTGGTTTTGTACCAAATAAATAACAAATCCTATGTCAGATGACCCCTCGTCTGGCGAAAGAAGATCCTAAAAAAGATAAGTATAAATACTATCATTTCCATTGAGACTACGACCAAACGACCGATGAATACAAAAGACTCAAGGATGAACTAGAATTTTTGGTCCGTAGTGGAAAACTACAGAAGTTCATCAGTATGGAAGGAAGAAATCTGTCTTCCCCCGATAGGTGCAATGCAATACGGGAGAATGAGCCGCTTTATAGGCCAGATCCTAGACCGTCGCGTGAGGAACCAGGAGGGGTGATCCTCCAAGTCCACAGTGAAGATAGTTAGTATGACCCTTACATTCCCGCTAGCATCTGTTCAGTATATGACCCGGACTTCCCGACACTCTTCATTTGATGAAAATTTCGATATTTTCTACTACTCATCAACTGCACGTGGCCTGGGACTTCAAATGACCTTCGAAGAAAGCATTCCCCGAACGATTAAAGGGTCTCAGTTGCCCAGATCCTTCTGAACGAACGTGTCACTAATATAGGATAAAACTTCCCGAACGGGCGGACGCCCCTAACTCCTAAAGACTTTAATTGACCGAAGAGGCTCAGTCGCTCGGATCCTTCCGAACGAATGTGTCACTAATATGGGATGAACTCCCCGAACGGGCAGACACGACCCTAACTCCTAAAGTCTCTAATCGACCGAAGGGTCTCAGTCGTCCAGATTCTTCCGAACGAATGTGTCACTAATATGAGATGAAACTCCTCAAACGAGTGGACATGACCATAATTTCTAAAGTCCTTAATCGACCAAAGGGTCCCAGTCGCCCAGATCTTTTCGAATGAATAACAGAATTGAGATAAGACTCCCTGAATGGGCACGCGTGCGGCCTGAAGATTCCTAATTGAATAACAGACCTCGAGAGTCCCAAGTCAACCGGCCAAGCATCCCTTCAGAAAGGGATGAATTTCCCAAACGAATATACTTCCCCCTTCTTACGATAAACACAAATTGTCCTCAACTTCATCAAACAAGTGAGATGAGGCATTTAAAAGTCTTCTCGCCAAAATTGTTACATCTTAGCACGACAAGAAACAGAAGGAAAAAATTTTCCATATCAGATATTATGAAATTACAACGAAGTTGAAGCAGGGGTTGCGGCAGCTTGAGCGGAATCGAACCCGTTGATCCTTCTAGAGAGGGCATGGCCTCATACTGGTCGACGCGCCGAAGGATCTCCTCTGCACACCTCAAGCGTTCAAGCAACCTACGTTGAGAAAGCTGTGTTTCAGCAGTATCTTTGGTAACAAACGCCTTCAGAAGGGCCATCTCTCGTTCAAAACTCTGAAGGGATTTCTCCCGGAAATGAGCCAAATTTCGGCAGTCGTCAGTTTCGCTTCCCTGAGGCATATCGCCGCTTCCAGCTCTTTACAACGATCATGGGCTAAGGATAAATCCGCTTGAAGGCGCTCAATTTCCATGTTTTTCTCCTCCCCAATTCTTTGCTCCTGGTTCTCCAGAGTGTCCTGAAGCGCCGCCACTCGTTTGCCTAGAAGGGAAAACTAATATTCATGCTTTTGCCTCAACCTTTGAAGTTCAGTCAGGGCAGAGGTCTGAAAAGAGACACGATATTCAGGATCACGAGATGGCAAGATCAAACTTTAACTCGTATAAAGAGAATACTTACTGTAAGGTAAAGAGAATGAATGACCCTGTCGATGCACTCAAGAGGCATCTTTTGGAGGGCGGACTTCAGAGAAAATTGGAATCGCTCGGCCAACTGCAGCCCTTCCTACAGAGTAATAAGATTGAAGTTACGGCCCTCCATAAAGATCGACACCGATCCTTCTTCAGAACTACGTGCCTCTCCAACCAGAATAGGTGGAGGAACGCAGTAGTCATCCGGTACATCTATTAAGAGACACTGAGATTCCCGAGGAGACTGTTTCGATATTTCTCCCAGAATGGGGACAGAAGTTTGCGTCACTGGATGCTCCTCTCGCCTTTGCGGATCTCGAGCCAGAAAGCTCCCGGTCACCTCGAGGAGTCCCTCGTCGAAATCGCCTTCCTCTTCGACCTCGGTAGGTGTGTTAAAGGCTTCTAAGTAGCCAACTAGATGGCCCCCTCCTGTTTCAGAGTGCTCTTGAGAAGGCTCATGCTCTCTGGATTCGGCTTACTTTTCTTCTCCAGTAGATGGGCTAAACGCCCTTGTCCTGGACCTTTTTTATCGGGACTCATGAGAAGTATCAACCGGTTTCCTCTTCGTATGAGACTATACTTCCCGCTCAGTGGAAATCTCATTGAAAAGACGGGTGTCAATGACCAACATAGTATCAACCAACTCCTTTCCCTGTTGCTCTAGCAAAAGAGGTCTGGTAATCCGCCTTGTCTCATCTAACAACAAACCAGACAGCAGCAACATTTCATCTTCTACTAAAGAATCTACCCATAAACTCTGGTGATGTTCTTCGCAATAGCATCCAACAACTCACAAAAAACGAGAATGACGAAGGATATTAGGAGTCCTCATATTCAAGAAAGGCACTTGATTAGCATCTGGAAACACCGGAAGGAGATTCCTATTTAAGAACTTCACATAGAAAATTTTCTGCATCTAGTGCTTATCTTGGGATTCACTGAAGAAGAACCTCTAACGAGACTCCCTGCAAGTTTAGAGTTTATACCAGCCATGAGTAAAACCCTTGGAATTGCATCATCCCAAAGAGAAAATGGCACCCAAAATCTTTGAGTCAAAACGAATACGGAAGAACCTTAATAGAGAAATTAGGGCAATTGTAAAGCGCCAAGCGCTTGGGATAAGCAACGAGGGATGGACACAACCTCTGCCAACGGGCCCGTATATGGAATCCTTAAACCATACTTCACACATTGCTTATATATTGGGACACAACCTTCGGGAGCATGACTCGCCGTGTCTCTCTTACCTGGCTATACAAACTCGAAGTCACTTCCCAGCGATATTTCCTTTTGAACTTCTCTTAAGTCCTCTTTGGTCATGGTACTCTGGATACTATTCATAGCTCATGACGAGAAGGAATCTTTCGACATTTTTTCTCTACAAAAGGAAGTTCCACGGAGAAGAGTCAGAAGAATGATGAGGCTGATGGGGGAGCGTAACCCTCCGATAAGCATGAACCTATATGAAGCGTACATAAGACGGTTCACGAAAATCGAAGCGGTACAAGTCAAATTAAAAAGGGGTGTTATTTTTTCGAAAATTATCACTTATGGCGCTTCTTTTTCTAAGAAGACCATGAGTAGGGGGCAAATGATGAGACATGGTCCAAAATCCAACCAAAAGAGTCAATGCTTGAGAGGCCCGCAAAGAGCGCCTGTCGACTAATATCTAACGGTTACCACGACAATTTACCGAAGGGCCATAGTCGCCCAGATTAGTCTGTCGAAAAGTCTCAATCACCCGGGTCTATCGAACGATAGGATCTTAGTCGCCCCGCCAACCGAACGTAACTCACCAAGCAAAGGTAATCGCCCCGATCGGGTAAGCAAACACCAGCCTATGAATCGGATGAGTCCTGATTGGCTCCTTATTGGTCGGGCGACCGAATGACAGGCAGCAGCCCTAACGATTCTAAAGGAAAGTCAAAATTCCTTAACTTCGATTTCCTATTTCATAACAGCAACTCCAAAATCTTTCAGATAAGGAAAACGTCCCTCCCAAAAATAGAAGTTTTCCCGATAAAAGAAGTTCATGATCAATTCGAAATATTAATTTCCGAGATACTCAGATCAGTTCGATAAGGAAGGTAGGGTTAAAGTCCCCCAGTGGCGCACGACTCTCACAGGTATAAGAGATCTCAAAACCCTCGAAATCAGGTACGCTCTCTAAGTTTAACACTTTGGGTACACTGATCACATGGAATAATCATGCCTCAATTCTCAATCTGTTTCTTTCAATCAAAAACCACTTTTTACTGACTTGAGCGTCGGAGATTCCCTACCGGAGCATCCTCCAGCGGTTTTTGTAGATGTATCCACCCATTGACTGTTACTGTTCGGGTTAAGAAAGAGCTGATATTTATGGATCCATAAACCCCTCCAACAAGCTTGGTGGAGATAACGAAAGATAAGGGAGCAGCGTGGGAAGAGATGGTAAAAGGGAATGATTTGGTGGTGACAAAGTTGGAGGAAGTTGCTGCATGGTGGTTTGTTGATCGGCTGTTTGCTGGTGTCGTTTGGATACTATGAGTAAGAGAAAGGAACTTGGGTTTTTGGGATTCAGGAACTCCAAGTCTTCTTTTGTTTCTTGGATGGACAAATTAAAGGCCTGCAAGATTGTTCCTTGAGAAGCAATAATTGGGGCTCCAGTTTGGGCTTTCAGCGCATAAGTCAAAATAATTGGGATTTGATTTGGGCATTCAGGGCACAATTCATATCCATAGTGGTTCCATTTTTTTATTGCCCAATACCAATGTTCATTATTATTATTTTTTTCCATAGGATCAATGTTCATTAAATAAAACAATATAAGAAAGGACTTGTGAATCGAGTGAGAGCTATTAGATTTTCTTAATTAAAATTTTAAAAATAAATAAATAAATATTGAAAAAACCAACTTCTAAAATGGATTCCACAGCTCCTCGAACTAAATTACTCTGATTATTGAATTCACGTGATCAAGTAAAATTAAATAAATAAATAAAACAACATAAACAAATATAATATTATGTCATTAATAGAATGTTATTGGAGAGGAAATCTCAAAATTTCAGGAACAACATTCATTACAACGAAGAGGATGCATGACCACATAGATTGAAACCATACCAAGTGTCTCCAGGAATAAAAGTGTTATAAGTAAAAGTCACGGGACTTGAATTATAGCCGTAGATCGTCACAGTCTCCGGCATCCAACCGTCCCTTCCGCTTCTGTACAAATACACGTAGCAGATCTGATACGTACACGGACCGTATATCTGAAACGTGTCACTCGAACATCTCTCGAACGTTCTCTCTGCAGGATTGTCAATCCTCGGTGCATACACCTGATCATCCCAATCATAATAATACTAATAATTTTGTTTTGCTTTTTCCCTTTTTTTTTTTTTTTTTTTTCCTATAAAATCAATAGACAAAATACACAGGAGGTCCTAGAAAAAATGCTCCTAACAATTCCTTTTATAAACATTTTCTTACTTTTTTAATTGAAAAAGAATGTGGACAAAAACAAAGAATAGAAATAAATTGGAACTTATTTTTGTCATAAATTAATTTTATAAAAGGATAGATCACTATTGCAAACAAATTTCAATAGATTTAGACTAAATTAGACAAAAATAAGAAATACCCATCAGATAAAACTTAAATTTCTTTGATGGGTTAGTGTTCAGATCTAAAATTAATTGTGGGTCTCTATTTACAACTGATAGAAAAAATCAATTAATGGTGAAAGATTTGAACCTGATTGCCATAAGCATCCCCAAAAGAAAGACTGATCTGATCACGCGTGTATGTGACCGAAGAGCAGCTAGTCCTTATGGTGACTGTGAAAGAACATGTTCTTGCATTCTGAAAAATCAATCAAACAATTCAACAAGATACAAAATCAAATAAACTGTCCCAAAAAGGACAGGTTGTTACAAAAATTAAACTCTCTCTCTCTCAATTTAAGCACTTGTTGGTTGCATACCTGATTAGTTTTGATCTGGAATGATTCAAGCTTGTGGGGTTGTGGAGTGATTGGGTTTGATTGTGAGAATACGAAGAAAAGAGGAGAGAACAGGAGGATTGAGACTAATCTGATCATCTTCTCTAAAAAGGGGAAAAATTTCTCTACGAACTGTGAAGAGGGCAAATTGGGACAGAATATTAAGACTCCAGCGGAGTCTCGTCTTAATCTGTACAATAGAATATAATGAGCTTCCCGACGCCAATGGGCAAAATGGTCTTCTTCCAAGATGGCAGTATCCCCTTGACCTATTGTCTATCTTTGAGGTTTTTATTTTTATTCTTTAATTATTTTGATTAATTTTAGTGGTTTACTTAGAATGGGCAAAAACAATAACAAATTAAAAATGAATTCTTGCATATATTTTGAGTTTCTTACTTTATTTTATGCAATAAAAAATTACAATATTTCTCATGTTTAAATTTAATTCAAGCAGAGTAATTTATAGTTTAGTTCATTGATAGTTGAATATTGATATTTTTTTAAATAAAATTATCATTTCGAAACTTATTTATAGAGAAAATAGATATAAAGGGTTTTATTTTTTAAGTATTCAATCTAATTTAAACTGAATTTACTCGAAATCAAAGTGATTAATGGATTTCGGTTGTTTAGAAAAAAAAAAATGATTTCATAGGAGTTGAACCAACTCCATCTTATTAATTGTTGTGCATAAATATCTCTTTGTCAAAAATAATATTAGCATCATGATCAAATATCACGAGGTTATAATAAATGGCACGCCCTTTTATTATTTAAAATTAGTAATATAACTATATTTTTTAAATAATTTTTCCATTGAATAATTACACACGTTCCTAATTAATGTTTCAAATATTTGTTTTTAGCAATTTCATCCTTGTAGGAGTGGCTTGACATAGATAAATTATGGCAAGCACTTCAGGAGAGAGAGTAAAAGGTGGGCAGGGCATTTTCAAAACAAGATGCACTTACCAGTTTCGGATAGGCGTGTGAGCTAAGAAAAAGTGAAATGCAAACAGGAAGTTTTGAAAGTTTAGTAGTTTCCAGGAAATTTCCCACTTCTCATTTGCGTCCACTTGTGTGATTTGGTTAATGAGTTTGGGGGATTTTCTAAGGTTTTTATAGAGTCAACGGTGGTTGAATCGTGTATGTTTTTTTTTTTTTTTTTTTTAATACACATCACAGTATTCAAATTCATATTTTGACTGATTCGATTCAAAATTTGTAGTTGTCCATTTCAAGAGTTACCCTTCCACCGTAGTCTTTTTCATTCTCAAAACTTAAATTTGAGATTTTGATTAAGACATCTAACGTCATATCCCACTAAATTAATTATCTATCGGTGAATCGTGTATGATAAATTGTTTTAATATATTGTTCAATAAAAAACTGGTGGTCGTTTGATATGTTCAATATTTTAGTTTCTCTATAGTAAAATACTCAGGTTTTAACTATTAATATTTTATACGAGATTAAGAAATATTTTACTTAGTTATTGTGTAATTCCACCATATAGATTAAACATTAAATAGTCGGGTATCATGCAAAATTTATTAACCTGCATATATATATATATAACTGATTCACCCCTAGGCAACTAAAGGACATATTTTAATACCAAATTTGATTTATCAGTTTATAGAGATAAAATATAAGTTGATATTTTAGAAAAGGAAAAAAGTAATGCATTTAGTTTCTGGAGAAATTTTTAATTTAATTTTTTAGAGAAATCTTTTAAGCAAATATATTTAGATAAATTTATCGAGACATATTTTAGAATAATTTAACTTTTTTAAAAAGAAAATATTATTTTAGAATAATTTAACTTTTTTAAAAGAGAAAATAGTTTAATCATAGATAGAGAATAATAAAATATGATTTTTTTAGATTGAAAATACAAAATCGATATGTTTATAAAGACAGAACAAAACTAATGTATAGAGTAGATTTAGTTTTTCAAGAGAAAAAAACTTTAAAATCGATAGGTTTAGAATGACAAATTTTAAAATAATTTAACTTTTAGAAAGAGAAAATTAACATGAATAATTTTGATATGATCAACTAATTACTTTTATAGAGAGATAAAATTATTGACTTAAATTTTCTATAGAGAAAAAGTTCAAAACCAATATATTTAAATTGTACAGAGAGGAAAAAAAATCTTTTTTAGGTAAAAAACCTGATTAGTTTAGCTTAAGAGAGAAAATCAAAACAAAATTCTTTTTGTTAAAGAAAGAAAACTAATATATATAGTTTTAAAGTGAATTTATAGTTGATTTCCTTTCTAGCAAGAAATAAAATTGTGGAGGAATACGTTTACTCAAGCATAGAAGAAGAGTGCAGTACCCCGAATCCTTTTTCTTTCTAATATTTTCCCTTCAAACTTTTTCATCTCGTATCAAAAGTTACCCCAAGGTCAAATAAAAATATAATCCCTACCAAATGGATGATGCTCCATTGTTGAAGAAGGGATCAATCACCAAGGCACCAAAGAATAGAAACGTATCAACTTTTCTCCCTTTAATCTTTTCAAGCAACTCCGGAAACTAAATAAATAAATAAATAAAACCAAACAGCTCAAACTCCTCTTTAACTTTAAAGCCTTAGGTTCATGAAGCCGGCTTGAATGATTGAATCAATTCCATTTTCCACTTTTTCGAGATTGGTTTGGTGGTGATCAGCCACATTGGTAGTTTACAATGCTTTCCTTCTATTTGATCAGGATAAAGCTGATTGCTTTTAGCACTGTTTTAAGAACTACTAATGGCCATGAGTTAAATAATTCAACTCAATTCGGCAAAACCTTTAATCCAACTTTGGGATAATCCTACTTTGGGGTTGTGGGCCAAAGCTATTATGTTGTTCTACGTAGAACTCGCTATACAATAGTCATAGGATAAAACAAATTAAATTGAAGAAACCGGATTTTATTGACTTCACCAATGTTGTCATAAATTTTACCTTTGGTTGGGATTATATATCCGTTTTAACATAGGGAACAATGTTCGATTTAAGTACGAGTTAGGGATTTTAAAAAATTTGAGCTTAGTTTTCTTGAAATATGTGGCAATGGTTTAAGTAGATTTTATCTTGTTCTCTTTGTGTCCTTTGCGTAAGCATGGTGTTAATTTCTTGTTCCCATGCATGGTTTAATTCCTTGGAAAAGAGGTTAATCCGAGAAGTAAACTTGATCTATAAAATTATAAATGACTAATTGGAATTTTTTGTACATATAATATAAAATTTTTAATTACTATTTTTTAAATACCTACCAACAAATTTGTTAGATACAAGTTCATAAATAATACGTATCCATCAAAGCTCTTCGATTTTTAGTTTTTGAATAGAAGATAAAATTTCAAAATTTGAGTTAAAAGTTTTAGATCACTGCCAAATTTTGAAGTTTGAGTATGAAAATTAGGTCAACACCATACTTAGTTTTAAGGCTATTGTTTGGGTGGAATGAAAAAACCGTAAATTGCATTAAACAATAAAGAGAATAAATAAAAAAGGAAACCAAAATCAGAAACACAAAAAACAGAAGCAAACATTTCAAAAGAGGACGTTTTATTCAAATATAGTATAGTCCGCCAACCTCAACATTTCATATGGTCCCCCAACCCCCAACATTTCAAAAACAACGATCAATACGTTCCCAAATATCAGCACGAAGAAATCTGTCATAAAAAAATGTCGTGGCCTTTGAATCATGGCGAGAGATCGTCACACTTTTCGGCTTCCAACCATCCCTTCCATGTCTGTACAAAGCCACGTAGCAGATCTGGTACGTACATGGACCTCGTATATGAAATGTGTCGGTCGAACACCTCTCGAAGGTATGTGGAGGATTGTCTATCCTGTATGCCAGCACCTGATCATCCCAATAATAATACTCATAAGTTTGATTTTCTTTCTCCAATAAAATGAATACACAAAATAAAAAAGTACGTTTTGTTTTGGTTCTTAGTTTTTTTCATATGGGTTTTGAATATCTTATGTAAATTAATTTCTTAAACTCTTAACTCTTAGTATGCAAATTCCAATTGATTTATATTAGATTTGACAAAAATAAGAAATACCCATTAGTTAGAACTTAACTTTGTTTGATGGGTTAGTCTCAAAATTTAAAATTAATTTTAAGACTCAATTTAGAAATGCTAGGAAAAGAAGACAAATTCATTGTGAAAGATTTGAACCTGATTGCCATATCTATCACCAAAAGCAAGACTGATCGCATCGTTAAGTGTGTGGGACCGAAGAGCAGCTGGTCTTTATGGTGACATGGAAAGAACATTCTTCGGCGTTCTGAAAAATAATCAGTGAATTCAACAAATTACAAAAGTAGACAAACTATGTCCAAAGGAAAAGGACAGATTATTATGAGGATCAAAGACTCTCTCTGTTAATTTAAGCAATTTTGGATTGCATACCTGTTTAGTTTTGATCGGGAATGATTCATGCTTGTGGGGCTGTGGAGTGATTGGGTTGGATTGCGAGAATACGACGAAAAGAGAAGAGAAGAGGAGGATTAAGAGTAGTCTGATCATCTTTGCAATAAAAGTTTCCTCTGCAAACAGATGGAGACCGGTGAGTCTTGCTTGATGATATATAATGAACTTCCCAATTACTAAGGGCAAAATGGTCTTTATAAGGCGGCATCCTTTTTCTTTTTCTTTCCCATGCCAGTAAGAAGTGAGTCTGCCCTCTTGGCCTTCTTCGGCCTGTCTCTGAAAGTTTTCATTTTTTATTTTTAGTTATTTAAATATTTTTTGTGCCATATTGAGAATAGGCCAAAGCAATAACAAAGGAAAACAAATTCTTTATGCCCATTTTTACTTATTTTTCATAGTAAAAGACTTTAGAATATTTTTATATCTAAATACGATATTATTAAAATTAAACACGACTCTATCATATTAATTGTTGAATATAAATAAATTATGAAAAATGATATAATAGGAAATTATCAGATGCTCCGGCACTAATAAAAAGTAAACCCTTTTCTATTCAAAATAATTAATGTATCATTATTTCTAAAACAATTTGGTGGTTGAACAAATGAAGGGATTTCTAATTAATATTTCAAACTTTTGTTTGTAGCAATTTCATTATTGTAGGGACAGGTTAATTAAATTATGAAGAAAGGAGGCCATAGCATTCACAAAACAAGATGCCCTAACCAAATATAGCCTTTTTGTTTATAGCAATTTCATTTTTTGTACTTTCCAGGAACTTTCCATCTTCACATTTGCATTCACTTGTATGATTTGGTTAATTACCCTAGTATCTTCATCATTAATGTCCACCAAAGGGCAGAATGGTTTTTATCAAGAGGGTATCTACTTTTCTTCTCTTTTCTTTTTTTCCCTTGTTTTTCTTTGCCATGCAATTGAGAATTGAGTCTGTCCTCTTGGTCTTTGGTCTGTCTTTTAGGTTTTCTTATTTAATTATTTAAATATTTTTGTGGGTTTAATTAGAATAGAAGAAAGCAATAAAAATGAAATATTAATTCTTAGAGATTCAAGTTCTTAATCAATCGATTTATGCCTATACTCATTCATTTTTATGGTAAAAAGAGTTACAATATTCCTCATGTATAGATCTAAACCTATTAGAGTTGTATTGGTCTCCATGTTGTAATGCATAAAAAATTATTTGATAAAAAATAATATAATCAGAAATTATCAAATGTTTTGATACCATTAAATGGTAAATCTTTTTCCATGTCAATGAGTTACGGTTCAACAAATTATTAATATAGCATAATTTCTAAAAACAATTGGTAATAATTAAGGGAACAATGTTTCGAATGGGAACTTGCCTATTGACATTTGCATCCACTTGTATGACTTGGTTGATTAAAGCTTAGATGTATCTTCATCATTAATGTCCATCTGGCTGCCTATTTTCTCATCTTTTTATTTTTTTTGATATACTCATTTAAAAAAAAAATTAATTAGTAACATTTATAGTGCATCGTAATTGTGTTTAATCGTTAATATTTTAATATGAGATTGAGAGATTTTCTATTTATATATTAAGTAATTCCATTGTATAGATTAAACATTATAAACTCACATATCAGGTATGATTTGTGAAGTATAATATACATTTAATGAATTTACACATATATTATAAGTGCATAATAGATAAAGTTTGTATCATTATAAATAGGAGTGCAAAAAAAGAAAAAAAAGTTTCTCACAAATGGAACTTTTGGATCTTTGGCTCCCAAAAAAAATGCTCCAAGAGTGTTAAGAGATAGTACAAGAAGGACAAAGACCTTTCGACTTAATCTCACCTTTCCCTTTTGAACTTAAGAAGGGTTTTTCCAATCCCAAAATTTTTATTGAACTCCAACGTCAAATAAAATCTAATCTCCAAGAAATACAGGTTGTGACATCTAATTTGTAGGGAAATCAAAATGTGAATAAATATAAATATATAAAAATATAAAGATAATTTTAATTATTTTATAATAATAATAAAATAATTATATTTTATAATAAAAATATGAGATGATTAAATATTAATCATAAGATAAATAATATAAAAAATAAAATTATAAATAAATATATAAATCATTAGATATGAAGAATATATAAATATAAAAAATATAATTTTTTTTATAAATATTAAATAATTTAATATGTTAAAATATTTAAAAAAAAAATTGTATGTAGAAGTTTTCATGCAATATAGTGTGGCCCCGGTGAAGAAATGATCAACGAAGCATCAAAAATTAAAATGTATCAATTTTCTGAATCTCAAACCTTTCAAGGAACTCAGAAATAATTAAAAAAAAAAAAAAAGACAAAAAGGAGAAAAAACACATGCTAGACAACTGGGGCTCCTCTTCAACTTCAAAGCCTCAACCCCCTAAAAATTACTTATGACTTGCTTACTCATGGAAAGATATCATGTAAAAACTAAAACAAAATGGTGGCTGATCACGCACGCATTCTCATCATCAAAGTTGACATGGCAACCTCTATCTTATAATTACCTAGTAACCTTTTCTACCATAGGGCACCGGCAAAACCTGCTATTGCTACTTTGCATTTACCGACAAAGAAGCTGAAAGATATAAAACATATGATAAGGAAGATATTGTTTTGTATTTCTCCATTGTACTATGGACATTTTTCTTGATTTTAGAAACTCATTTCACTCTGCTGGATATATGGCCTTTAGGAAGTTCAACAAACTTCCATGTATCATTCTTTTTTATGGTTTTGATCTCTCATCCATAGTATCTCTCCATATTTGATCTTCTCTTTCTTCTTCAAAGAAAATTGATTCTTGATTAGTAAGAAGACAAACGAAATTAATTTCACTTGTTACGTTATAGAATTCTTATATGCTTCTTATCTTTTGTATCAGGCTAACTGTTGAAGAGGATGATGACGATGATGGTTATGTTGATGATGATGATGTTGGTGGTGGTGATGTTGTTCATGATGGAGATGATGGTGGTGTGGTATTTTCAATGTTCACTTTTCCTTACTTTTTTTTTTCTTCTTTATGGATTTGTACTCCTTTCATTGTATGCCAATTTCAAAACCCTTCTTTATTGAATTTCACATTCCGACTTACATGCATCCTTTTGGTGTTGGGTCAAAAATTTTATAGGATTTTGACTTTCCATCATAACCGATGAAAATATATTTAGCACTCTTATCATCTAGTTTTATTTTTCATTGGTTCGAGTGTACAAAAGCAAGATAACCAAACACTGTCTAGTGAGAAATGTTTGGCTTCCTTCCGCTCCATTATTGTTATGGAATGATATTTTTCAATCTCTATGTTAGACATCTATTAAGCAAATATACTGTACAATCCACCGCTTTGGCCCAAAAGACTTTGGGCAAATTCTTCCCTTTGAGCACGCTTCGAACCATGTCAAGAATGGTTCAGTTCTTTTTTTCCATCACGCCATTTTGTTGTGGAGAGTATAGAGCTGTTAAGAATTATCGGATACCATGTTACTCACCATGGCTTTCAAAAGCCTTTGATGTGTACTTGCCTCCTTGGTTGGATTGAAACTCCTTGATGTGATAGTTGTTTTGATTCTCTATCATTGTCTTGAATTTTTTGAAAGTGCCAAAAGTTTTAGACTTTTCCTTTAAAAAATACACCTAACATTTCCTACTATAATCATCAATAAATGTTAGAAAATATTGATTACCTTCAAGAGATGTCAGTGAGATTAGTCCGCATATGTTGGTATAAACTAGATCAAGTGGCTTGCTTGTGTGAAATATTGCCTCCTTGGGAAAGCTCTCCCTTAATTGTTTGCTAAGAACACATTCCTCACAAAATTGGTTAGGACAATTCATATAAAACAACCCACTCACCTTTTTTATGGAGATTAGGTTAAGATCACCAAAATGAAGATGTCCAAACCTTTAGTGCCATAGTCATGAAATATCTTCCACACAAACCTTTAGACATTTTACACCAACATAATTGATATTTAATACAAACATCCTATTGTTATTCATTTTGATATGGGCAAGCAGGACATTATTCTCATTTTTAAATATGATTTCTATCTTTCATTTGTATATTGAAACTTTTCTCCAAAAGTTGTCCAAAACTCAATATATTAGTTGTCATGCTCGAGACATATTGCACATGAGAAATGAACCATTGACTACCATATTTTAATTGGATGAAAATATTACCGTTACCCTTCACAATTAATTTGGAGGAGTCACCAAATGAAACTTCCCCTTTCACCGATTCATTTAGCTCCAGGAACATGTCTTTGTGACCACACATATGATTGCTTGCTCTGATGTCCAAATACTAAAAATTTTCCTTCCCATCATTTTCTTCTTTACATGCTAGCAAGAGAATTGAATCTTCCTCTTCTTCTTAGCTTTTAGCATAATTGGCTCTATCTTGTATTTGATTAGAACCATTAAACCAACATTCAGCAGATTAATGACCAAGTATTTTACAATTATAGCAACGAACTTTTGATTTGTGATACCTTTGGCTTCTTGATGATCCTCCTTTTCTTTTTGGACTTTGACTTCTCTCCTCCTCTCTAAAGGAACCTCCTTGTCTACCACCATATTTGCAGCCCCATCCTCTACCGTGACCTCAGCCTCGGCCTCGCTCTCAATCACCACTTGAACTTTCTTTTACTTCTTTGAGCGAAACCTTGACTTGAAGAGCTTGCACCAAGAATTCTTCATTTTTCCTTGTGAACCTTTGTTCATGGACTTGTAAGGAACACATAATTTCATCAATTATCATTATCTCCAAATCTTTGGACTCCTCAATAGCCACCACAATATAGTCAAACTTGACATCTAGAGAGTAAAGAATTTTTTCTACCACTTTAGTGTCATCAATTTGCTAACCATTTCTTTTTAATTGATTGACTATGGCCAACACTCTTGTGTAGTAATCCGAAACACATTTGGAGTCTTTCATTTGTAAAATTTCAAACTCTCTGCGAAAGGTTTGAAGGTGAACTTTTTTCACCTTTTCAACTCTTTTGTGAGTATTTTGGAGTATATCTCAGGCTTGCTTAGAGGAGGTTGCGCTGTAACTTTCTAAAAAGTCAGATTCATTAATGACTTGGTAGATGAAGAACAAAACCTTTTTATCCTTCTTACAAGTTCCTTTAAAACCTCTCTTTGTTGATTCGAGATAGTTGCACTTCCTTGGAACTCTTTATATCCAACTTTTACAATATCCCAAATATCTTGGGATCCAAGGAGTGCCTTCATTTGTATACTCTAATTTTCATAATTGGTTTTGGTAATATAAGAGGTTATTCGCTAACATGACTCTGATACCACAATAAAAAATAAAAATATGACAAGGGCGACATTGGATGCTTGGAGAGACTAAATAAACTCAAATTTTCTTGCCTTGTCATCCCAAAATGTTCTCATGGGTTTATATAGACTCGGGAGTCTAAAAGACATATTATATCACTAAATATGAAGTTATTGTGAAGTTATTGTGCCATTTCTTAATGGTTGCATTCTAAAACCAAAATGAATAGTTATTTACAACTTTATTACCCCATTCATACTCATATTTATGAACTATTTTTAGTTGAGTGGCCATTCATATTCTCACAATAAATAGATTCTTCGGTTATTTATGTGACTATTAAGTTCAACAGAAGCACCATATCCGCAATTCGAATAAACACAAGTTCTTCGCAACAAATGATTAAGTTGAATACCATATTTACTAAAAACTCACTATACGTGATCAGAGGCCAAAACGATTAAGTTGAATACCATCTATTATTTGATTGAAATATAGACAAGATTTTGTTAATCTTACCAATGTCATGTTAATCGCACCTTTGGTTGGTATTATAAATCTCACTTCACTTGTTCTGCAAACATCTCTTTTCATTATACATGGAGGAAGTAATCCAACTCATGCTTCTTCAGTCCTCTTGTTCTATTATAAAATGATCAGGATATAGTGCAAGAGTATGATTCCATAAATTAAATCTGACATGCCTTGATCAGACAATGTCATTGTACTCCAAAATTTGAACAACATGTTCTACTTTCTGTGGAGTTAACAATCAAGAATACCTTTGAGACAGTAGACTTTGATCTCTTTCTTAAAACCAAGAAACTAAATTAGTGTTGACACTCATATAACCACAGGTTATTGATCGGGTGGCATTGTATCATTCTACTTTGCTAATATAGAACTTCTGGAAATTAATATGTGAGTATCCAAATAGACCAGGTGAATATTTGAAGAACATGATCAACAGAAACATTAAGCAATATAAACATAAAGCAGCTAAAACATGAAGAATCACAAAAAAGAGGCATTATATCCCAAGGAAATGCGAATTCTCTTCAGAAATCCAACCATTTAGTGTAATATAAACAAGTCTTTGGAGAGATTAACACCCTCTGTGGTGCATTCACTTGTTTCGGGACAAACTCCACATGGAATGGGGGTCCATAGCTACCTCTGGTTGTTTTGATCCTTTTGGCCTGCTTTTATAGCCAAGAGTACCAGCAGGGATCACAGCAAACTCCCCGATACAAGTACTCGTGACCATCATTTCTTTATTATCCAAAACCAGTATGTTCACAATATCCTTGATTTTTTTTTTTTTGGGGAGGGGGGGTTTCAAGCATTCAGTACAAAAGCAATCAAACCTTCGGATTTCCTCAGCAATATTGTCTATGGTAGCTACCCGTATGACATTAATCTGCCTAAAGCACACCTCCTTAGGCTCAGTAGTGAATTCAGTGTCAATGTTTCCATCAGCATACCAGTCACCGCCAGTAAGCTCTTTTGATGGTTCAAACTGCCTGCCACTAGCTGAATTCTCCTTTGTTTTTGAGGTTCTTAACCTCTTCTAAGACTCCAAGCAAGGGATTTGTTAAACACATTGGTAGAGAGATTAACCTTCTCTCTCAAGTCCCTAATTCAAATTCCCATGTCTCATTTCCCCTTAAACAAATTTTGAGATAGCATTCTCATTGGCCCCCAAAGAAGACAGAGCCCCCAGACTAGAATCTGCACTTTCGCTCTTATCAGTCCTGGTCTATTTATGCTTCAATTTTATTTTATTTTATTTTTTTGTGTATTAGCAATGAGAAGGAAATTTCAAAAAATCAAATGAAAAGGCAATCCAAATTATTGATAACCAAAAACCACATCCCAAATCAACACCTGAGATCAACAAAATGGGAGCAGTATATAGAAAATTCAAACTTCAATCGACTTATCATAGAAACTCATTCCCATTTCATTTCTCTCCCCTTTTCAATTTAAAAAAGCTACACCCATAAATGGAATCTTCCCTTGGTAATTTTCCCGTCTCCATCTCAATTTCTCTCTCCTCTTCATTAGTTCTTCGCAGTCCCTAATATTACCTATATGAATCGTATTGTATATAAATATGATACTGACTGGTGGAAGAATCTGCTTAACCACATATTTTGGAGAAGAAAAAAAAACCAAGAAAACAGGCATAACTTTTCTTGGATTCATCTTTTAATTTTTTTCTCTGTACAGGTACAACTTGCTCTGGTATTGATCTATTAATGTGTTGTGGGTGTGCAGCATTACTGCACAATCTTGCATAAGTTTGCAGAGCAAATTGGGGGCGAAGAATGGTTGTTTTAGCGCTTTTGGAATAAAAGAATGAGCAAATTAGAGTCCCCATTCGCTTGTCAGGCTTCTTCACTATCTTCCTAGTCCTGTTTGATGGTCTTTTTGGATACTTAAAATCAAAAGAAAAGAAAAATAAAAAATGTCCGATCACTAGAACATTGTAGTAGAAAAGTTGGTGACCTTGAGCTTTGTCTCAAATAGCCATCAGAACTGGCAATAGAGTCCAACTTCCCTGTAGAAAAACGGATAAAAAATTTGGTATCAGCAACGCCATCTCTCCATCTAATATATCCTTTTGCACGGGCTTTGCCTTCTCTCAAATCCAAGTTCGCAACTCTGCCATGTAAATCCTGAACTTCCAAAAATGCTTATAACCTCAAAATATGCTTATAAACTAAAAAAATAATAATCTACCCCAATCAGTTTTTTTTTATGCTTTTAAATACAATTAAAATAAATTATTTTGACCAATAAAAATATATTTTCATCTTTTTGTATTTAATACAAAATACAACTATATCACATCTTATACCCACTATGATCTTTTCTCTATTTTAAATAGTTTATAAGTACTTATTTTATCAAACAGTTAAATAATATTAAACCTTCTATAACAGTTTATTTTTCATAATAAACTTTTATCTGATCTTGTCCTATGATTTTTTCCTCTATATTGGAGGATTTTCTATATAAATTTGATATTTTCTTTTTTTTTTAATTTTTCTTACAATATTGGCTTCGGAAGCCATTGATAAATAGATATTCCACTGTGATAGTGTCTCTAACCCAACATTTTTGTCCGTGTTCTATTATTTGCGACAATTAAGTTTACAATTATGGAAATATATTTTTCTATTTTTTAATTATTAAATAATTATTTATTATTTATTATTTATTATTTATTATGTCAGCATATTGGTTGAACCACGGACTACTTAACTTACCTATTCAAGCTTAGAAACCGTATTTGAAATACTTGGTTCAACTGGTAATGGATTAATAGAACTTTTGACTTGACTTGATTGTTACTTGCCCCTGAGTGAAATTGATAGAGAAAAAATTAATCAAGTGAGAGAACGCAAATTTACTTTTTTTAAAGAGAAAATTAAAAACCAATATATATATATAAAGAGAGAAAAAATTAATATGTTTATTTTTAGAGATAGAAAAACTAAATTTTAATCTTTTAGTGAGAGAAATCTCAAGAAAAATTGTATTCATAGAGAAAAAATATGCACTAAATTGATTTTTTAGAGGGTCTGAACTAATGTGCTTAGCTTTAGAGAATAAAAATTAACTTTAGATTTTTTTGGAAGAGGGAAATTTTATACTAAGTGTTTAGAAAGACAAATCTAAATTAATTTAATTTTTTAGTGAGAGAAAATTATTGCGATTACTTTTTTGTGAGGAAAAACTTAAAATAACAAAAATAAAAATCCCTTTTTAAACAAAATAAATAAAACAAAAAAAAAAAAAAAAAAAAAAAAAAAAAAATAAAAAAAATAAAAAAAAAAAAACAAAACACAAATATAAATAAATTAAAAAAAAAAAAAAAAAAATAAAAAATAAAAAAAAAATAAAAAAAAAAAAAAAAAAATAAAAAAAAAAAAATTATATAATAATATTTTAAATAAAAATTTATATATTTTTAAATTTTATAATTTTTTTTTTTTTTTTTTTTAATTTTTTTTTTTTTTTTTTATAAATTTTTTATTTTTTTTTTTTTTTTTTATATTTTTTTTTTTTTTTTTTTTTTCTTTTTTTTTTTTTAATTTTTTATTTTTTTTTTTTTTTTATATATTTTTTTATTTTTAATAAATATTTTTTTTTTTTTTTAAAAAAATTTTTTTTTAAAATTTTTATTTATTTTTATTAATATTATTTATAAAAAAAAAAAAAAAAAAAAAAAAAAAAAAAAAAAAAAAAAAAAAAAAAAAAAAAAAAAAAAAAAAAAAAAAAAAAAAAAAAAATTAAAAACATTTTTTTTAAACTTTTTATAAAAAATAAAAAAAAAAAATAAAAGGAAAAAAAGAAAAGAAGAAAAAAAAAAAAAAAAAAAAAAAAAAAGAAGAGAAAAAAAAAAAAAAAAAAAAAAAAAAAAAAAAAAAAAAAAAAAAAAAATATTTTTAATAATATTTTAAAAATTTTTATTAAAAAAAAAAAAAAAAAAAAAAAAAAAAAAAAAAATTTTTTTTTTTTTTTTTTTTTTTTTTTTAAACTAAAACAAAAAAAAAAAAAAATTAAAAAAAAAAAAAAAAAAAAAAAAAAAAAAAAATTTTTTTTTTTTTTTTAAAAAAAAAACCAAAAAAATTTTGATTTTTTTTGTAGAATACATTGGAAGATAAAAAATTTAAAAATAATTTTTTTACAAAAATAAAACTAAAATGTTTAATTCAGAAAAAAAAAGAAACTAAATGATTTTTTTCATAGGGACAAAAGCTAGAATCGATAATTCTTAGAGATAATTTAAAAAAATAAATTGAATGATTTGAAGGAAAGCTAATAATTTTAAGTTTAGAAAATTGGTATTTACATAGAGAAATATAAATTAAATTAATTCTTTAAAAAGAAAATTTTAATAGAATTAGATTTACTGAGAGAATTTATATCTGGCTTTTGAAAAGAGAAGGACAATGTTCAAATTAAAAAGAAGTTAATTTCACCGATGACTTAGTATTGATACCAAACACCCACAATGAGAAAGTATGATTCGTTTATTCTTTCTTTCTCAATGCTTCTTCCTCTTTAACCTTTTCTCCACTAAACTTTTACCATATACCAAATACTACCTTAGTGTTAGAGAGAAAATTTTAATATATTTTTCTAGAGAGTGAAAGTTCAAAACTAACGGGTTTGAAGAAAGAAAATATGAATTAAATTTTATTAGAGATAAACTAATGTATTTAATTTTGAAAAGGGAAGCTTTAAAATTAAATTTTCTAAAGAGATAAAGTTCAAAATTTATCAGTTACTAGAGACAAAATATAAATTGATATTTTAGAGAGAAAAGTAATGCATTTAGTTGTAGAAGAAATTTTTAATTGATATTTATAATTTATTTTTTTAGAGAAAAATTTTAAACCAATATGTTTAGATATGTTTACAGAGATATATTTTAGAATAAAAACTAAATTTGTTTTTCAGATTAAAAATAGAAAATCAATATATTTATAATGAGAGAAAATAAGAATTAAATTGAGTTTTCAGAAAGACAAAACTAATGTATAGAGTAGATTTTTTATGTTTAGAATGAGAAATTTTAAAATAATTTAATTTTTAGATAAAGAAAATTAAAGTGACTAGTTTTAATGTGATCAACTAGATTTGATTATTTTTATAAAAAGATGAAATTAATATATTTAAATTTAGAATGAAAATGTAAAATTTTCTAGAGAGAGAAAGTTCAAAACCTATATGTTTAAGTTGTCGAGAGAGAAAAAATAATAATCTTTTTATAGGTAAAAAATCAGATAAGTTTAGTTTACAGGGAGAAAATCAAAATAATTTTTTTTTTTTGATAAAGAGAGAAAACTAATATATATAGTTTTAAAGAGAATTTATAGTTGATTTCTTTTCTAGCAAAAAAGAAAATTGTGGAGGAGTATCTAGTACCCCGAATCCTTTTTCTTTTGTTTTCCCCTTCAAACTTTTTTATCTCATACCAAAAGTTACCCTAAGGTCAAATAAAATCTAATCCCTGATGAATAGATGATGCTCCAATGGTGAAGAAGGGATCAATAACCAAGGCATCAAATATTAGAAATGTATCAATTTTCTCCCCTTAATCCTTTCAAGTAACTCTGGAAACTAAAACAAATAGGTAGATAGATTGATAGATAAATAAAATCAAATAGCTCAAACAAACTTTGAAGCCACAGTCACCGTAAAGGTTCATGAAGTCAATCCCAAAGTTCGGCATTTTCTTTTAATGAATCACTGTTATCCGTTAATCACGTTGAATGTGACTAGATTCAATTTGAATCAACATCTATTTTCTTCGTATATAAAACTTGAATTTAAAATTTTACTTAAAAAAATCCCTATGATCAAAATTGTATTAAAAATTTTGCACAATTGAGTTGAATTATTTAACTCATGGCCATAGTAAAGTATTATTTAAAATGGTGCTAAAAGCCAGAAGGAATGTAAACTATTGATGGGATTCCATTCAAAAGACTCTATACTAAAAATGTTTAATAGTCAACATAAGCCTTGCGATTCAAAAGATCAAATACACTTAAACATAAATGGACCTGTGTCGTTCCGCTCTGTCGATGGGATATATCTCCTTGAATGGGCCATGTCGCCCCGCTTCGCTAAAGGGATCTATCATTTGTGATATCCTATTTGTTGTTCAGTTAGCTCTTAATGAGATCTATGCGATTCGATCCATAAGCGTATTCGATAAAACCGAGCAGCTATCTCCTTCATTCGACCGGTAACTATCGAATACTAAAGGAACCTAACACTTCGACTCATGAATGGTAACACTCAACCGAATCTTATCTTGATTAGATTTCCTATTTTAGTACGAAACGTATCTCTTGGATAAAGAAGAAAATTCTTGAGAATCTAATCGATAAGAAAAAGGAACCTCCCGTATGATGGACTTCCTAAATGATAACGATTTTGAATCTTTGATGTTTAAAACCGTGAATAGAACCCTGATCTTTATATCATGTCAATGAAAAAGAATTGTCAAAATCTTCATATCAAAATGAAGGCGACAAAACCCTAACAGGAAAATTATCATAGCCACAAAATGCCAAATACTAGGAATGAGCAATGTGGGGTAAACCCTCCAATACTGCATTACCTCAGCGAACAAGCTCGTATAAGAGATCTTCACTTCGTACTTCACGACCTACCTATACATAGGGACGCAATCGTTGGGTGCTCTATTCGCCCTATCTTTGTCAGTGGGTAAAACCAGTGTAAAATCACCTCCTAGAGCTATATCCGATCGTATCTCACTAAGCTCCTCCTTCGTTATCGTGCTTTGAATCTCGCTAATACTTTGCTATCTTTTCCTATATTAGATTTAAATTTTCATGAATTACTAGATCTTTTAAATTTGAAGAATTTGTTACTCTTATTTTTAAGAACACGATTAAGGTGGCGTTTGGTTCGCACTCAGAAATCGAAATCGAAATTGGAATCAAATTTTGATATCAATTGTTTTATTCAAATTTTGAAATGGATACCATGACTATTGTTAATGTTTGGTTTGTATATCTTTCGAAATAAGAATCATGTAAATATCAATTTTACCCTTAATAAAAAATATTTTTATATAAATAAAACAAATACTAAAAAATTAATTATATAAATAAAAATTAATAATGAAAATATAACTAAATTAAATTAATTATACTAAAAAAATATAATGATAAAATAAAAAAAATTATACAAATAAATACAAAAAATTTAATTATACAAAAAAAAAAATTCTAATTTTTTTCCCCAGTTAGGTTCGAGTTCTCCATTCGCCACTGCCATTCACCCCCACCATCAAGTTTCCAGTCGCCACCACCATCAACACCTTTGTTCAGCTTCGATTCGATTCGCCTCAATCGATTAGCCACCGTCTTCAATCGATTCGATTTGCCTTCGGCTTTGATTCCAATTCGTTTTCGATCAAAATGTCGATGTCAAGAGAGATCAAGAAGAGATTAGATATCTTGAGAGTAAGAAAAGTCCCCAATCTCATAATCAATTGAACCAACTCGTCTTTTGTTGTTCTGCCATATCTTTTCTTCCTCTTAGTCGTTTCTGATCGAATTTCTTCAAGCTTCGTGAGAGAAAGAGAGAGAGAGATTCTAGCAGGGTGTTGGATAAGAGAGTTTCAACTCTTCCGCCTGTTCGACAAATTGGAGAGAGAGAGAGAGAGAGAGGCGGGAGGTGATGAGGGAGAAACAAAGAAGAAATGGGTTCGAATGAGAGAGAAATGGAAGGGCAAACAACGTTTTGTGGGTTTCAGAAATGGGTTTTAAGCGAAACTCATGCTTTCACTTTGGTTTCATAAAACCCACATTCTAAGGGTTTGATTCCCATACATTCATTCACATTTTCTTAACACAAACAACTTATATAAGTTTCATTCCGATTCTTAAAACTCATACTCTTAAACCAAACACCCCTGAGTCTTTTTGCTAACATGTACAACTCTGGATCACTATTTTTTTCATTCTTTGAATCTTCATCTTGTTTTGCTACAAAGCCTATTATTTTCCTCTTGCCTTCTATTTTAGTAGCATGTAAAATTTCAACCTCATAGGACATTAATTTATCTCTTAACTCATTCAATGATAGCCTATTCAGATCATGTGCTTCCTCAATTGTTATTTTCCTAACATCCCATGTTCTCGGCAGCACACGAAGAATCTTTCTAATCTGATCAACATCTGAAATCATTTTACTAAGTGAGTCTAATTCATTAGTAATAACAGAAAAATGCTTAAACATATTTTTTATGTTTTCTCTGGCTGAACTCTAAAAAGCTCATATTCTTATCAGCAAATTTATTCTAGTTTTCTTCACTATGTTGGTTCCTTCATAAATGATGCAAAGTCTATCCCAAATTTCTTTAAGTGTAAAACATAAAGAATCAAGATCAAATTTAGTGTGAGAGATAGATCAAATAAGTAAATGTTTAGCCCTAAAATTTAAAAAAATCATTTTCTTTTCATTTTCGGTTATTATTAGACCTTCTACATCTAGATTTCCAGAACTAATGACCTTCTCATAATCTATGACTTCAACAAAAGTTTCCATCCTATACTTCCAATGGGAAAAATTTGCTCCATCAAAATATGGAGTCCTATTTATGGATTGGTCAAATACTAACTGTGAGGCCATTGGATCTTTTGCTCAAAGTAGCCACTTTTGTAGAATAGAGCACTATATTTTGATACCACTTGTTGGTCCCTGTGACAATCAAGAAAGGTGATTGAATTGGATGTTTTTTATTGGTTTTTAAAAAATTAATCTAATTTCATTTAGATCTAAAATAATCATATAGTTATTCTAAACATTTTCAGCAGAAAATAAAAATAAAATAAAGATAAAAGATAGAGAAGCAAACCCGATTTCATTGTAATTCAATCTTATACCTACGTCCATTCTTCCAGTTAACGAATCGGGATTTAAAAATTTGTTAGTTTTCCACTATAATCAAGAGTTACAAGTTACAATCTAAGATTATTGATTTCTAATCTTCTTTAACTTGAAGATGCCTTCGTTAAACTATCTCACACAATCTAGCGCAGAATACAATTTTGGCTGTTCAAGTAGCCAATTTCAAGAATAATTTTCTCACTTCAAAAATGTCTAAAGGGCACTATAAAACTTACTGGATATTCTCTGTATATCACTCTTTAAATCTCAAAAAAGATCCCTACGAAACTATCTCCATCATGAAGATATAAACTCAAAGTTGTCTTCCTAACAACTTCTTCAACAGTAGTATGGTAACTTCCTGATTTATAGTCCAAAAATTTCTCCTGATTTCTTAAAATTTTTCACCTGTAGAAATTTGAATTTGAAGTTTGAATTTTATTTTTGACATTAATAATCTCTTATTTGAATTTATCTAATTAATAGAGTTTACTGAAAATTCAAAAATCTTCCAAAAAATCAATTTCTAAAAAATCTTCTTGCTTGCAAAAGTCAAGTGATCAGCCAACTTTCTACTTATTTTTCTCCAACTAATCCTTAAGATTTTAATACTGTAAATACTTGAATTTGTAACCCTATATACTTTCTTAAATATATAATTTTTGAATTTAAAATTGCTTGATCCACCAAGAAGATATAGTGACCTAAATATATGCAAATGATCATATCACTGTTTCTAGAAATTTGCCTAACTCTTTGGAATTTTAAATTTGAATTTCAGCAAATTTGATATTCATGTGTGTATCCTAACATATTTTTAGACTAAGTATAGTACCCAAACTACACTTAGATTGCTGAGCTGAGTCTTCAATTAATAAAAAGAACAAACTTCTACCTCTATAACAGTTTTTATAGTCCAAAATAATTTGCCTCTATGGCATCCTCTATATAACAACTTTTATGGACAACTTTTATGTGAATTTCTAAAAAAAAATTAATCTATACACTTGATTAAAATATTAAAATAACATCAAAGATTTTGTTATCATCAAAACTCCAAAAGGATAACAATTTCCCTAATGCCTATTTTACTCAATAAATTTTTATAAGACTTTCATTGATAAGTCAGAATCAATCACATAGTCAAAATTCAATAAAAATTTTCTAATATCGAATTTTCAGTGTTACATACACTCTCTCTCAAGGTGTTGTTTTCTTCCAAAAACTATGTAAACGTAAATCTTGTAGAGAAGCACCGCGAGGTATCGTATGGACTTCGCCATGCTTGGAATGGCATGGTATATATGGGCGGCACAGCAAACGCATCCTGCCTATGAATTATATTTAAGTCGAATCTTAAACATATATATATATATATATTTATTTATTTATTTATTTTATATTTTAGATTAGATTGAGTTGTAAAAGAAATTAAACAAAAATTTTAAATTAGAAATCTAAAGTAATTCACATGCTCAAACTTGACTTACGCCCAGCCGTAGTGACTCAAACTTCTTACTTTAGGACGCGGCAGGTAATCCTTCACGCGTTGATCAGTCGTGATCAGGTCTTCATTGCATGACCACACAAGTTGACTACACCTCAAATAACTTGTTTTTATATTGTTGCCACAGCAGACGTCATGCCCACCCTCATAGGAAATCAAGTCCTTGAGCACAGGAAGAGATATGGTTAAGACTCCAAACAACCTATTCGACCTTTGTTTGACTTGGTAGGACGATAGGGAAATTTTTAATCTTTTTACCATATGTGTTAATTGGCTTTTGCGATTTTCCATCCCGAGGAAACTATTGCCAAGTTCAAGAATGAAAATTTGAAACTCATAACGAGGTATAATTCAATATCGGCTAACTCAAATTTTTTGGCTGTGATATATAAATATAAGAAATCTTTAACGCTAACGGTTAGTTTTTAAGTTAACGGTCAAATTCTCTTCTACTATGCTATTAAAATTCACTTTAAAATCTAAATTTGTTTGGCCAAATTTTCTCAAACTTGGTCTAAGTTCGCTCTGTCAGGCTTGCTAGTCGTCTGTGGAGTGAATTTTAGAATTTTATATCGACTAACTTAATTTTCTAGATATGGTATATAAAAATCAGAATATACTATCTTTAGTCACCTGTGGCGGGGAATGTTAAAATCCTACATCGATAAGTGGGGGTTTGTGGGTATGTTAGTGGATTAATTGATAATATCAATTGGATTTGTACAATCAAACCGTGTGCAAAATGCAAATTACTATAAAATATGGGAATTAATCAAATATGCAATAAGAAATGTGTCCGCAAGAAATTTGTTTAAGGTTTGGCCACAATGATCTATTTTTTACATAGGACGGCAAAAATTGTGTAAATACAGATCTTCATAAAGGTTTAAACACTAGATCTCAAAGAAAACACTTGAATACAAGTCTTGTATCACTCGGATGTCTCTACAAGAATAATGTCAATTTTTTTACTTCAAAATAACAAATATATTTTTTCTTAGACTTTAAATGTAATTGAATTAGCAAGGGAAGATGCTTTGCCAAGGTTGGGCCCCCTTGTTGGACAAATATGGGGTCCAAGCATAAATGCACATTAAGAGAGAGACTTGTTGATAGAAAACTACATCCATGTTCGTAGCCAATGAAATGTCATATTTATGAAGGACTAAGCTACCGACTCCTTGTGGCTAATAAAATATCTTCCACATGCATATTCCTAGGGTTCTCTCACCTAACCATTCCAAATGGTAAACCCTAAGTGTGATTTGCATTCCATCAACTTGCATTTTAGCTTCATGGAAATGATGAAAATGGAGTGTATTGATGAAGCAAACCTACCACTTGGGCTCTTGTCCCCACAATAAGTCATTTTTAGAGACTTTATGATCCTTTGTGTGTTTACTAGAAAATTTTGCTTATTGCTTTAGTCTCAGAGGACCTAATAGAAACCCCCACCACATGGGTTGATACGCCAAATTTGGGAACCATAATGAAGGCTTGAAAGCTACTAACACATTTTGTCATCTAGACTACCCCTAACTTAAAATATGAGGTTCAGTTACTAAAATTTTGCAAGATAGCATATCTCTTTAGCACCCTTATAGCATGCCTTCCACGTATCAAAATCGGCAATTGGTTTTACACAAGAAGATTTTTCTTTTCTAAATAAAGCCACATTTGTCCCAAAGAGAACGGGCTAGTGATCACAATTCGTTTCCTAAATTTTGTGATTTGAGATTCAAATATCGTGTAACAAAAAAAAAGAGTTCTCTCAACGTAGTTTTTTCCACTCCCAGGTTTCGAATCCAAGATTTAATTAAAAAATATAAAATCCTTTTTTCCATTCCCAGGTTTTGAATCCAAGATTTAATTAAAAAATATAAAATCCTTATCCACTAGTCTGACTATCTATTGATAAGACAAACCTACCTTTTACAAAAATAAAATAAATATAATAGATTTTATTGTACATTTCCTTCTAGCTATGTCTAGATTAATCTTGTAAACAACCCCCCCCCCCACCTTCTTCATTTTGAGTGAAAGGGTGCAGCTCCAGCAGGAGAGTTATTGTACTTTTTCCAGCTAGATTCATATATAATAATGAAGTAATCCACTCTTCCTACATAGATGTAACAATACATATATATATGTGTGTGTGTGTATTTCTATTCACACTTTTCTTATGATAAATGATTGATTATGATACATTCGTCCCTTATATATGGCTAAGTATCATAATTTGGAGACGATGACAAGCTTATTATTTTCAAATGGATGCCTCAATGTCCCAATCGCAACAATTGATTGAACTGAAATTCGATCATTTCATTGGTTTGCTCACTTTCAGCAACAATGATTAATTAGGCACAGATTTTTTATTTTTTTTTGTAACAATCAACGAATTTATTAGGCTTACAAATATTTCTTGTCATAATCTCGCCTCTCTTTGTTATAAGTTCAATCATTTGATGGTTGGCCATTATTCTGGCAATAGAGTGTACTCCCTATTAGGATTTTTAGGTGTCTTTATCAATTTTAATTGACCATCATTGATCGCAATATACCCCTATCATTAGCTTTCATGCTTGCAATTAAGGGCTCTTTTGTGGGAACTTTTGTTTAGTATATGAATATGTAAGAAAACGATTTTTGTTCACCAAAAAAAGAAAAAATAATAAATAGACTTTTAGTTTGATGCAGATAGCATATAATAAAGAGTTTGTGAACAGAACGATATTGTTAGTGCATGGCAACCATTTGGAAAACCCCATTTTATCAGAGCTTATCTCAATTATATTTTATTTGATATATTATATTTATAATATTTTTTACTTGGTTAAATTAAAAAAATCAAATATAAAAACCAAAATTATTATTATGTCAAATAAACTTTCATATTTTTTGTGAAACACTCGTCCATGCGCCATGTGTGTGTATGCGATGTTGCTAACATTTGTTTGTTCATTTGTTTCGCATGCATCAGGTGAACATGCATCAACAGACGAACCATGAAGGGATCTCTCTCTCTCTCTCTCTCTCTCTCTCTCTCTCTCTCTCTCGCTCGCGTTGGCTTGGCTTGACTTGGCTTGGTAAGAGAGAAATAAATTTAAGAACCCTTGTGTCATTTCGTGTTTCGTTGGGTCATCTTTCTATGTAACATAAATTTATAGGATATCCTTTGAACATAGAATAAATGTAGCCGAGGAATATTGGAGAGTGTTGTCATAAATCTGACGCGGAGGACCCATTTACCATAAAGCTGAACGTAAAAATTAAAGGCTAGTTGCTCGAATGAAATCTACATGTACATGTATTGAGTTGAAGTATTGGAATTTTAGGAACCTTATAAAACTATGTCCACCTTTCTTCACAAGGTCATGGGTGTTGATTGTCTCAGTTTATATCTCTTTAGCCAAGAGCTGTGTAATTTATGGCTCATAGCCTTTTCCATAAGCCTTACTAGATCAATATCTCCTATAGAGTTTGACATCACATGATGCAATCGTATTCTTCAAAGAAAAATGTTTCATCTGTCTCGTAAAGTTCCGCAATCCAATAGAAATTTTTTATTTTTATATTCTCATAGATGTATGAATATTTCTATAAATATTAAATCTATTGCAATACTTTAATTGAACAATCAATTATGAGTATTTATATCTTCTCTCTTTTTCATTTTTTTTTTTTTTTTACTCGAATTCTCTAACATGGTATCAGAATTTTAGTGGTTTATCTTACCCTTACCCTTATCGAAGATTTTTTTTTTTTCAAATTCAAGTGATCTTGATTATACAAAGTATCAAATAAATTAGTAATCATAGTTGAGTTTCTTAATTTTTATGATACCATATTTATAATAATGAATATTTTGTAAATACTTATATATTGTAATAATTGAATTAAAGTAATTAAATTCTTAAGATATTATATTTTATATATTGTTTCTTATACTCAATTTCTCAAACATTATGTACCAAAAAATCAATCAAACAAAAATTTGGCAATTAAACTATAACATCAACCATGAGCATTTGTATCTGATTAGCATATTTCTTGACATTATATCTCCCATTTTCCACACTTGCAACGACCAAGAAAGTGCTTACCAAACTTCGTACTATCCATTTCATTATTTTGAGCCGTGACATTGTTCTCTAAAGCCCCCCCACCCAAGGTTACCGCCATCACACGCATAGAAAAAGAGATGTAAGAAATGGGGAAGATAGGAAAAAGAGAAAACAAGGAAACGGAAAAATCAAAGAAAATTGTTTCAAAGTGTTATGGGACATGAATACATACCAATTTCATTTTATTTTTCTTTATTCCATCCACATACAAAGCTGCACTATTTGTGCTCCCATTGGAATGGAAGGCTAGAATAGCTATCTAATATAACATAATACATATTGAGGGCCACACTCCTTTTTCTTTCCAAGGGAGACAGAAACCCTGTAGGCCTAAAAGCATATATAATGGATACACATACATATCAATAACATTTATACCACCCCCCAAACTCGATACACTTCAAAGCAACAGTTTGAAGCACATAAGGAAAAGAAAAAAAATAAATAATTAAATCAAAACAGCAACAGTGTTTTATTGACAAAGACACTCCACATGAAATCCTATCACCAATAATGCGTCCATGTGAAAGCTGAAGCTTCTTACTTTGAATATTCTTCAATTCCCATTAAGGAGCTCCTCAATCATTTGCAATGCAATTCTCTCTTCTTCATCCATCCCCATTAGGTCATCTCCACCATCTTCTCCACTTATCATCTCAGGGGCCTCCGCGGCGCTTGGGCTCAGCAGCCCGTCGGACCCGTCGGTTTGACCCGCCTCGGAAATTTGCTCGCGATTCTTCCCCAGCTGCACTGTCATGACCCAATTTGAATCTGACCGGGCCCCGGCCCGCTTCTGCCAGACTCCTATATGAGAGTTCTCTGTGTCCAGCCTTAGGCATGTCAAAGATGGAGATGGAGTCTTGCAGCATTTTCGGAGCTTGGCGCTTAGAGCCGCCGATAAAGCTGATGTGGAGGAAGAAGAGGTCGATGATGAAGAGGAGAGAGAGTCTTCATTTCCCATGATGGCATCGCCGTTGGCTTTACCCGTGGTGATAGGGAAGTTGGTCTTCGCGTTGCGGCCGCTCATGAGTATGGCAGCTTCATCATAAGCCTTCGCGGCCTCCTCTGCGGTTTCAAAGGTTCCAAGCCACACCCTTCTCTTCCTGTAGCAAAGGGCAAATTGATACGTCATCACTATTAGTACATAAAAAGATTGTGGAAAGAATGAAGAATATTGCTATTTATGGGGCTAATTTTTTTCAAGGTAAAAACTATTCGTCTTTTTAGACAATACTCTGAATAATCGCAAGTTGTCATATCATTCCGCAGATATGAGGGGAAATAAAGAGATTTCCTCAAAGTAGAGGTTTTTGCGTGTAAGGGTCTATATAGTTTTGTGTTATTTGTGGAAAAAGGATAAAAGCGAGTAAGATGGTTACAATAAGGGGTGGCGAATCTCGGCGACCCATGAGCCCCAGTGCCGTTGCCTGACACCCCTGTACTTCTTTGACTGTACCATGAGAGAGAGAGAGAGAGAGAGAGAGAGAGAGAGAGAGATTTCAGAAAGAGTGATTATAAAATGCATAAGTTGCAGTGAGAGAGAGATTGGAATATAAAGAGAGGGGTTTGGAAGGCGTACAATTCACTTAGGATCACATTTAACAGTCCAAAATGATACTCTTGTCGGTGAAGTTAATTAAAAGACCTAGAATTTTGCGTTACCCTTCGGTGTGGTCCATTGTATATCCATTGCGGGTCCCTACCCATATCTTACCGTTTGGAGCTTTGTGGGATCTCTCTCTCTCTCTCTATGTGAAATTTGTTGTTTTGGTAGCTGCCATCTGTTTTGGCAGCTTTGATTCTTTATAAATTGGAAGCACATTTGCCAGAGACTACACTAAATAAACGGTCATGCTATACTAAGCGGACAAAAGAAAGATGGCGTGAGAAAGCGATTCGGTGTATTTGTTCTAGTCTGACACTAAGAGAGTGTGAATTCCATCTAGTCCCTTTAATTTTTCCTTCACCTTATTCTCAATCAAGCCCATAGGCCTCCTCTTGTAACTGGAGAGAGAGAGAGAGATGGCTTTTAATATGTATAATAAACAATAGAAATACGTTATATATGCATTTCAGGAAATCAGATCCCCCATCTCATTCTTTAAGGTTAGCATTTTGTATAGATTATAGCATACTATGATTTAACTATTTCAGCTCAACAAGTTTCAGTTTTCAAATTTAGTCCAAACTTTCTATTTACTAAAAGTTGGGTCGTGAAGTCAGATACATCCATTGGGTTTATGACAAATTTTGCATCAAACATTTCTTTGGACAGATTCTCAGTTTTTTGTTAATTTATATGTACCATACAAAATGACATGGTTGTATATTTTGACTTAGGAATCTACGAATTTTGAAGCTCATGAGAATTGCCTTTCAAGGCTTCAATCATAAAAGAGTGAACTAGGGCAGCTGCCTCTACAAGCTTGCATTAACTCCTAAATTGAAAGCAGGACCCACGATAGTCATACAGAGTTAAACCCAACCAAACCCATACAATGGGCTAGTACAACATTAATGCAATCATGCCTAGTTGCAAAAAAATATACGTAACACCCTCTCTCGAAAGAAAAATTAGGAAAAAGAAAATATTTTTTTCTACTGAACTAACTGGTATTCAAAATTATATCTTGATTAATTCAATTCGAGTGATATAAAACTCTTTTTTAAGAGAAAGCACTCTCGGTGTAGTTCTTTTCATGTTTAAAATTCAAATCTGAATCTAAGTTAAAAAATTTAACACACTTTTCACTGGACCAACTGTCGGGACTTGATTGACAATTCTCCCTCTAAATTATAACTCTCTATATATGTTTAATTTATAAATCAGTCCCTTACCTTTCCAATTTCCAATTTTTTGTGAACAGAACTTTGATAATCTACAACACGAAACAAGCATTATCAGAACAAAGGTCCCCGCAACATGAAACCGAGGTTGGAAAACTAATGACTTTGCTTCCCCACCAAGGTTCAAATAAGATGGAAGTCCACATCTCTCTCTCTCTCTCTCTCTCTCTCTCTCTCTCTCTCAACCAGGACACCTCGAACAGCTCATTTACACTCGCCTAATAATTCGGATAGTATTACACGTATTCAATATTTTCATTCAGTGAGAAAGAAAAATATGATAAAAGTTCATTCTTTGATTAAAATATGTTCTTAATCGACAAATCTTTTGTGTTTTCAGCACAAGAATTGTATTGTCCTAATATTCTCAGAGCCTCATAAAAATACAAGATGTGTACAAAATATGCGATTCTTTTGTTAGAAATATTATGTATCATAAATCAAATTAATTATTAAAAAATATTGTGTAATAAAATAAATCAATAATTGAATTGAATTTGAGATATAGTATTTTTTAACATTCTCTCAAATTCAATATGATATAAAAATTACTTAAATTTGAAAGAAATAATATACTATGAATGAGTCATTGGACTTCACCAAAGCTAACAATACGAGCAACAGAAAAATTCCGTTACTATGTTAAAAACGAGAAACAATAAATCGTTAGGGTTTTATGTTGCTATATGGCTTCCAATAAGTTTCAATTTTTGTGATTTTTTCAAGTATCAAATTCATCTGTTACAATTAATTAATTAATTAATTTAATATTTTTGGGGGGTGCAATTAAGATCTTTTCCCCGCATCCTTAATGTTCATAATAATGATAATGATTTTGAAAAGGGTAAGTTCAATTATGGGGCAGTTGGGGTTCGTTAAATTGGATTTTGTTCGTAAAGACAAAGAAAAGAACACACTGATTTTGATTTGGGAGCTGCATCAAATCCAAATTGACCAAATTAATTAATGACAAAATCCCGTGATTGACACTCCCATTAACATGTCAATTGCATCATGTCTTAATCATATGGAACCTGATGAACCTGCGTCTGCGTAACCCCTTTCTTTATTTTTATGTCAGCTTCACTGATTTTAATGCATGCTTTGATTGGATATCAAATACAATGATTTTCATTAAGACATGCATACAATGCTTTTATTAAGACATGATCAAGACCAAGAAGGAAGAAGACTAAGTAAATTACTCTTTTTTTTTTTTTTTTATGCCCTTGAACTAAGTTTACCGTCCGGTGTTTGGATTCTCATCTCGATTAATTCAGATCAATCTAATTAAGATCTCTCTTAGAATGATAGGGATCTCCCAACGTAATCGACTCCATACTCAAGTTGCAAGTTAAACTCATAATTTTAATTAAGAGATACAGTGATCTATCCGTTGTACCAATTATCATTGGTACATTACTCTGCTATATGTTTTAACGTAGAAAATGTATGAGTAATCAATTGATCAATTCATCAGGGCTCGGAAAGAAAATCCAATTAGACAACCTTATTCAATTTTACTTTTTAATTTTTTATTATTTTTCATTATATATGTATATTGATTTAAGAATTAATTATAAATATATTAAATAATTTTCTTTCAATTTAAAAAAAAAATGCGGGGTTGGGCTTTCAAAGGATCGGCCTTTACTCAATGACTGGGCCAAGCTTATATTGGGAGTGCTCCGCCTGCCCATTTCCACCGCTAGATGGTCTTCCTAAATTTTGGGCGCAAGGGCTACTAAAAGTTCAAGCTCAACTATGTTCAACAAACTAACCCAATAGATGGAGTTCATAGGGCCTCGCCCAAACTTCAGGAGCGAGGTGATTTTATGGGCCCAAAACTAGGCCCAACTCATGCTCATGAGTAAGAAAAAGCTGATCACCCTTGCAAATTCAATTTGTCATTTATGACATGTAAATTTAGTGATAGAATACTAAATTTTTTTAAATAAAATCTCAAATTCGAGTTTGAGAATTAAAAAATAGGTATCGGGGGAGTCGATATCTAAATTGGACTCTACAGTTATCTGAACCAGATTAATTAAGTTTCTGGATAGCTACGGTCGACTCACGAAAACAAAAGAAAAATTCAATTTGTCAGTCCTAAAGATAGTCTGACTTTTAGGTTGCATGCTGTCCAGATTCTAGACCCTCACAAAAAAATTTGTTCGTGAATGGTTGGTGCATCACACTCCTTTTTCAAATTCATTTTCAATGTTGGGCTGCCCACAGATATGAACTTTGAAATCATCTTCGATGAGAAAAATTCAGCTGATGGTTTTAAATTTCTTTCATTGAAATGATGCTCTCTCTCATTAGCGAAGCCACTTTAGGGGCATGTGGGGCACTGCGTTCACTTAAATTTTGAAAACAGAAATTTAATATATACAATCTAGTTGTATTTAAATATATATATATACATACTATTAAATATCTTAAAAATAATAACAAAACCCATAATATTACCGTTAAATCATAAAAATATAACCAAAGTTCTTTCTTCCTCTAAAATAAATTTTTAAGATCTCTCTCTATAAACTTTGAGGCCATTCGATTCGATGTGTATTACGATCACCGTTAGCTTTAACCTTTTTTTAATTTAAATCTTAAAGAAGAGAAGGAAAAATTAATAATAATTTCAGGTATCAATCTTTATTATTAGCAGAAATAAGTTGAAGTAGCTCATGAATAAGTAATGGTTCAATTCAAAAATTAGCTAAACGAGAGAAGTTGGTGAACCAAATAAACGTTCATGAACCACATTTTTTTAGTTCATATAAAATATAACCCGAATTTGAATCAGAAGATGTTACACAAAATTTGATTCATGAGTTATGCCAAATTATATTAATATTATAATTTAACATATAATATATCCTAAAATTGACTGGATTTATTTTAAAGTCTATGAAAAAAGAAAACAAACAACGGCCACCTCATGTAAACATGTTTTATTTTCTCCTGCTAAAATAAAATTTTGGCCCTCTCTCTCTCTCTCTCTCTTTCTCTAGCCTAGACTTGTTACGAGACTTGGGTAGTGTCACAGGTATCCGTGACACTACCTGGTCAAAGCTCGACTCAAACTTGGTTAAACCGAATTTGAGCTCGTGCTCAAACTTAATAAATTATATTTTTAAAATAATTTTTATTTTTTAAAATAATTTTTATTTATTAATAATTATTTTTTTAAAAATAAATGACACTATCTGATGAGATTTTGAGTTCAAGTTTGAGCTCACCTAAATAAAACATGAACCGAATTCAGGTATCGAGACCATTTGAATCAATTCAAGTGTCATGACAGCCCTACTCTAGCCATAAGTTGAAATGATGGTGCTTTTATTTTGGGCCACTCGATGTGTACAAAGATCACCATTAACTTTAACCTTTTTCTAAGTTGATTCCTAAAGAAGAGAAGGAAAATAAATAAATAAATAAATAAATAATGGTGGGAGTTGTTGCACTTTATTATGGAAGGAAATGTGTTGAGTAGGTTATAATTCCGATTTAAAAATCAGCTTAATCACTGAAGTTTATAAATCAAATGAATGATCATGAGGTTAACCTTTTATCTCACATAAAACATGAACTAAACTTCAGTTACAGAGTGTTCGAATTATCTCGAATTAAATTAATATCGTCTTCTAACATTTAGTATTATCTCAAAATCTATTAAATTTCATTTTACAGTTCGTTATGATTTTTACTCATGTAAATGCTTCATACAAATTGATAGATATGCTTTCTAAATTTATAAATAAGAATTATAATATGCTAAATCTTTCCTGCCTTTTTATTTTTATTTTGGAATTTTTTTTATGAAATTAAACAATTTATAAATATTAATTGACTATTATACTTAATTTTCTTTATATTGAATGGCTATATTTAATGTGAATTGAGCTTGAACCGAGTCTAAAATAAAAAAGATCCATTATGAAGTAACTAAATTAATTGAATAAAATTTAATGAATCGGATTCAAATTACTTTTAGCTAAATTCAGTTGGACTCATTGTGATGAAGCCTTTTTTGTATTCTCGTTTCATATCCCCATTTGTTTTGAACTAAATATAACCAACGATAAATCAATTAGAGCACTAACGGACGATTCATACAGTGAATAAAGTTATTAGATTTTTTAATTAATTTCTTCATACTTAGATATGAAAAGAATTAAATTTAGAGAATTACTTCTAAATTAATTCTGATAACACTCAAATGGAATTAATTAAAATATAATTTTATTATTTATTATTAAAAAAATACCAACAACCACGAGGACTTTTTTGTTTAAAAAAATAACCTAATAACCCTAATTCTTCTCGATCACTCATTTCAAATCCAGATTCTTGTGTAAAATAAAAAAAATAAAAAAAACACACGGTGGAGTGCCTTTTTACTCGTGGAATGAATGGAAAATGTTGCCTCAAAGTCAACGTCGCAGGCGTGACATTTACCAATGGTGTTGCCTTCACATGGGGTTCTTTTTACAAGGAATCTGAAACGATTTGTGGATTTTGTTGGGAACACCAATTGTGGATTTTGTTGGGAACACCAATGGCATGCCCTGGAGAAGCTTGGATATCGTGCACCATTTATTGGGCATTATACTTACTTTTTCTCTACCAGTCAAAAAATTCCCTTGTTTTTCATTCAAAAGCACATGCATGACTTGCTCTCTCTAGAAAAATTAAAAAAAAAACAAAAATTGATTGATCAAATCGTGGAAATTACCAAATTTGTGCAATGAGTTTTAGAAAAATTCGATTTTTCCCTTTTATTCAATTCTTACAAACTAGAATCATTAAATGGCATATCTCCACTCCAATGTTGCATTTGACATGTATTGTGCATGATCTCGTACCAATTAAAGAGTTCAAAATGGCACTCGACACCTATATTTGGCATTAGCCAATTGGTGCATTGTTTTTTTTTTTTTTGGTGGTAAAGGGAGGAAAAGAATGGGGCAAAAAAGAACACCAAAACAATCAAAATGAAGAGAATGTTAGGAGGGTGGTTGAGGGAATGCAGACGAGAACAACGAACTATTCCAACCAAATTGAACCCCTTTGAGCTATGTCATGAGCAAGTCTATTGAGGCTGGAGCATTTTAAACTCACAATAGGTCCAAAATCATAACAGTATCACTTTAGAGTCGAACTATGAATGAGGAAACTCTTTCAAATATTACGTCACATGATTGATGATGCTTGTGAACATGTATTAACTATGCTAGAATTATTCCAAGCAGATCATAGTTAGGAATACTTTGTAAATTTCAAATAGAGGTCCAGGCTTGCAACGGGGTCCCATTACCAAGGGATACCACGATACCTACCGCAAGACCCTAACTTTTTGTTAGCTATATATCGAAGTTGAATCGCAACACTTCTTTTAGACATGGATTTGGTTCTGGCCGAGAGTTGTTCTTAAGCAGCTTCAAGAGCATAAAAGGCTTTGAGTGTAGGAACTCATTTGCATGATAGAACATATCTTGACTACGAGAGGAATATTCAACTCAAATTTTGGATCAAAAGACAATTCTATTTCTTGCAAATAATATAAATTCTAACAAATGAACTAACGAACAGTTGATATAACAGGTAGGTTGTTATATCCCTTAATCAATATCACAAGTTTAACTCGTGACTTAGGTATGGAGTCGACTATATTGGGAGATTCTTACGTCCCAAGAGAGGTCTCAGTCAAATTTATTCAAATTAATAAGGACAAACCTCTAAACATCAGGTGATGGACTAAATCTAAGGGCATCAAATATAATATATATATATATATATATATATATATATATAGGTAAAATGAAGGGCCTCTTCACCTCTAGAGCTAAATTAGTTGCCAAAGAGAAATCCAAAGGGTGACTGAGCACCCTGAATGGACCCAGATTAAGAGGCCAAATTAACAATGACAACAAAGCTTTTGTGACAACACAATAATGAAAAAATATTCGTTGCATAAGGGTTCGTTTCTCTTGGGAATGTAATCCGATTGCTTAAGAGAACTCTTGTGGGGAGGCAGTATGTACACACTTTCCAAAGAGAATTTTTCCATAAATTATATACCTTTAAAGTAAATTATGTTATCTCTTTGAATGAGATATGTCACCATTCTTCTCATGGTCTATTTTTTCGCTACCCACTTTTGCACTTGGCTAAGTTTAAATTCATATATTCTACAACTCCAAATTTACAAAAAGATAAATACTTTTCAGTTCTCTTTTAGGAGAAAATTTGTGACATGTCACTAACTCTTGTTTTGGTCCAATATGTGTTTAGCTTGACGAGCCCAAACTTATACTGAGATTAAGTTTCTTTACTTCTCTTTTGGAAAAGAAATTGTGAAATAATTGAGTTGGGGAGAAATTTATATCATGCAAACGAAACTATTGTTGTGGCATTATGCCCTAAAGTAGACTTAGCCATGATTTCGGATATCGATTTTGGAATCGAGATCGACGGTTCCCAATTCCTAATTAGAGGAACCGGAACCAAATCTTAGAAGGGTGATTTTAGTTTCGGCTTCACTTTTGATTTCAAACAATTTGAATTTTGGTTATGGTTTCAAATGGTAAAGATACAAATGAAATGAAGTGATAAGTTTTAGGTAATAAACATTTTTCTCTTGATTTTTATCTTTAACAATCTCTACGTTTAGGCTTTTGCATCAATTGAGAAACCAGTAAATTAATGATTTTGATGGGCACTACTAATCTATCTATGATAAATTGTACAACAACAATAATAATAACAATCAAAATTTTAATTTCAATAATTAGAGTAAATTTTGAAGTAAACGTATATATAAATTTTATTATATTTAAATTCTCAAATATATCATATATGACTTTTAGTAATACCATTAAGAGCATGCACCAATGCCTACTTGATTTAGTTGTTGAAACTATTATCTTTAAAAAAAAATCTTGAAATCGAGGTTTTTGTACGATGAAAATAGATGTTATGAGAGTTTTACTTTTTAAAGAGTCTGATTTGATTCGAATCAGATTTAGTTAGATTCAATATGATTACCGGATATCAGTAGTTTATTAAAAAAAAAAAAACATGACAATTTCATTCATGATTATTTATTAATAATGTAATAAAGTTGATAGACAGGGAGACAAAAGAACTAAGTTTGCTACAACTCAAAGTTGATGGAAGGATATTATTAAAAATAAAAATTGAAAAAAAAATTCAGAAATTTGTTTGAAATCAATAATTTTTTTTTATAATATTGACATCTGTGAATTAAAAAAAAAAAAAATGATTGACAGCATCTCATGAGTTCAAGGTGAACAAAAACTCTGAATTTGATAGGATATGGCCCAATGTCTAGTTCGAGAGGTCAACTCTCGAAAGGCCCACATATGAGGTCTACAAGAGACAGTTACAATCGATAGACGAACACAGCTTAGTATCATTAAACGAATACTTTCTACGACTATTCAACTAATCTATCGAAGGGTTTTAGTCGTCTCATCTCCCGAACGAAGGGCCTTAGTCGCCCCGAATGAGACTTTCCATTTGTCTCCTCAAATTGAATACTTAGCCCTAAGTTCACCAAGCGAACGAGCCCGAAGGCTCCGCCTTGGCCTAACGGCAGATGGCCAACGGCTCAATCGATCCTAAAGCAAAGTCAAAGCATCCTAACGACTTTGATACTCCACCTAAGAACGACATCTCCAAGATCTTACGGATAAGGAAAATTCTCATGCGATAAAGATCACAATCATTTCAAAATATTCAATTTCGAGATTTCCAAATCATTTTCACAAGGAAAGTAAGGTAATAATGCCCCAAAAGCATACGATTCTATCAGATATAAGATACACTATAATCCTCCGAGCAAGGTATGCTCTATCTCGGCCTTACACATTGGACACACTAGTCATAGGGAACTTCTCCCTCTAAACTCTCAGTCTGTTTCTTTACATTTGAAAATCGTTCTTTCTGACTTTAGCATCGGAGCCTTCCTCGTCGGAGTACTCTCCGACAGTTTTTATAAGTTTTATATCCCATTGACGGTTGTCGTTCGAGTCATCAAAGAGTCGGTATCTGTAGAGTCATAACCCACCTCCAACAGATTGGCGTCATCTGTGGAAAGCAGACTAAAAGCAACCTTCATAAGATTGACAACCATGCCTTCGAGAATTAGAGTATCTTCGAAAGTTATCCCCACTGTAAAAGGGCGCACCACAGTACCTGCCGAGTCCACCCTCCCCCCGGCACCTGATCACTCGATCCTTGATCGTGTGATTTCTCTCCGACCATTTTGTCCGAAACAAGCCATATGACCTGCGGCTCAAGAACAGCCGATCATGACTCCTACCCGAGAACCAGTTAGCCACCCTTTTATGGAAAGACTGGAGTCAAAACTCTAAAAAATGAATAAATAATCGGAAGGACTCAGCTGAGCCCCTGAGTTAGATGGTCACTCGTCTGCAGCGAAGTCCGGCCACGAATATCCCCCGGACAAGCACCTCCTGTGAATTATGAACCATCGATGACCTCTCGTCATGACCTGGAAGACCTGAAGAAATAAATTGAGCAACTTGTGGCCACCGAAGTTAAAAAAGCAAGCCGAAGAGGGACGAAGACCCTCTCCACTCTTCGGAAGTATTACCCTTCGACCCAAAGATCTCTCTAGAATCGATGCCAATAGACATCCTCCTACCATCCATGGAGCAATACGATGGAACAACTGATCCCCGTGATCATGTTGCTCATTTCATAACAGTCATGGTCTCCAGGAACCTGTCGGATGCAACAATGTGTAATCACTTCCCTACCACACTCAAGGGCAACACTCTGGCGTGGTTTAATTCCCTCTTGCCGTTTAGTGTCAAAAACTTCAACCAACTCCGGAAACTCATTTTGTAATTAGCTGAGAAGTCAAACCGAGGTCCTCCTTACTATCGTTATGACAACGGAAAGATGAGTCCCTGAGAGATTTTCTGGAGAGATTTAAAGCCGAGATGCTAGTTTGAGGGGTCGACTCTCGAAAGGCCCACACATGAAACCCATAAGAGACAGTTACCAATCGATAGGCGAACATAGCTCAATATCATCAAATGACTACTTTTTATGACTATTCAATTAGTCTACTGAATGACCTTAGTCGCCTCATCTCCTGAATGAAGGGCCTTATTCGCCCCGTATAAGGCTTTCCATTTGTCTCCTCAAATTCAATACTTAGCCCTGGTTTCACCAAGCGAACGAGCCTGAAGGCTTCACCTTGGCCTAACGACCAATGGCCAATGGCTCAATCGATCCTAAAGCAAGGTCAAAGCATCCCAACGACTTTGATACTCCGTTTAAGAACGACATCTCCAAAATCTTACGGATAAGAAAAATTCTCAAGTGATAAAATCACGATTATTTCAGAATATTGAAATCCAATATTTTCATATCGTTTCCATAAAAAAAGTAGGGTTACAATACTCCAAAAGTATACAAGTCTATCAGATATAAAATACCCTCCAATCATCCGAGCTAGGTACGCTCTCTCTCAGCTTTACACATTGGGCACACTAATCACATGAAATTTCTCCCTCTAAACTCTTAGTTTGTTTTTTTATATTTGAAAACCGCTCTTTCTGACTTGAACGTCAGAGCATCTCCCATCAGAATATCCTCCGTCAGTTTTTACAGATTTTATATTCTGTTGATAATTGTCGTTTGATTCTTCACAGAGTTAGAATATGTGGAGTCATAATCTATTTTCAATAATTTCATTGAGACAACTTTATGCCGACTTTGAACCGATAAAATTAAAATATAATTAAAAAAAAAGAGAACATGATTTTTCTTTCCAAATAAAGACCCGGTCGGACGAAATAATGCCGGTGACGATCAATCATGACGCTCTCTCCGTTCCTTTGTCAAGCCGTGGCATGTCAGTATTAAACCTGTGGGGCCCACGCAACGTTCGCATAATTGAACGTGGAGGCCACGTTACTCTTCTAGATAAGGCGACGGGCTCCCCCCGCCCCCGAAGTTAGGCAAGTGGTCTTCATTTATTGGATATTTATCAAATCATCCAAATTAAAGCAACTCTTATAATGGAGGGTAACATTAATGTTGTATAATGTTGCCACATAAATTAATTTAGATATATATATAATAATTTATAAATTTTATAAAAAAATACCTTATTCTTAAATTTAAAATTATGTAATAATCAGTATATAAATTAAAAATATTATTAAAATTTAATTCTACTTTTTAAATACAGTCATTGACTAGATTAATTATTGATATGTTTGTTTGTACATAATGTCATTATCTTACTAGCTATGTTACCATTATATCTATATTTTTAAAAGTTTAAAATTTTATCATATAGATAATTTTAATATAATTATTACTTTTAGTAAAATAAAATCATTAATATTATTATAAAATATAGATAATTTTAATATAAAAAGTGAAGAATAAATATATTAAAAGAGTATGAATAATTCTTTCTCTTTTTTATATTATTTTCAATATATATATAAATTAATGGATGATACATGAATTCAAAATTATGAATATTTTTGAAGATCTCAAAATCGTTTTTGAATATCAAAACTCATTAATACCTTCTAGAAAAATGAAAAGTCAGAAAAAATTAAAAAAAAAATTAGGAAGTGAATGAATTTATAAAAAAAAAAAATGGAGAGTTTTCTAAGAAGTGAATAGGCATTCGTAATAATTCATAATAGGTGTTGCTACGGTTATTCAAAATTTATTAATTTTGTCACCGCTGAAGAACAAATGCGCGTGTTTTTATCCACGCGGAGTTTGCCTTCCAAAGCGTGAGAAGAGCAACAAATCAACGGAGTGGTAGAGACACGTGTCCAAAATTCCATTGGATAGATGTCTAAAACGCGAGGAGGACTCGAGATGACGCAAGCGATTGAATATAATACGGGAGGTGATCAGCACCATCTGATAGCCGCGTAGCCGGATGATTAAGTCAGCGTCAATCGATCTTCGTCACCAACAAGTAGTTTGATCGAACGGTGGACAAGGACCCTGTGCAATTTGACGAGTGGAAACGGCGGTGTCGGCAAACCGGTAAATAAAGTGGGGAACAGCGACTTTTCCTTTTCACCCATTATCCGTTGATGAGTTGATGACATTTCTTACTCACTATGTAATGCTATTTTAACTTTTCAGCCCTTTTATTTTATATATTTTGTGAAATGTACTTTATCTCTTGACTTATTTATGTAAAACCCCACTTGATTTCAAATATTGTGTTTTCATCCCCAAGCCCCTTTGGAGGTACCCTTGGGACAAATTTGATTTATATTTTCAAAATCTTATATTTTTCCAACAAAAAACTGACTTTAGTTATAAATTATTATAAATAGAATAATATAAAATAAAGATAAATTGAACAAAATTTAGGTTTTTTAATCTATCTCAGTAAGTAAATAACTTGACTCTTTTATAAACTAATGGTTAAGATAGAAAATTTTTATGATTATATAACACGCTTAAAATCGTGAGTTAATCGATGTTTTGATTAAATATTTTTTTATCATATATGACTAATTTCAAATATATATGAATAGTTCATATATAACCCAATAAATATATGTCTAAGCTCAACCAAACAGATTTTGATTTTAAAATAGCCCTGGTATCATGTCAGAGAAGAATTTAATTCATATTTTAATATTTTGATATGTTTGGTGTTAAAGATGTAATTTAAAAAGAATAATACAATGTTTTATGTATATTTTTTTTTTTTTTTTTTTTTTTTTTTTTTTTTTTTTTTTTTTTTTTTTTTTTTTTTTTTTTTTTTTTTTTTTTTTTTTTTTTTTTTTTTTTTTTTTTTTTTTTTTTTTTTTTTTTTTTTTTTTTTTTTTGTTATTTTTTTATTATTTTTTTTATTTTTTTTTTTTTTTTTTTTTTTTTTTTTTTTTTATATTTTTTTTTTTTTTTTTTTTTTTTTTTTTTTTTTTTCATTAAAATTTTTTTTTTTTTTTTTTTTTTTTTTTTTTTTTTTTTTTTTTTTTTTTTTTTTTTTTTTTTTTTTTTTTTTTTTTTTTTTTTTTTTTTTTTTTTTTTTTTTTTTTTTTTTTTTTTTTTTTTTTTTTTTTAATTTTTTTTTTTTTTTTTTTTTTTTTTTTTTTTTTTTTTTTTTTTTTTTTTTTTTTTTTTTTTTTTTTTTTTTTTTTTTTTTTTTTTTTTTTTTTTTTTTTTTTTTTTTTTTTTTTTTTTTAAATAAATAAATTAAATACATACATACATACATACATACATACATATATATATATATATATATATATATTAAAAAGAAGTCTTTTGTATTTATCATAACCTATTTTCGTGTTTGTTATTATTTGATTATAATTCTAGATTTAGAAAGAATCCACAATAAAAAAATAATGAAATAAATCGATTATATATTTTTTTAAGGGGATAGAACAAAATATGAAACATAATTTTTGTTTTTTTTTTTCTTTTATATTTTATACATTTTTCTTTTCATTAGTCCAACAAGCTACAAGGGAGTAGTTTCTTATTACAAAGAGAAATAAAAAAGAATTTAGTAGCTTCTCATGACCAATATATTTTCCACTTTAGAATATTTGCTTACATTTCAAGAAAATGCCCTTTAATGGCAGAATTTGTGCATTCAAAATAAATAATAAATACCAATATTCCCAAAATAAATTGGTAGAGTTACATATTCTCATGATCTACAAAATTTTATTTTTTTAATGTCATTTAAATTAATTAAACATATACGAAAATATCATAAATAATAGTAAAATCATAAGGATAAATATTCAAATATATATTTATTTATTTATTTTCAACGTTATCATAATGATTTTACTTATTGTGTAATGTTTGGATTACATCAATTACATGTTTAGTCAAACGTGTTAATATTAAATTATTAATAACTAAGTCCTATATTTAGTTTTTGATTGTACTATAAATATAAAATAGTATTAGTTTTATTAATAACAAGTTCAATGTCTTGAAAATGCATACAAAAATAACAAGAGGGGTGAAAGCAAAATAATCCAAAAAAGAAGGGTCCTTAAGTCTAATATGGAAGAAAAAAGGGTTACAGAAAACATTCTTTTCGGTAACAGAAAAACAGTAGAAAAAGAAAATGGAAAATCTGATTCTGACCTATCCCAGGATAAAATTTCACCCGGCAGGACCACTGAGCCTGAGCTGCAATCGCGGATCTCTATATCCTCTTTCTGTCTCTCCTCAAATTCTCTCTCTCTTTCTCTCTCTCTCTCCTTAAATACTTGACATGCTCTCTCTCTATATGAGTGCTTAGATCAGATCTCTAAACTTCATTGGAGAAGTTTACTGTTCGGATCTCTCGATTTCACGAAGTCCACTCTCTGGTAACTCACTCGATCATTTCAAGATTTCGTTCCTGATTTTTCAGTCCTCTTCTTTAAATCTCTCTCTGGTTGAATATGAACAGTAAATGTCTGAAGACTTAGAAAGTATCGCATGCGATCCGCGCAATTGAAATCTCTGTTTTGAATTTGCTTCGCTAATCATTGACAATTGTCGTATTTTTTTTTTTTTGGTTGAGATCGGTTGTGACATTTTGTGTGTTTTGTTGAGTGTATTTTGATTGAAGTGTAGGTGAGACATGGCTCAGATTCTGCTTCATGGAACTCTACATGTAACCATCTATGAAATTGATAAGCTTCATTCTGGTGGTGGACCTAAGTTTCTTCGCCAGGTATATGATTTAATTCTTTTTATCAGCCCTAACTGCTTAATTGTTCTTTTTGATTTTGTTTTTACTTTTCTAATTTATTTTGCAGAAATTTGAGATTGAAGTTCTATGATATAGCAAGTAAAATGAAAAATTTAATCAAAATGTGTATGGTAGTTAATGTAATACAATTTCATTAGTGGGTGATTTCCCTTTAAGTTGTTTTTTCTTCTTTTATGGAAAATATCCTCTGTGAAAAGCATTTTCCCTGTTTTCTTGTGTTTGGCTGCCAGTAAATACTCTAGCTAATCGAAAATATCTTTCTGATAGAATAAAAAGAATTTGCAGATTATATTTTCTAAAAAAATGCTGGGTAGGAAAAGATTTTATTGGGGAATCGATTTCATTGGCAAAAAAGGTCTTCCTGGAAACTAAGTGGAACCAATATTTGGTGGTTTGCCGATGTAATTGGATAATACTTTTAAGGCAATTCGTATATACACATATACAATACTTATTATAGCTCTATCTAAAAGCAAAAGGTATTTTTCATTAGATTGTTCTTGATATCTTTTCTATTATCAAGAACTTTTTGAAATGTAATATTTGCTGCAACTAATAATTGCATCATACAACTATAGATACTTATTGGTGTAAAAATTAAATTCAACTACGAGATCATACATTAACATTTTTGTAAATATTTTCCCTTTTTTCCATTCTTTTGAATGCCAATATACCCCCTCACTCCTCCCCACTAATGTAAAATTGAAGTCCTTTCTCTGCTCCTACTTGAGCTCCCATATTTCTCTGAGTACCTTGTTATCCTTTTATCAAATACTTTGATTAATGTTTAGCCTTCATATTCAAGTTGAATTGTTTTGCCTAGAGTGGTAGTTGTATCAACAGAGCTTTCACCACTAGAAGGAAACAAAGTGCCTTGTACTTTCTCTTGGATTTGGTGGACGTATGATTAACATATATTTAGGTGAAATTTTACAATGCATAGCCTCAATATTTACTAATGTGCAGGGCCAGATGTTATAAATTTCATGATAGTAACAATACTAATATAGATGTGCTCTGTCAATCAAAACACATGCTAGAAAAAAATTGATGTTTTATGATGGTAGGTTGTAGCCTTTGGTGAAGTGATTGTTTTAACAAGCATATTTCATGCTTTGCAAATTCAGATTTATTTCTACATTTGCATGAATTTATATGAGGGCGACTCATACTTGCGAAAACTCTATTTGTTTATATCCATTTCCATTCCTACTTTAAATACAAAGCATGACAAAGCCTGAGCATATCACAAATCAAGTGCTTGGAATTTTTAGTTCGAGATCTAATTGATCTCATGAAAATTATTGCAGAATTTGAAATATTTTCTTATTCTGCCACACTTACCTCAATAGGATTTACTATCCATGTTCCTTTACCCTTTGTGTTGCCCTTTTGCCTCAAGCCTTAAAATAATAAACAATGCCAAGCCTCTTATTGTGCATTAATGTTATTAGCGAAGGTATTACTCAACTCAAGAAAATATCATGTCTTATCTTATTCGGGCTATAATTTCTAGGATGATCAAATAGTCCCTATTTTCCTTTTCCGCTCCTCATTTATATGAAGAATGAAGATCTCATTCATTCATCATGATGGTTAACATTGTTCATTTCAGATAGTTTCTTTTTATCCAGCTAGATTTACATAAATTTTGGATGACAATTGGGTGTTAGCCCCCTTTGGATGTCTTCAATTTCCTTAAACTTGGTCAACTTGCCTTTCTTTTCCAACTGAACTGTTAAATTTTTAATAGAAAATATATCAAATTTCCATGTAAAAAGAACTAAAATTTTCATATATCAATAATTTTTTGCGTTAAAACCCTACAAAATTTCAACTGAACCAAACCTTAATTTTTTGAAACAAGCATATACAATTTGTTCTTTTTGAGGATCTATAAGGTCCACAATGAGCAAGTATTTGGAAACCCCAGGCCTATGCGATATTGTGCTTATGAGATTGAAAGCATCCCTCAAACCGCACATGAAGAAAACTGAAACATGTTTTCCATTTTATAGTCCTGTTTATCTTCATCAAGGCCTGTGGAAAGGACACACCCTTGTGATGGTAGATTAAGCCTAGACCTTGCAGACAATTAGGAGTTTAAAAACACCTTTCCAAGTTCCAGCTACCCTACAAATAGTACTTACCTATTAAGAAAGGAAAAAGGAATATGACATCCCTCATTAATTTCATACTCATTTTGTGATCTATGAATATAATCTTGGAGATCCTTTTCTTTGTGGGAGTAAAATGCACCCCCCCATTATGCCAAATTATTTTTCCCTATAAAATAAATATGTTTTAATTTGTTTGCTTATACATAGGGGGTGGCTTGGTGGACTAATTACTTTGATGATCATATATCTTTTATTTGTATATAAATTCCTTGCTCTTATTCTCCGAATTTTCTCCAAGTTATGAGTTGATTTTTCTTTTTATTCACCACATTCGAAAATTTATTTGCTCTTTTGAGTTGTCAACACCTGTATAATTCAGTGGCTTCACATGCTTCATTGGAGCCCCTCTTTTTTGTTAACATCACTCTCACTTTTAACCTTTTGTTTTTCTGATATAATTAATATTTGTTGCAGAAGAATTTTTTTTTTTTTTTTTTTTTTTTTTTTTTTTTGTGGGTATTAACACTCCATCTACTTTAACTATGCCATAGCGGAGATTATAGCTTATTGGTCCCCTTGACAGTTATTGACTTCCACTGGTTACAGTTGCTTGGTGACGAGAATGTTTTGGGCACGTTAAATGGCTTTCATGTATGCATTTTTCTTCTCTTGATATACCTTGTGATGCTTGCCTTTGTGTTTCTAATGGTGTTGCAGCTTAGGGAAAACATTGAGGAGGCTGTTGGTCTAGGCAGAGGAACCAAAAAACTATATGCCACTGTTGATTTAGGAAAGGCTAGAGTGGGCCGAACCAGGATTATTGAGAATGAACCCTCTAACCCAAGGTGGTATGAATCTTTTCACATCTACTGCGCCCACATGGCAGCTGATGTTATCTTCACCATAAAGGATGACAATCCCATTGGGGCAACTTTGATTGGAAGAGCCTATGTACCCGTTCAAGATCTCCTAGATGGGGAAGAAGTTGATAGATGGGTTGAAATTGTAGACAATGATAAGAATCCAATTCATGGAGATCCTAAGATCCATGTCAAGCTCCAATATTTTGATGTTACCAAGGAACGTAATTGGGCACGGGGAATTAGAAGTCCTAAATATCCTGGAGTTCCATACACCTTCTATTCTCAAAGACAAGGCTGTAAGGTCTCTTTGTATCAAGATGCTCATGTCCCAGACAAGTTTGTCCCAAAAATCCCAATATCTGGGGGCAAATATTATGAGCCCCACAGGTGTTGGGAAGATGTCTTTGATGCCATTACTAATGCAAAACACTTGATTTACATTACCGGATGGTCGGTGTATACTGAAATCACCTTGGTGAGGGATTCAAGGAGGCCAAAGCCGGGGGGTGATGTTACCCTTGGTGAGCTGCTTAAGAAGAAAGCAAGTGAAGGTGTTAGGGTTTTAATGCTTGTTTGGGATGACAGAACCTCTGTTGGTTTGCTGAAGAAGGATGGACTAATGGCTACTCATGATGAAGAAACTGAACATTATTTCCACAACACTGATGTGCATTGTGTGTTGTGCCCCCGTAATCCTGATGATGGTGGAAGCATAGTCCAGGATTTACAAATTTCTACCATGTTCACTCATCATCAGAAAATTGTGGTTGTTGACCATGAAATGCCAAGTGGAGGTTCACAAAAGAGGAGGATTGTGAGCTTTGTTGGGGGTATTGATCTTTGTGATGGGAGATACGACTCTCCATTTCACTCGCTTTTCAGGACACTAGATACTGCTCATCATGATGATTTCCACCAGCCTAACTTTGAGGGAGCTTCAATAACAAAGGGTGGACCAAGGGAGCCTTGGCATGACATTCACTCCCGCCTGGAAGGACCCATTGCTTGGGATGTCTTATTTAATTTTGAGCAGAGATGGAGAAAGCAAGGTGGGAAAGATTTACTTGTTCAGCTGAGAGAACTTGAGGATGTAATCATTCCCCCTTCTCCAGTCACGTATCCCGATGATCAGGAGACATGGAATGTTCAACTATTCAGGTCCATTGATGGTGGTGCTGCTTTTGGCTTTCCTGAGACACCAGAAGATGCAGCAAGAGCCGGGCTTGTTAGTGGGAAGGAAAATATTATTGACAGAAGTATACAGGATGCTTACATTAATGCTATCCGGCGTGCTAAGAACTTCATTTACATTGAAAATCAATACTTTCTTGGAAGCTCTTTTGGTTGGAAGGAAGAAGGTATTAAGGTTGAGGATGTTGGTGCCCTGCATCTAATTCCGAAGGAACTTTCACTAAAGGTTGTTAGTAAAATAGAGGCAGGTGAGAGATTTACTGTCTACATTGTGGTCCCAATGTGGCCGGAAGGTATACCTGAGAGTGGCTCGGTTCAGGCCATATTGGATTGGCAGAGGAGGACATTGGAGATGATGTATACGGATATTATTCAAGCTCTTCGAGCCAAGGGTATTGAAGAAGACCCTAGGAACTATTTGACGTTCTTCTGCCTTGGCAATCGGGAGGTGAAGAAGAGTGGAGAATATGAACCTTCGGAGAAGCCAGAGCCGGACACAGATTACTACAGAGCCCAGCAAGCCAGGCGCTTCATGATCTATGTTCATGCCAAGATGATGATAGGTGAGGAGCAATTTTCCTGCTTTCAATGTTATGTCCAGATGTGACAACTTAAATAGCGATATTGTTGATAAATGATTGCCTTGTGCAGTTGACGACGAATACATCATCATCGGTTCTGCAAACATCAACCAGAGATCCATGGATGGTGCTAGAGATTCTGAAATAGCAATGGGAGCATATCAACCATACCATTTGGCAACCAGGCAGCCAGCTCGTGGGCAGATTCATGGTTTCCGAATGTCATTGTGGTATGAGCACCTTGGCATGCTCGATGACACTTTCCTTCACCCTGACAGCGAGGAGTGTGTTAGAAAGGTAAACCAGATAGCTGACAAATACTGGGATCTCTACTCAAGTGAGTCACCTGAGCGAGACCTTCCTGGTCACCTTCTCCGATATCCCATTGGAGTTTCAAGTGGAGGAGAAATCACGGAGCTTCCTGGATTCGAATTCTTCCCCGACACAAAAGCCCGTATTCTTGGAGGCAAGGTTGACTATCTCCCTCCAATCCTTACTACCTAGTTCAGAATCATCTTGCTTGGCTTGAATGTTCTACAAACATAATAACCTCTTTGTCAGCTTGTACCACTAGTGGAGTGTAATAAAATTTGAGTTGTGTGCCCTTACTAGTCTGCAGATAACGTCGTTCCATGTTTTCTGCAAACGTGTTGATATAGGGTGTTTATGTTTGCTAGGCAGTTGTGTGGTTTGGATGCTGACTAGAATTATCTTTGTATGGTCTTGTATCTGGTTTGTGTCATATGACCATATGTTTGAGATGAAAAGATGGATTATTTCATGTAAAAGCGAGTCATTGACACATACTAGCTGACATTCAAAACGAAGGTCCAACTTGGTAATTGCACCATACAGTTGATCTTATAGATCATCAATCACGGTATCAGATACTAAGTGGTCTGATTCAAGGCCTTATGGTCAAAACACATTCACCAAATTTCATCTTGTTTCTTGACCAAGATGATTGGAGAGGCATATGAGCTGATGTATGGTTCCTGCGGAAAGCATGTCTGCAACCAGCATCTGTTTCAGCTTTCTAATGATGAGGGTATTTATATGGCTTAACAATTATGAGTCCTTGGCCTGGTTGTATGGGAATTTTGCAATCATGTGCTCTCCTAGATGGACGGCCTGGTGGCTTAAATACCACTTCTTGATATTTCTTAAGAATTTGTTGAATTTCAGACGGAACGAAAGCAACATTTGCTGGTGTTTGCGAAGATGTCATAGCATGTATTTTGCATCACATTCGCAATAAGACTACTCAAAGCAACATTATTATTATTTTTTGCATCGCATTCTAGATTGAAGTGGTCGATGGCCTTGATTTCAGGTATTGATAAACCTTGTACCATCACCTCCATAGCTCCCACTTTGAAATTCATCCAACTTGGAGAAATCCCATAGAACAGCTTAATGACTCCAGAGACTTGTTCATTTGCTCCATTTGCTGCTCTTTGGTCCACTGTCAAGCTTGATTCTTTCTTTTCCCTATTTTAGTTGATAGGGAAAGGATTGACAAAAGAACACAAAGAAAGAGAAGCATCAACGAAATAAGCTGGTTACTTCTAGGAAACCAAGACCACCTTTTGGAGCACTTACTTCCACCAAAAGAGCAAAAATAGCAACTTACAACTCAATCCCTTGAAATAAGGAAACTAACAAATGTCTATGAAAATGTGATACCGATAGGATTTAAAAACTAGAACTCTTCAAAACTGGAATGTGACAGTGACAGTTCAATATGGTGAAGATACAAATAACTTTTTTTACACCTCCCACGTGATTGTCTAGCAGCAAGGGTAATAAGGAAAATGGCATCCCCGGATTTGATTCCTCTAGATTTTCTCAATTCTCTTGCCAGATTGGTTGCAAAGGTTTTGTTTGAATAATCCCCATTTCATACTTCTTGTTACCCGTTGGGTCTTGTGGAAAGGTAGAAATGATCGGGTGTTCGAGTTGACCAAGCCTGTGGATCACGCAGAACAGATTATTTTAAGGCACATTGCCGATTGGAACTTGGGAGATTCAGCTACGGATGCTGGAGTTGGATCTCAAGGTCCTTTTTGACTGAGTTGGTCACCTTCGGAAGTGGGTACAACTCTGGATGAAAGCTCCTTTGGCAATCAAGGGCCTGCAGGCTTTGGATGTTTGTTTCGCAATCATTCTGGTGGCTGGATATCGGGTTTCTCATGTCATTTGTACCAGGGTACCAATATGATGGCTAATTCATGGCCATTCAATATGGTTTAGACCTCTCCTGAGATTTGGGGATCCACTTTGCTGTCTGTGAAGTCCAATTCTCCGGAAGCGATCAATCTCATCCATCAATTTTGTTTGGAGATGCATGTTCTTTGGAATCTAGTCTCTGCTATTGATCGATTTAATAAGCGGGAGTCGCAGGTTCAAATTAAGCATTTCTTTCATGAGGGTAATCAGCCTAGTCAATATGATGATTCCAATATTTAGCAATCCCCTCCTCGTAGGATGCGGACTATCATTCATTTCCCGTCATTTTTTTGCCAATTCCTGACGTTTTATAATCATTGTTAAAAGTCGGGTGACGAAAGAAAAAATATGAGAAAAAAAATCATGGGGAATTTTCCCGATGTTTATTTACAAATGTCAGGAAAAGATTTACCTTTTCCAATGTTTGCGAATATCAGTAAAAGTTGTAATTTGCCATCGTTTTGAAAAGAAAAATATCGGGGAAAAAGTGACTCTTCGGAAATTTGGTGAATAAATGTTGGTAAAAACTAAACATTTGTCGACATCTTTTTATTAAAACATCGGCAAATGCTGAAACCTTTACCGAAATTTCTTTTTGAAAACGTTGACAATTTTCTATGCACTTAACAACGTTTTCTGATACTAAATGTCGGGAAGAGAAAATATTATTTTGAAAATTTTGATTCTCATTTTTTTTTAAACAAATGTGACCAAAAACTTGTTCCAAAAGCTACTTATCAAACATATATACATACTCCTTGCATACTTCACATTTTATCCACACATAATGATCCTAACATTCATCGCAAAGTGCATATAATATAATTCCAATGATATATCAAGAATAAATATGATATAAACAAAATTTTAACTATAAAAATAAAGAAATCACGAACAACCATTTGATTAGTTAAACAAGTTTGTATACAATAATTAAAATGTATCAATACCAATATCCCATAAACTAGAATACACATAATATACCATCATGAAAATTAGTCACAAAACATATGACTCCTTGGACATATGGAGAGGCACCAGCAACACATGTTACTGATATATCAATTGTACCTTTTTTTTTTTTCTAGTTTCCATAAACTATTCAAATAATCTTCATAAATTCATAAAATATAAAACTAGAAATTTTCAAATAGGATCAAGTTGCAATCAAAATATAGAAGATAAAAATAAATAAAGAGATATCTCAAAAGAATTTTCAACATTTTCTAAGATAATTGTCTTATCAACTACACTTTTAAATAAATATGTATATATAGATAGAACTTTGTGTTATAGTACCAAGGGCAGCCTCATATGAAGTGTCATTTCCATCTATATCAGAGCACTCTAATAGCTGCTCCTGGTGTTTGTTCAGATGTTTCCACTCTTCTTATACGTTTTAGTTTTTTTTTTTCATTGGGATATAATTATAACTAAATCAATAAAAATAAATAATAAATAGATCATAAATATAAATGTGAAGGTTTTTTTTTTTAAGATAATAATAAGAAATATATTTTAATTAACAATAATTTGAACATAAATAATTCCACACAATTCAGAGAAATATATATAGAGAGATACATATAGAGGCAAAAAACTACTAATCATCATATAAGTTTTCAATTATATCATCCTAGTCCCAAATTGAGCAAAAATTTTCATCTATATTCTCATTTAGCCACCGAACAGAAAAAGATAAGTATTCATAATTTATCTCTAAGTTATTGCTACCCGCTTCATTACCCATGTCAAAAGAATCTCTTAATGCATTGTGGATAGCAACAACTCATTTTTCATCTTTAAAAGATCCTTTGTGTAGAAAACTTGTTTCACTTGTGATAACCCCAAGTCATCCTTTTCAATACCTCTACCACTTACCATATCAGCTCAATCATATCAAAATAAAACAATTTTTGTTTTTTCATAATAATCTAACTCAACGACCTTTTAGTTTTCCTCTTCATTGGACTTCCACAGGATATGGTCAGGGTTGTGAGACACTAGGCAACAAAGATGTTGGAGTTGTAAGAATAGATTTCCCATGAAATATTCAATAATCATATGATCTAATAATACCATCACATATCAAATGTTCCTCGGTTTTTTGACGAGATTTTCAATAAACATTACAACACGGTACTCAAGAACATGCAATTTTTTCCATTCTCACATGAATTTTCAAATGTAAAGTTCAAAAATCTTTGTATTTTGATTTCATACTTAGTATTTAATCTTGACTTTTGTATCTAAAATTTATCAATTTCTTAAAATATCTTAGAATAATCGGTTTCCTTTGAATAACAATTACGGCAAATATCTGTCTGATACAAAAATAGATTTATTATAAATAAATGTTTTTATACAAAACATATTATTGCATATTAATAGAAACAAATAGTCTCTATGATATTATGTTATTAAAAACATGACAGAATATTTGCATACTAGCATAAACAAAGAGTTTCCATGATATCATATTACCAGAAATATGATGGAAAATTTGCATATTAGTAGAAACAAAAAGTCTCCATGACATGTTATACATGCCAAGCACACAAGAATAAGAAGCACATACACAATAATTTTGTCTTAATTGTGTACTAATTTTTTCTTACTTTTACCTTAATATAAATTATTTTTGTCATAATTTTACCTAAATTATGACTTAAATTTGCCCCAATTTTATCGTAGTATAGAATAATTTATTATAAATTAATTTACCCTAATATAAATTAATTTACCATAATAATGCCTTAAATTTGCCCAAATGTTATTTTATAATAAATTACTTTTCTTTCCTAATTGTACCCTAATGTGGACAAAACTCTTTATCATAATTTAATTTAATTTTGTCTTAATCGTGCCATAAATTTACCCTAATATAAATTAGTTTTGCCCTAATTGTGTTTTAATTTTATCATAATATAAATTAATTTTGCTCTAACTGTATCCTCATTTTACCTAATTTTACTATAATATAAATTAATTTTACCTTAAGTTAACCTTAATTTGACCTATTCTTGCCTTAATTTTGCTCTAATTTCATCCTAATTTTATACTAATTTTGTCTGTATTTATCATAATCTTGTCCTAATCATGTCTATGTACCAAAATATGTTTATCAATATGCAAATAACATTGTAAATGTATTCAGATTTGCACAAAAGGGAGGAAGTGACGTGTGGAACACAGAGATGGCCATGAGAGAGAGAGAGAGCAACCTTTGGCAAGAAGCAGTCTTCGGTAGCTTTCATCGACAGTGGGGCAGCAACAGCGACAAGATTCCTATTGGAGAAGCAATGGCGGTGATGGAAGAAGAAAGCAGAGAGAAGAGATAATAGAGGAGAAGAGGGATTTCTGTGGATTTTGAAATGACTTTTCCGATATTTGGCGCTGAAAATGTTAGTAAAAATTGAAAATGCCTACATTTTTAAGTATAAATGCCGGCATATCCTCTCTCTTTCTCTAAAACGTCTCTCTCTACTCCCTCCCTCTCTCTACACTTTCCCGACATTTTTAAATATAAATGTCAGCATATCTCTCTCTACTATCTCTCTCTAGTCTCTCTTTCTGTCTTTTTCCGATGTTTAGGCAAAATGTTGACAATATGTAAGCTTTTGTTAACATTAAGTGCAAAAATGTCATCAATGGTAAAAATTTCTGCCACCACCCAATTTTGGGCGTCAATGACTTTTCCTGTTGTTTTGGCACCTAAACATTGCTTGCCGAGGTTTCTTCAAGAAAACATCAGGTGACACTGTGCTTAAACGTCAGAAAAAATAGAAAATGTCCCATTTTTTTTTAGTATTGGCCTCAGAGTGATGCCTATGGTGTTCTTTTTTCTAAGCTGAAATCTTTTGTTTTTCATCTTTCAAAAAGATAAATAAATAAATAAATAAAGTTCTTGGATGGCTCCATCCCGGACAAAACCTTCTAAATATTCAAAGTTTGAGAAAAGAGAATAACATTTCTGAACGAATTAGATACAACAAAGTTGTATTTCACCCTCTTGCTTCTCAGATGACTCAAACCAAAATTCTTATCACTAGGAAATCAATTTCTGTTTAAACCCTAAGAAATTTGGGTGGATGTCGAGATAAATATTTTAGAAAGACAATCATTATTATTAATAATATCTTTTATATGTCAATATTACAAAATGAAAATATCACATATTTGGAGAATATTTTACTTTAAAACCTTCCAATTATAAACACACCCCAAGATGTATAAATACCCTCTTTTGTAGTCTCATTCTATACACATAACACATTCAAGAGAATAAGAAATCCTTTTTCTTTACTCTCTCTCTCTATTCTTCTTCTTATATTTTGTTTATAATATGTTATGAGCACGAGACTCTACCCAACTGAGCACAAAGTTCTCATCAATAAAGAATAAGCTTTATTCGGTATGAATTCTCTATGATTTTTATTTATTATTTTATAAAGATTTTATTGAATATTATGATTTTTTTCAAAATATGCTTTGAATTTGCAGTTTAGTCTGATATTCCATATCAGAAAAAAAACTACCATACTTGTATTGTGTTTATCATTTTCTAACCTTATTATTGATTATGTATATAAATTAGAAACCAAATTTTGCAGATTACTAATATAAAGATCTTTTATAAGACATAGATTTAATGTAACAACACCATATATTTAATCAATAAGTTTTCATTAACATTTATTATATTATAGATGCGTTATTTATTTTCTCCTTACTTATTATACTTGATAATGTTGAACATTGCAAAATTCGAATTTGTAACACTTGATATTATGAGAAAGAATTATTTGTTAGATACTAAAATATATCCAGATGTAATGAGTCTTGAAGACTCCATTAAAATAATTTGAAGAAATAATAATAGTGGAAAAGTATAACCATTTGAATATGACTGTTTATATGATGAAAAAGTTTTGTGGAGAAAAGATTATTGGGAAATATATGTTAGAAAATTCTTTATTTTTCATGCTTACTCATGCCTGAGCATAATAATGAACTATTGATAAAAAACATGAGGCCCGTCCTACCAAAACGGCTTCATTCCCTGAAGTGAATGCAACAACATATAAGAAAGGTCACCAAAAGTGGTTCTAATCTATTCCCTGAAGTAAATGTAATTAAATATTGTTATATAAAAAAGGTCATGATTGTAGTGATTGTCATGATTATGTAAATTTATCAAACCATCTGAAGTGATCATACAAATTTATTACCACCAGAAGTGGAACAATAATAATGGGAAAAGACAAGATAAGTTCTCAAAAATTTCTAAAAATATTCTGAAATCAATAAAAGACGAGAAAAATAAATGTCTCATTGATAGTATTGCGATAAGTATTATTTCTCCTGCCTGAAATTGGGAGAAACAACTGTTATTTAAAATAAGAATTACTTCTCATATCTAATGTTGGGAGAAACGAGATTAATTGAAAACTCCAATAGAGCTGAAAGAAAACTGACCACTTGATTGGAGATGGAACTGTCCAAAAAATAGTTTGCCTAAAATTTATTATGATATAATTGTATTTTACTTTAAACGAGTTTAGTCCTAAAATATTTATCATATTTAAATATTTTTATCTATTTATTTAATTATGAAAATAAATTTTTAGAGTTCACTAATATTAACACTGTTATGAAATCTAAAATATTTGTCTGTTTATTAAAAATAAATAGTCTTTTGGTTCAATTTATGATGAAATGTGGAGATATATGTCTCGCAGACAGTGCCACTATACATACTATTTTAAAAGATAAAAAATATTTTTTCTTATTTGATAATACAAGAGATCAATATTAGTACAATATTTGGGAGTACAAAATTAATGAAAGATTCCAGAAGAGCCAACATATTCTTGCCTAGAGGAAATAAATTCGAAATTTATGAGACATTATACTCTCTCAAGTCTCAAAGAAATTTATTGAGTTTTAAAGATATCCACAGAAATGGATATCACACTAAGACAACAAGTGAAGGAAATATTGAATATTTTCCTATTACGAGTGTAATTCTGAGTGAAAAAAAAGATATTAGAAAAATTATCGATATATTCCTTAATTTTGTATTACACATACATTAATGCAAAAGAAACACATGCAATAGTAAACCAAAATTTTATTAAATTAAATGATTTTATTATTTGGTATGACTGGTTGGACCATCTTGAAACAATAATGATGTGAAAAATTATAAATGATTCATGTGGACATTCTTTAAAGAATAAAAAAAAATTTTAATTCAATGAATTTACTTGTATTACTTGTTCTCAAGACAAATTAATTGTGAAATCATTATCAGCTAAAATAAGTTATGAGTCTTTTGAAATTTTAGAACGAATACACGAAGATATTTGTAGGTCTATACACCCACCATGTGGACCATTCAAGTATTTTATGGTTTTAATCGATGTATTAACTAGATGATCATATGTATTATTGTTATCAACTCGTAACTTGGCATTTGCAAGATCATTTGCTCAATTAATTAAATTACAAGTACACTTTCCAGATTATCCAATCAAGAAAATTCGTCTTGATAAAACTGGTGAATTTACTTTCCAAAATTTTGATAAATATCGTATGTCGATTGTGATAAGTGTAAAATATCCTGTAATACAGGTTCACACTCAAATGGCCTAGCAAAATCGCTTATTAAATGTATTCAGTTGATTGTAAGACCATTGTTTATGAGAGTAAAATTACTGGTTTCTGCATGGAGACATGCTATTTTATATGCAACAATACTTTTTTGCATCCGACCAATAAGTAGTAATGATTTTTTCCTATTACATTTGGTTCATGATCAGGAACAAAATATCTCTCATTTGAGAATTTTTAGATGTGTAATATATATGTTGGGTTTGAATCTCCATTGATTATTAAATATATTGAATCCATTATAGGAGATTTGTTTATGGCTCATTTTGTCGATTGTCATTTTGACGAATCTGTTTTCCCAATATTAGGAGGAGAAAAGAATAAACAGACTGGAGATAAAATTAATTGGAATGAATCATCATTATCTTATCTTGATTCTTGAACAAAACAATCTGAACCGAAAGTTCAAAAGATGATTTATTTATAAAGTTTAGTAAATCAGTTGTCAGACACATTTATTGACCATAAAAAAGTAATTAAGTCACATATTCCGACTATTAATGCTCTTATTAGAATTGATGTCTCTGAAAGATAACATAACATTGCTCATGAGTCTAAAGGGCATACAAAACGTGGTAGATCAATTGATTCCAAAGATAAAAATTCTTGAGATAGAAAAGGAGCAAAGAAATTAGATGGTTCGAACGAGAATATTGCATGTTTCAAAAATACACCAGTTATGGATAATGTTCCAAAAGAATATTCGTTACCTAAAAATATTGATAATCATGAGATCTCAATAAATTATGTTATGACTGGAGAAATATGAAATCGAAATAATGTCAATATTAATGATATTTTTACATATTACATAGCAATGAGTATTGAGAATGAAAATGAAAATCTTGAACCAAGGTTTATTGAGGAATGCAAACATAGACCTGATTGACCAAAATGGAAAGATATAATTGAGGCATAATTGAAATCTCTTGACAAGAGAAATATTTTCGGACCAGTAGTCCGTACACCTATTGGCGTAAAATTAGTGGGATACAAATGAGTTTTTATGCGAAAATGAAATGAAAATAGTGAAATTATGAGATACAAAGCACATTTAGTTACACAAGTATTTTCATAAAGACCTGATAATTAATTATGATATGACATACTCCCCTGTAATTTATGTAACCATTTTTTGATTCCTAATTACTTTGGCAATACAGAAAGGGACTCGATTTATGACTAATGGATGTCATTATAGTTTATTTGTATGGCCCACTGGATGACATCTATATGAAACTCCCATAAAGATTTAAACTGCTAGAAACATGTAATTTCAATCTTTAAGAATATTATTCAATCAAATTGAACAAATCCTTATATAGATTAAAACAATCTAGTCGCACGTGGTATAACCGACTTAGTGAGTATTTATTAAGGGAGGGATATAAGAATGATCTCATTTGCCCATATATTTATATAAAGAAATTTGGATATGGTTTTACTATTATTGTAGTATACGTTGATTTGAATATCATTAGGATTCTTGAAAAGCTCTCAAAAGCAATAAAGTGGCTGAATAAAGAATTTTAAATGAAAGATTTTGGAAAAAAAAATTTGCATTGGGTTATAGATAAAAAATTTACAGAATGGAACCTTGTGCATCAAGCAAATTATACAGAATAAGTGCTAAAACGATTTTATATGAACAAAAGACATCTGTTGAGCACCCCGATGGTTGTGAGGTCATTTGATGTGAATAAAGACCCTTTCCGACCTTGAGAAAATAATGCAAAAATTCTTAATCTTGAAATACAATATTTAGTACAATTAGAGCACTCATGTATCTCGCTAGCCATACACGATCTGATATATCATTCTCCGTTAATTTATTAGTGAGATATAGTTTTTGTCCAACCCAAAAATATTGAAATGGAATTAAACATATATTTCGTTACTTACAAGGTACAAAAAATATGAGTCTATATTTTCATAAATTATCCAAAATAGATTTACTTGGTTTTGAAGATGCAGGGTACCTATATGATCCTCGTAATGCTCGATCGATATGTGTTTACATATGGTGGCACTGTCATTTCATGGCAATTTATGAAATAAACAATAGTAGCTATATCTTCTAATCATGCAGAAATTTTTGCAATCCATGAGTCTAGTCGCAAATGCGTATGGTTAAGATCTATGATTCAGTACATATAAGAAGTTTGTGATTTATCTTCAAAAAAAGAGGCACGACGGTCTTATATAAGAATAATGCAGCATGTATCATCCAACTCAAGGAAAAATATATCAAAAGTGATAGAACAAAACACATTTCACTAAAGTTCTTTTTCATTCATGAATTTCAGAAGAATGGTAATATAGATATTCAATAAATCCGATCAACTGAGAATTTAGTAAATTTATTTACAAAATCACTACCAACTGCTACCTTTACAAGATTGGTGAAAAGAATCGAAATGTATCGACTCAAGGATTTCAAGGGATATTCTCAACAGGGGGAGTAATTACATTATCAAATATTTTGAATAGCGAACTCTTTTTCTTTCATTAGGATTTTTTTTTGACTGAGTTTTTTCCTAATAAGGTTTTAATGAGCCATATTTTTTGTGTAATAGACATTCAAGGGGGAGTGTTATAAACCCTAAGAAATTTGGGTAGATGTCCAATATATAGAAGGTAAATATTTTAGAAGAATATTCATTGTTATTAATAGTATCTTTTATATGTCAATATCACAATATAAAAATATCACATATTTATAAGAATATTTTACTTTAAAACCTTTCAATTATGAATACATCCTAAGATGTACAAATATCCCATTTTTATAATCTCATTCTATACACATAACACATTGAAGAGAAAAAGAAATTCTTCTTCTCTCCCTCTCTCTTTTCTTCTTCCTATATTTTGTTTATAACAAGTTCAATATTATTCCTTTGCAACTTTATTTATAGGTATTTTTAAATATTTCTCAAATTTACTACTTTTCTTATTCACAAAGAAAACAAAGCTCCAAATTTTTTTTTTTTTTCTTTTTTTTGGCCTTTCCATTTGGATACAAAATGGAAAAAGAAAATGGATGTCACAAGCAGAGGCAGACCCAAGAAGGGATTAGGGTGAGCAATTACAACTCCTCAATTTTTCAAAATTCAATTAATATTTATGATCAATATCTATTTTGCACACACTTAATTATTATTTTGTCTCATTGTTTTTTTTAAAACTTATTTATTTGACTAAATTTCACATAATTTTTTTTTCCAAAAACCCACTATATAATAAAAATAAAATATGATATCACTATTGTATGTTTTAAATCAATAATAAATTATTTTGTAGTATTTAAAGTCAAGAAAAAATAAATAAGTAAAATTACAATCCCCGTGAAATATTAATTTGACATTAACCACCTCATTTTGGCACTTCTCCTTTTCCCTCCCCTCCTCCAAACTTTCCCTCTCATCTTCCTCTTCCTCTCCCTCTCGGCCACTCTGCCCATCCATTTTGTTTTTCTCTCTTCTTTCCCTTCTGTCATTTTTTCCTCTCATTTCCATTTCTTCTGTGGCTCTCTGCTATTTTTCTTTCCATACCCATAATTTCCTTTTTATATTTCCATTACTTATCTAACACCAAAATTTCCATTCTTCAATTTTCTCTGATTAACCATCAAAATTGTCTTTAAATTTGAAAAAAAAATTCTTTTTTTTCATGAAAAATGTATATGTTTTTAATTAAAGTTTTTGATTTTCGGTATATTATAGTTAAATTATTTTTTTATTGGTATTCTAAAATTTTTAATATAATTTTATAATTCATATTTATTATTTAGATAAATATCTTATAAATGCTCTCCGTGTGCCTTAGGTTCGCCTCTGGCCACAAGAAAGGTCCTTAGTTAATAGGATTGGAATTCAAGATCAGATGGAATCAATTCGAGGGACCAGAGTAATGGGCAATGGAAATAAATGAAAACCCATAAAAGTCAAGTCGTGAGCCAATAAACTATTTCAAGAAGCATCTAACAAACTTGACTTGAAAGACTAATAATAACAGAGCATGACTTGAGTTTACGTGTAGGGCTGTTCATGTTGTTGCATTAAAACAGGGGACCATGGTTGATGTGTTGGGTTGCTGTCTGGAAATAAAAACATCATGGTTGTGAGTGTGATGGGAAGGGGCGAGTTCACATGAAAACGTTTTGAGGACTGCAATATGGTAGGCTTTGTTCGTGCATGCAATTATTGTCCCGCAAAAGAAGACTCGTCTCCCATGTGAATCCCGTGTACTGTTGATCAGTACTGGTTGGCTCTGGGCCTTTTCCTTTCTAATTTCTTTTTAAGAAAGATAGCCAACAACTAATATTTTCTGATAATTTGATTTTATTTGATCATATTATTTTATATAAAAAAAAAAGAAATCTTTCCGATGATGGGCAATAATGTGTATAATCAAGAGACAAAACTAGTTATTTGTTGAATTTGCAGTATTAAAATAATTTTGGGATTAAATTAAATTTTTAAGGAAAACTTTAATTTTCGTGTTAAAAATATGGATAATCTTTATTTCAGGTGATTTGCAAATTATTTTCGATTAAAAGTTTGATTTGACGGTCATTTTTATTATTTTTTTTTTTTTTTGAATTTTCCGTCTTTATAGTGGATTTTTTACGTAGTGTTGATGTGGTGGATCAAATATTTTTAACCGAAAATAATTTGGATATAACTCTACAATATGAATCATTTATATTTTTAATACTCTAGATGGAATTTTTTCTTTTTAGCATATTTATTAAACCCGGAGCGATGGTTAGATCGGGTGAACCTCGACCCATATATTTCACGGATCGGTTTATTAATTGGAACGTTTATATAGTCAATTCATACAAACGGGTCAATGCTCAACTCATGTGACCTGCAAACTTTTATAAAATGCCATGAGTCTTGTTTTTAAAGATTAAAAAATTATTTCAACCCCTCTTTAAATTTTAAAATAATTTTAATTTAGGGGTAAAACTGAAAATAGAAAAAATTCTCCTCTTATTTGCTATTTTAAGACAATAAAAATGTGAATTTATGAGTTTTTAATTTTTATTACATAGTTATGTTACCTTTTATAAATATTGTGATTGATATTTTATATTTAAAAAATATAATTATATATATTTTTATATTTTAAAATAATAAAAAAAATCAGTGGTTAAACTTGTGATTAACGATTTAATGAGTTGGATCATAAATTTCAAAACACACCGGTGTACCCTCAGGTTTAATAACTATGATATTTAGGAGTTTTGAAGTTTATAAAATATTGAAAAAATCATGCAAATCGGTAAAAATAAAAAATATCACATTAAAATTGCTTTCTTATTTTCTCTCTAATGTAGTTTTTTTGAGTTAATCCTTTTCTAATATTAAAGTTTAAAAATAATAAATTAATGAATAATAAATCTTCATATTTTATTCCCTCAATTAATTAACTTTAATCCTTCCGTTTACTTTCCAATTTCTTCATTTTTCATTTCACTTCCTAAAAAACTGGTTACAAGAATATAACCAAATAAGAACAAAGAAATATTTCCAAGATAAATTTAAAATTACTTAAAATCTTGAGATGTATCATATGGATTTCCTTTCTTTTATCTATACTATACTTTGTATTTTGTTATTATTTTTAACTTTTATCTTTTACTTGTATTATATTTTATACTATAATTACGAAAAATATATTAGATTATTATAACAATAACAATTGGTTAAATCAGTCAAATGGGTTGAATCGTGGACCACTCATCTATAGTGGTTAAAGTCAGGAGCTAACAGAGCTGACGATCTTTTCTAGTCCTGTCAATTTAATTAAATTCAGTTTGATTATATTTATACTTTTAAATAACGCGTTTGAATTTTCTTGCCACCTAATTAATACAATTATATATAATTGGTCTAACCAACTTCAATTAAAATATTTGAGAGTATGAATTTTAAAAATAAGCTCTACACTTAATCAAGCAAAATTGGAGCTCAACATGTTTACCTTAGAAATGGCAAGGGCCGACATGGCCAAGGAGAAGGTGTACCTATCCTAACTATTGCCCATTTATTATTCTGGAATAATCTTTTTTATAAAAAACAATTTTACATATTTCTACCAAATCCTTCTTTTATTTGGATTATTTTCTTTTTTAATAAGCCAGTCTCTTGAAAATTTCCAAAGAAAAAAGTTTGACAAAAAAAAGGTCCAAAGAATGGTTAATGAACAAGGATGGTTTTGTTTCTTGAATACTTGCACATAAAGAGGTTTCCTTGTGGCTTTGGTATAATAAAAAAGGTAGCAATTTGAGTAATATTATATGAATCAAATTTTATATAACAGTTTATCTTAATATATTTTTAAAATTTTTTACTTAATGTCAAAAATATTTTAACAAATTCAAAATTAATCAAATTTAAAGATTTTGAATTTTTCATTGAAATTGAATGTTACGTTGTATTTGGTAATATTGATTTAAAAATTATTTGATTCATATAATATTACTTTGATAATTTGTAATATATAACTTCCAAAAAAAAAAAAGAACTATAGAAGATATAACCTTTTAGAAGGTAAGTAATAACATTTCTCAAATAATATAATATATGAGAGCATACATCATTATAGTATAATTATATTTTATATTTTTTTATTCCACAGAGTGTCTAAGATTTTAGAATTATATCATGGGTTCATCGTCTTCGTATAATTATTAAATAAATTAAAATTATTCTCAAAATTTTTATATTTATTTAAAATATTATTTTTTTTTATAAAATATCGATATTTAACAATCATATGATTTCTATTAAATCAGGTATGGATTTGATTTTTAAAAAATAAAACTCTTTATTTATTTATTTATTTTTATATTATATAAAACTTAAATTTGAGAATTTATTCAAACAACTTGCTCTTTGTATAATTATATATATATATATATATTTAGCTTCTGAGTAAGTGTGAACTGGTGCCGGGTGTTCAACGCTTGAATCATGTTTGTGTTTAAAGTAGGAAAATCGAAAATAGTGTTGCTTGCAGGCACGACTCTGCAGATTATGAAATTGAGAGGAATGTGAAACAAAGCACGTTCAATATTCATAGTCAAAATGTTACTCCTCCAATCAAAATTAAGAAATCCGTCTAACAAGTCAGTTCACTCAAACCCTTCCACAAGATTGGTGGGTTAGATGAGAAAGATATCCTACGTGGCTAAAATCCATTGGCTGATCAAGTACAAAGAGGGTGCACTCTCTCTCTCTCAGCCAAACACTGACCAAAATTTAGTATAATATGACCATTCGGGTATCTAATATTCGGTGGTAATCGTATATTCGATCGAATCGAATTAAATTTGAATTTGATTTTTGGATTTGAATCAAATTTTTTTTTTAGAACTGAATTTTAAATTTGATTTTTTATTCGAATTTCGAATTAAAATTTTTAATACGAATTCAAATCGAAAACTGAATTATGGTTTTTAATTATCTATTTTTTATTTATTTTGATTATTTATTTATTTTTCTTTTTATCTCAATTTTGATAGATAATTTTTTTAAAACAAATAATAGAATAATAGTTAAAAAATTTATTGTTTTATCGATTTAAATTTTATTAAATTGGATTTATATAAAAATTTAGATTTTAAAATTTAAAATTGATTAATTTGGTTTATTCTATTAAATTTAAATTCAAATTGAAAATCAAATTTTAAATTTAAATAAATTTGGTTTAATTTTCATTTGATGTTAAAAAATATTTAATGGAACCGATGAACACCGTTTCTCTCTCTCTCCGGTCTCCATCCTTTCCTCGATCTTTCCTCGCACAAACTCTGAAAAAAACAAAATACGACTTCCCTCTCCCCACCCTCTCTCTCTCTCTAGAAAAGCCAGAGGCAAATCTAGATGCTTACGTCTTTCGCTTCTTTAGCAACCCATTTTCTCGTACTTCCGCATTTTTTATATCGACCCCATCGAGAATTCTCACATTTCTGTCTTCATTATAAACAGTTTCCTAGAACACTTGCTCTTCTATTCAAACAACACAACTTCCCTATTCATCTCTTTCTCCTTCTCCAAACAGGATGTCTTCAATTTTGGGTTCACAGTGTATTTGTAGCAACAGCCATAGCCCTCTCAGGCACCATTCTTCTCTTCACACTTTCCAAAACTTTCCCAAATTCTCCGTTTCTTGAAAACCACAATCCTCACCCCTCAAATCAAACCCTCCGATCGTGTCTTTGTTCAGGTATTATTTGTTTCTTTTATTTATTTATTTGGGATTTAATTTCTGTGAAAACTGTACGTACTATTTTATTATTATTATTTTTTTACTGTTCTTGATTGCGTGCAGATGAGAAGAAAAAGGAGAAAAAGAAGAAGAAAGTTCAATTTGCCAAAACTGTGAAAGACCCAATTGGGAACAGCGAGGAATTCAGGAAACTCCAGAGAAAATCGTCGAGAATTCAGAGGAACTGTGGAAATGACATTCCCGGAACCCGTGGAATTCCAGAAAACAGAGTTGCCCTGTATAATGGAATTCTCAGGGACAGAGTTCACAGGATGGAATACTCATGTTGATTTGATAATGTAAATTCAGTTTTCTTTTGTTCTAGTTATAGCCATTAGAAGACACCAAAATGAAAATCGTCAATAGAAAGAAAAAATGACAATATCTTTCATGTTGGTGGATCTGGATTGTAAATATTTCAGGACCCTTTTTTGTACAAATCTTTTGGTTCTTGAATCTTGAATCGTTGCTTAGTCAAATCCCCATCAAGATGATTCATTTTCTCTTGATTTCTTGTTCTCCTCTCAATATCCCCAATTCGTGTTTTTCTTGATTTAGAGGTCTCTTCCTTTAATTGTCATTCAGGTTAGGAACAATGGAGACATCGTACATGAACGATAGATAGAATTGGCCTTTTCTTTTTTTTGTTATACATAGATTTAAACCTGGGAAGGAGTTGTGGCTTTCGCTTGGGGACATTAAAAACATGGGGGCGTTGATGGTTTTATTATACTATCTATAGAACAGGGAATTCTCTTGAGAAAAAAAAAATGGTCGCAGGGGAGCTCTATGAGTCTAATAAATTATGAGTGGAAAATAAATAAATAAATAAATAAAGAGGCACGAAAAATCCGAAGAGTGATGGTTGAAAACCATAATATATAAACATACAAAAAAAGAACCATAATATAAAATTTATTACTGTATTAAACTCACATTTTTTTATATAAACATAATATATATATATATAGTAATTTAGATCATATAGAAACAAAAATGAATACGAAATAATACAAACAATAACTTTTGTAATAATAAAGAAAAAATATTAAAAAATATATAAATATAAAAAATATAAAACTTTGTATATAAATATTAATTTAAGATATTTTAAAAATGAGAAACATTTAGAAAATGAGAAATATTGAGTTGAAAAGTTCTTGTACATTAGAAATAGAAATAATGTGACAGACGTTGTTTTCTTAGAAGGTGGGAATCAACAAATTTGAGAGACAGAAAAGGAAGAATTTGAATTATGAGCTGTTGTGGAATTGTTTGAGCCAGTAGGCGGTCAATAATATAGCCATAAATAAAAATATTGTAATTATATAATACTGTTTATGATTTTTAAATTATTTTTATAAAGTTAAGAATTTTATATTAGTTAGAAGAAAATTAAATATGATTTTGAAATCATATTAAGAATAAAAAATAATATGTATATAAAACATAAATGAACAAGCCTATAATACCATGTTAAGAATATTAGAAGCACTATAATAATAATAAATATAATAATTCATTGTTTTAATGAATTATTTTTATAAGTTGGATTTATATATAAATTTATTATTACAAATATAGAAATAGTTATTATAAATAGAAATATAAACAATAAAAAAATCAAATATATATAAAAATCAAATCAATTATTGATTTGATTTTTTATATCCTATCAAACTCGATATGGTATAGTAAAAATTATATAATTTTGAAAGATGCATACGTGTATACTGACGTGACTGAAAACGTGTTTTAGTAATCCTGAAAAATAGTTTTTTCCAAAGAGATCAAGAATATTCTGGAGGTGCGTGCGGATGCATGAATAACTCATATTGATGAACAATTTTTTATGGAAAAATTATATAATTTTGAAAGATGCGTACGTATTTGTTGATGTAACTGAAAACGTATTTTAGTAATCCTGAAAAATAGTATTTTCCAAAGAGACCAAGAATATTTTGGAGGCGCATGAATAACTCGTATTGATGAAAAATTTTTTCCAGAACACATGAGGGTTTTCTAGAGATGCATACAGGAGCATATTGAAAAACAACTTTTTCTGAAATAGATCAAGAGTTTTCTGTAGGTGTATGCAGATGCATATCGATGAGTAGTTTTTCACAACGGAACAAGAGTTTTCCAGAGGCACTTGTGGATATGTATCGAAGAACAACTCTTTTCAAAATGAACTAGAGGGTCTTCTAGAGGCGCATGCGGACATATATTGAATAATAGCTTTTCCAAAATGGATTAGAGGTCTTCTGGGAGCACGCACGGATGCATATCAAAGATTAATTTTTTTTAGAATGGGCTGGTAATCATCTAGAAGTGCATGGGGGTGCGTATTGAAGTGTAGCTTTCCTAGAACAAAAAAAGAGTTTTTTAAAAGTGCGTAGATAACCCTTTTTGTAAATAAGTTTTAATACCAAATTAAAAGAAAATTGAATATGAAAATAAAATCTATTTATATAAAAAATATATTATTATAAATATAAAAACAGTTATTAAAAATATAAAAAATAAAAAAATATCAAAATCAAATCAATAATTGATTTGATTTTGATATATAATATATTTTTAAATAAATTTAAATAATAATTAAAAATTGAAACCCTTGTCTCTAAATCCAACAAATTGAGGGTAATTATGACCAAAGAATTTTCTAGTCTTCTGATTAAAATAATTAAGAAAAATGGAATTGACCACTTATATGCCAAAGAATTTTCAACGGGCGAAATACGGAAAACTCAAGGAAATGGCGGTATATAATACTTGTTCTATAATTATATTTTAAAAATTTTATATTTTGAAGTAATTATTTTGAAAAATATAATTAAAATCGAATAAATATTATATGATTAATAATAATTTTGCTTTTGTTTATGTTGATGTTTAGTGCAAATTTTCTGGAGGCAAAAGAGGGGAGTTTCCATTATTGAGTCAAGTGACAGTCGTGGAAATCGTCAACGGACGCCAACTTATCCTTATTGCACAAGCCCACTTTGTTCTCATCTTCATGGGGAACACCATAGAGAAAATCTCTCTCTCTCTCTCTCTCTGTGTTCTCATTTGTGTAGGGTCCAGAGAAAATCTCTTCCCCTTTCTCTCTCCCACCCAAATTTGTGGCTTCCGATTAAGAGAAAAGGCGATGGTTAATATTAAAAGAAACGTGTGGCTAGGACAAGGCATGTAGATGTCAAACGCGCGGAATGTTGGAGATTCAAAATTTTAGCCGAATTAAATTCATTGAGCAAAATTATATGTAAAACTATTGAATTTTACATTCAATTTTAATTGGATCTTTCTAATTAATTTTATTATGATTGGATATTCAAATTTTGAAATACAGCTCAATTGGATCTTTTATTTGATACCAGTGACAACGTGATCGTTATCTACTCACACACTGTCTCTCTCTCTCCAATCTAACGGCTCCTTTCACACACACAAACCCACCTCGACATACTCTCTCTTGTTCGGTTTGTTTTAATTTTCTTTTTTTTTTTCTTTTTTTTTTTTTACTTTGTCAATAAGCTCTATTTTTTAGGAGTACTCTGATTTGTTTGTTATGTTTGAGTGATACTACGTTTTTAGACTTTGTTAGACATGGTTGCTTATCTATAGCTACAGTTCGATGTGTAAGGTTATATATATTAGCTAAAGTACCATTGCCAACGAAATAACGTTTTTTCCTCCTCTTGAATTTCTTGCCTCTCCTTTATCTGTTTTATAACATTTAGTATCAGAGCCACTAACAGGACTAACAAAAGTAAAAGCAACAATTTTCTACTTTGCATTCAAAGAATGGCAATAGATAGTTCTTTTGTGCAACCAACAATTTTGAAGTTTGATGAAAAGCATTTCAAGTACTAGATTGTTCCATTCTAGAGACAATCCTTGACAAGAGTACAACAATAAGTGAAAGATAGGTTTCTAACAACCTAAAAGGGGATGAATAGGTCGTTTGACACTTTTTGATTTTTCTGAGAATTTGAAGGTTAAGAACTGAGAAAAGAATAGAGAGAGAAACAAGAATTGACATAAAGGTTTATAGTGGTTTTACCCTCCTTGGTATATGTTGATTCCCAAGCTATACTTGGATTCTTAATCCATTATTTTCTCTAAAAATAGTATAACAACTAGCATGAACAGGTGCTAGTTAGACCTCACAAAGTGTTTCACTCAAATACTCACCACTTGTTTATATAGATGCTAGCAAAGCTATCTTGTCTTCTCCGAGAAACTAAACTTTGACCAAGAAGATCCTTTCTTCTGGTTAATTATAAGTATGAGAAAAGAAAAACTAGATTACAATCTTGAACCTTAATATTCATGTATGATCTTGGTAGCCCAAATAAATACAACTCAGAAAGTTAAAGAAAATGAAAGTCTACAATACACTCAAGAGCAAAAATATGATCCAAAAGTTGTTTGATTTTTAATCGATATTGTATTTATAGCCTTCCTTGATGATATAGCCATTGTAGATCATTTAATATTGATTTATGACCATTGAAGATGGTTGAGAGTTCATTTAAAGCTTGAATAACTTTTCTTTTCTGAACAACTAGTCATTACTCACAATGAGTCGACTTTATTTTTTTTATAAGTCGACTAATATTTCAATTTCTTTAGCTTGTGGCTAGGATGAGTCGACTATCTCTCGATTCTGTTTAGAAATCTGAGCTCAAAATCTATGTTAAATCAACATAACTATTTTCTTGTATTGACATAACTCTTTCTTTGCTTAAACTTTGCTCGTCAATACCCAATGCAAGTCGACTTGCGTTCTTTATGAGTCGACTGCCTTTCAATATTGTTTTTGCTTCTTGGCCTTTGGAGCTTGGTTGTGTCAACATAACTTTTTTCTTATGTTGACTTAAGTTTCTAGTACTTAGTCATTTTTGCTCTAAACTTTGTGCGAGTCAACATGGACTTTACTATGAGTTGACTTCCACCCATCCTTGCTTATGTGCATATGCATCGTGTAGTGTGCACCATAGCTTACGAAGTGTTTAGTGCATTTTGGCTCAGGCTATATGGCTTTTGGCTCGTTGCAAGTAAGTTTGCTCATACTCTTGGCTAGTGGAGTATTCTGTGACATGCATGATCTATGCAAGTCCACTTAGACTATAGTGTAAGTCGAGTTGTCCTAGTGTCCTATTAACTATTTTGCATTTTGGACATGTTGTGTCGACGTAACAAATATCTTGTGTCAATATAACTTTGTTCTTACTTAGAATTTTTCTAAGTTCTAACCATGCGAGTTAACTTGGGTATAAGGTGAGTTGACTAGTATCTATGTTGTGTTGACACACATCTTCTTGTGTTGACATAACTTTTGTGTGCCATACTCATTGTCATGGCATGTGTCATGGCCTGTATTGTGGCACATGTCGTGGCATGGTATGGCTCATGCCATGACCTATGTTGTGGCATATACTGTGGCTCGTGCTAAGGTCTATGTTGTGGCTCATGCTGTACTTATTTTTCTAATTCCTCAAAGTATTAGTCGACTTGGGATACCATGTAAGTCAACTTGACATAGCGCATGAGTTAGATTTTAATCTGGCTTATGTCTTAACATGTATTGTGGCTCATGACAAGTCCTAGTGCTTTGTGCCCTTTGGCCTAGCATATGTGTGTTCTTATGATCTATCATGTATGCCGACTTGTGTTAGTTTACTATTGGTCTATAATAGGACAACTTGACCTATATATCACATGTCCTATTTTTCATTTTGACTATTAGTGTTTTAAACATTTGACCATTGTCATTTTGAATTTTAGTTCTATTACTCCATTGAATAAATGAGTCAACTGGTCCTTTGGAGTAAGTCAATTTGAGTTACTTATTAATTAAGTTTAGTGTGCCTATGATGCATGGTAAGTAAAATAATGTTTCTAAATGAGTTGACCAGCCTAACATTATGTCTAAATTTATAGGCTTTCGAAACTTGTTGAGTCAACTAGTGTTAAGTGTAAGTCGACTACTCTAAATTTGAGTTTTATTTATGTCTTTTACTATTTCTAACTCATTCTAATATCTCCTAATCTAAGTTTTCATTAATCTAACCTTTTATGCTCATCATGTGTTCATTATAACTCATCATTTGCTCATCATCAAAACTTATTTTACTAACAATCTACTCCTTTTTGATAAGGACAAAGCCATCCTTATGAAAGATTTGTATAAATGTTCTAAGTGCTTCAAGTACATAACTACTCTCCCTTAGTATTTGCTTCTATACTCTCTATGCTTCCCTTTAGTGCATAGAAACTAGATCCAGTATCAAAAACTCCTAAGGCAACATGCCTTTGACTACTATGCAGCTTTGTTGTGAAAACTTCGAGCTCTAGACACTTAAGCCTCCAACAGAGGTTTAGTGTAGGGAATCAGGCATAGATGGTTCAAAACATCTCTATCAATGAAGTCAAGCATACAATCTTCAACATGAAGGGTCTAATGGCCTTAGATCTTGATGGCATTCGACCAATCTTTTACCAACAATTCTGGGACCATACTCAAGCAACTATTTTCAGCTTTGTGAAAGAGTCCTTCAAAGATGGTTTCTTCCCTCCTATACTACCTAGAGATTGTATGGTCTTAATCCCAAGAAAAGAAAACCTGAGAAAGTACAACACCTCTGGCCCATTAGCTTGTTAAAGTCTTCATACAAAATCCTTTCAAAAGTTATAGTTTAAAAACTATGCCAAATTTTACAAAAGGTAATACAACCCCATCAAAGTAACCTCTTACCTAGGAGAAGCACTCTTCATAACATCATATTGCCAACGCAATAACATTTTTCCTCCTCTTTGAATTGTTTGCCTCTCCTTTGTATGTTGCATAACATTTAGTTTCAGAGCCACTAGCAGGGCTGAAATAAGTAAAAAGCAGCAGTTTTCTACTTTATTCAAGTAATGGCAATAGACAGTTCTTTAGTGCAACCAACAATTTCAAAGTTTGACGAACAGTATAAGCATTGGACGATGCTCATGGAGAATTTCTTACTATTAAAGGAGTATTGGGGCTTGGTGGAAAATGGAATTCACGAAATAGTTGAAGGTGTTGCTCTCATTGATGTGGAGAGGAAGTGCATTGAAGATTAAAAGTTGAAGGATTTGAAAGCATTTCAAGTATTAGATCATTACATTCTAGAGAGAATCCTTGACAAGGGTACAACAAAAAGTGAAAGATAGCTTTCTAACAACCTAAAGGGGGTGATTAGTTTCTTTAACCCTTTTCTTCTGAGGGTTTGAAGGTTAAGAACAAAGAAGAGAATTAGAGAGAGAAAGAAGAATTGACATAATGGTTTATAATGGTTTCACCCTCCTTAGTGTACATTAATTTCTAAGCTATACCTGAATTCTCAATCCATTATTTTCTCTAAAAATAGTATAACAACTAGCATGAACAGGTGCTAGTTAGACTTCATAAAATGTTTCACTCAAATGCTCACCACTAGTTTATACAGATACTAGCAAACGTAACTTTTCTTCTCTGAAACAACTAAACTCTAACCAAGAAGATCCTTTCTTCTGGTAAATTGCCAGTATGAAAAGAGAAAAACTAGATTATAATCTTAAACCTTAATGTTCAAATGTGATCTTGGTAGCCCAAATAAATACAACTCAGAAAGTTAAAGAAAATGAAAACCTTTAATGCACTCAAGAGTAATAAATATGATCCAAAAATTGTTTGATTTTTAATTTTTATTGTATTTGTAGCCTTCCTTGATGATATAGCCATTGTAGCTCATTTATACTGATTTGTGACCGTTGAAGATGGTTGGGAGTTTATTTATAGCTCGAATAGCTTTTTTGAACAACTAGTCATTACTCACAATGAGTCGATTCCTTTTTTTCATAAGTCGACTGATATTTAAATTTCTTCAGCTTCTGGCTAGGCTGAGTCGACTATCTTCATGTAGTGAGTACACTACCTCTCAATTCTATTTAGAAATCTGAGCTCGAGCTCTATATTATATCAATATAACTATTTTCTTGTACTGACATAACTCCTTCTTTGCCTAACCTTTGCTCAACAGTACCCAATGCAAGTCGACTTGCTTTCTTTATGAGTCGACTACCTTTTAGTACTATTTAAACTTCTTGGCTTGTGGAGCTTGATTGTATCAACATAACATTTTTCTTGTGTTGACATAAGTTTCTAGTACTTAGTCATTTTTGCTCCAAGCTTTGTGCGAGTCGCCATGGACTTTACTATGAGTTGACTTCCACCCATCCTTGCTTATGTGCATATGCATCGTGTAGTGTGCATGACAGCTTACTAAGTGTTTAGTGCATTTTGGCTCAAGCTATATGACTTTTGACTCATTGCAAGTAGGTTTGCTCATTCTCTCAATTAGTGGAGTGTTTTGTCAAATGCATGATCTATGCAAGTCGACTGAGACTTTAGTGTGAGTCAAGTTATCCTAGTGTCCCATGAACTATTCTACATTTTGGACATGTTGTGTCAACATAACAAATATCTTGTGTCAATATAACTTTGTTCTTACTTAGAATTTTTTTAAGTTCTAATCATGTGAATTAATTTGGGTATGAGATGAGTCAACTGGTATCTATGTTGTGTCAACACAAATATCTTTTTGTGTCAACATAACTTTTGTGTGTCATACTCTATGTCATGTCTAGTGTCATGGCATGTGTCATGACTTGTCCTATGACTCATGTCATGGCATAGTGTGGCTCATGTCATGACCTATGTTGTGGCATATGCTATGGCTCGTGCTAAGGTCTTTCATGACATATGTCGTGGTTCATACTATACTTATTTTTCTAAGTTCTCAAAGCATTAGTCGACTTGGGATATCATGTAAGTTGACTTGACATAGTACGTGAGTTAGATTTTAATATCTGGCCTACGTCTTGACATGTACTGTGACTTATGACATGTCCTAGTGCTTCATGCCCTCTGGCCTACCATATGTGTGTTCTTGTGGTCTAGCATATATGCCAACTTGTGCTAGTCGACTTATGCTTTTATAATAGGATAACTTGACCTATATATCACATGTCCTATTTTTCATTTTGACCATTAATATTTTAAACATTTGACCATTGTCATTTTGAATATTAGTTATATTACTCCATTGAATGAATGAGTCAATTGGTCCTTTGGAGTAAGTCGACTTGAGTTACTATCTAAATTTAGTTTGCCTATGGTGCATGGTAAGTCAACTAATGTCTCTACATGAGTTAACTGGCCTAACTTTCTATCTAAAAGGCTTCCAAACTGTTGAGCCACTGACTAAGGGTTAAGTATAAGTCGACTACTCTAGATTTGAGTTTTATTTATGTGTCTTTTGCCATTTCTAACTCATTATAATATCTTTCAAACTAATTTTTCAATAAACTAACCTTCTATGATCATCATGTGCTTATTATAACTCATCATTTGCTCATCATCAAAACTTATTTTGTTAACAATCTCCTCCTTTTTTTATAATGAAAAAACCATCCTTAATGAAAAATTTGTATAAGTGTTCTAAGTGTTTATAAGTGCATAACCACTCTCCCTTAGTGTTTGCTTCTATACTCTCTATGATTCCCCTTAGTGCATAACAACTAGAACCAGTATCATAACCTCCTAAAGCAGCATGCCTTTGACTACCATGTAGCTTTGTTGTGAAAACTACAAGCTCTAAACACTTAAGCCTCTAATAGAAGTTCAATGCAGAGGATTAGGTAGAGATGGTTAAAGACATCTCTATCAATGAAGTCAAGCGAATAGTCTTCAGCATGAAGGGCCTAATGGCCTTAGATCCTGATGGCATTCAATCGATCTTTTACCAATAGTTCTGGGATCATACTCAAGCAACCATTTTCAACTTTGTGAAAGAGTCCTTCAAAGATGGTTTCCTCCCTCCTACACTAGCTAGAGCTTACATGGTCTTAATCCCAAAGAAAAGAAATCCTGAGAAAGTACAAGACCTCTGGCCCATTAGCTTGTTAAACTCTTCATTCAAAATCCTTTCAAAAGTCATAGTTCAAAGACTATGCCAAATTTTACAAAAGGTAATAGGGCCCCATCAAAGTAGTTTCTTACCTAGGAGAAGCACTCTTGATAACATCATCATCATTCACTCAATTCAATCCTCTAAGAGCAAAAAGTACAACATGGTAATGAAGATTTATCTCATAAAAGCTTTTGACAATGTTTCCAAGGCCAAGTGCTGCTAGATTTAAAAGTGTCTCTCCCCTTAGTTAGGCTAATAATGTTCTCTATTTCTAGCAACGAGATCTCTCTCCTTTGATATGGTGAAGTGCTCCCCCCTCTCAAACTAAGACAAACCCCAAGGCAAGGAGACCCTTTCTCACCATACCTTTTCCTCTTGCTTATGGAAAAACTTGCATATATGATCCAAAACAGGGTGAAGAGAAACTCCTGGAACACCATCAAAGCTTCTCGCAATAGACCACCTATCAACTATCTTTTCTTTGCTGATAATCTTATGCTATTTGCAAAACTTGATCATCTCAACATAAGCAGCATCTTCACCTATTAAGAGAATTTTCTACAGAAAGTGGCTTGACAATCAATCTGATAAAATCCAATTTGTGGGTCTTCCCCAAAGCCCTTTGGTCTCTTAAAAAGTTCTCTTGCATCAAATTGTAAATTTTACCTCATGAACAATCTTGGCACTTACCTTAGTGCTCCCATTCAGCACAAGGTTATGAAGTAAGCCTCTTATATGTAGTTGGTGAAGAAAGTTCAGAACAAACTTTGTAATTAGAAGTCTAATCTTTTAAGTACTGCAAGTAGGAAGACCTTCCTTCATTCAGTCACCTGTATAATTCTTGGGTGCTCAATCTATCTACAATAAGATGGATAGACTTAACAGAGACTTCTTTTGGTAAATTTTAAAGGAAAAAGGAAGATATATCCCATTAAACGGGACTTAGTTTACTAGCCACAGCAAAGATGAAGTCTCAATTTGAGAAAGATGAGACTAAACAACATGGTTCTCTTAGCCAAGCTAGAATGATAGCTAATGAAAGAAGATAACACTCTCTAGTGTGAAGTCCTCTGCATAAAATACCTGAGAGGGGAAAGCCTATTACACCACTATAAAAAATTGGGTAGCTTATATGTTCGGAGGAGCATTTTGAAGAGCAAAAATTGCATGAGAGAAGGGTTGCACCAGAGGATATGTGATGGGAAGCTCACTAGATTCTGGCAAGACTAATGGGTTGGGGTAGGAAGCTTAGAAAGCTATGCCATTATTTAGGTGGACCAAGTCTCGATGGAAACCAGAGTTATAGAACTTTCTAATTGAGGCTAAAGAGTGGAAGACAAACAAACTTCGTAGAGTCCTTCCCTATAACAAAGTTGAAGAGATCAAAGATATAATGGTCCTCTCGGGAAGGATAACTTAAGACTCCTTCCAACTGCGATAAGTTATTCGGATAAGCACATTCTCGTCTCCTCAGCCCACAATCACTTAGGGAATCATATCAATCATCCCTCTGCCCAAGACTCTTCTTGGAGTTGGATTTGCATGCTCAGTGCCTAGGGAAAATTAGAGTCTTCTTATGGTTAACATGCTTGGCAAAGATCCTTACTAATATGGAAAGAACAAGAAGAAAGCTCACCAATGATTCCTCAACCCCGTAACCGTGAAGGAAATAAGAGGAGTCTATATTCATATCCTCAAAGACAGTGCACACTAGTCCAAGAAAGTACAGAACCATTTCTCACCCACCGTAACCACAATGGCAAAGCCACATAGGAAGGAGGGTGGGCAATTGCCCCCACTAGACCAAAATAATTCTATTAATTTTTATAAGTCAAATAAATATTCTCCCATTTAATTCAAAATATTACCTCCACACTAAAATAAAAATGTCCTTTACCATTGGTTACCTATGTTAATTATCCCCACACTAAAAAAAAAAAATACCCTACTTATTGGTTACTTTAAAAAAAAAAAAAAAAAAAAAGATAAAACACAACATATATACATTTAAATATAATTTTAAAACAAGTTCTCTATCCTGTTTATGGAAGTAACTCTCTGGATCATTTTAAAACAAAGAAATCTGACTCTCTCCCCCGCTTCTCCTCCCTTAACTACTACCCCGTTCGTGGAAGTAACAGCTCTGGGTTGCATAGATCTCATTTATGATTCTTGATGTCAGTACGATTTATTTATTCTTGGGGTAGTTCTTCTCCACCTTCCATTCAGGTTCATTCTTTCACTTTTGAGATTAGGTTTGTTTTTTAGATTAGGGGTTATTTTCTTGTTTGCTCGTCTCTCTCTCTCTTTCTCTCTCTTTGACTTGATTACTTGGGGATTTTTAAATATAATTTTAAAACAGGTTCCATTCTTTGAGAAGTGAAGTAGGAGATATCTCATCCACTTCACTAGTGTAAAGAAAACAAGTTTTATTCTTTGTCTCTTACTCTCTCTATTTCATTAAATTGATTCTTTTTTTCTACTTGGTTAGTAATTCTTCTTCTCTTTCTAATATTCTGTTGAGTGATTTTATTGTTGGGAATCGAAGAATCAAAGCTTAGGTTAAAAACTTGAAACCCATAATTGGTATTATTTTGTATCTCTGAATGTTTGACTATGGTGTCTATCATGTGCTCAATAAGTTGTCTCTATGAAAGGAGGCATTCATACATACATTTAAATCAAACATATCTCTCTATATTGTTTGTGTCACCATTTGGTACTGAATTTCTTGTCCTTGTTCACCAAATTGGCATGTTTATAGAATCATCTCTCCATATTTCACGATAGAATTATTTATAGAATTTGTTTATATAATTTATTTTATTTCCTTGTTCACCAAATATACCTTCTTCCTTTCTTGCCTGAGTAGATGAAGCATTTCTAAGGGAGAGGACTCCAACTAAAGGGAATACTAGATCATAGAAATATGATATGTTCACTTTCTTGAAACAATTTTGTTTTTTATATTTATGAGAAAAGTATTAGAATACTAAATGATAGAAATATGTTTTAACAATTTTATAAATTTTATTTTTATACATACTAGGTGATAGAAATATATTTTAAGAGAAAATCAATGGTTGAAGATTTTATTGAGAACAATACTCCAAACAGTTCAATAAAGAAAACTAGAGTTGAATTTGAAAATTCTGCTCAGAATGACATTTCGAAAAGTTTAAAAAAGAAAACTCGAGTTAAATTTAATTTGGAAGATCTTCCCTCAGTTTTTGGTTTACACAGGAAGATTTGAGACTATAGGCCTAATCAAAACATTATAAGAAGAAAGTACCTTCAAGATAAACCATTTCAACCACAAAATCATAATTTTTCAAAAACAAAATTTGGAAAAGTATGGAGAAGATTTTGTCCTGCTTAGTTTAATAAATTTTCAACTTGGTTAGAGTACAGTATCATCAAATACTCAGCATTTTGTTTACTATGCTATCTTTTTAAGCCTAATGGTGGAGATGAGTCATTTACTCTTAAAGGATTCAAGAATTGGAACAAAAAGGAAAGGCTAATAGCACATGTTGGCCATCCAAATAGTGCTCACAATATTGTGTGGTTGAAGTGTCAAGATCTTATAAATCAAAATCAAAGCATTAAAGTTGCAATCTCTAAGTAGTCAAGAGAGGTTCAAAACTTATATAGAACTCATTTATCTGCATCTATTGATTGTGTACAGTTCCTTCTACATCAAGGACTTGCATTTCGAGGTCATGATGAATCTTATAGCTCTTTAAATCAAGGTAATTTTCTCGAGCTTTTGAAATTTCTTGTCGAGCACAATGATGAAATAAAAAATGTGATATTCAAGAATGCTCCAAAAACAATCAAATGATAGCTCCTGAAATTCAAAAAGAATCAAGAGTCCTTATAGTTGTTTTAGATAAGAAATGTGATTATTAATGATCTTGGTGATAAATTATTTGCTTTGATGGTTGATGAAACTCGAGATATTTCTAAAAATAAACAAGTGGCTATTGCAATACGTTATGTGGATAGAAGTGGAATGATTATTGAGTGTTCACTATAAAAAATATGGTTTTAGCGACAAAAAGAATTCATTTCTATTTTACGATAAATTTAGCGATGAATAAAACCTTCGTTTCTATTTTGTAACAAATTTTATGATGAACCAAGATTGAGTTAATTATATGTTCAGTCCCTGAACTTTACCCCATGTCACCAATAAGTCCCTATAGTTTAAAACGCTACCTTAAGGACCTCAAACTTAAAAAAATTGTCAATATTGGTCATTCCATCAAGAATCTGCCATTGCGGGTGGCAATGAAATCACGACGGTATGACGTGGTATGACGTGGCACCTGAGCTGGACCTACGAATATTGACATGTCGTTGCCATGTTAGCACTCAAAGACATCTCATGTGCCACATCACCATATGTCGACAAGGCAGAAAGTGGTGTTTTGAAAATTGCTATCGTATAAAGGCTAACGTCAAAGAGAAAATACTTCTAAAAAAATTCCTTCTTACTCCTCTCTCTCTCTTTCACCAGGAAAAAAAAATTAAAGCAATCAATGATCACCAATAAAATTAAAGTAATACCCAAAAAAAAAATTAAATATACAAAAAAATAAGAAAGTCAAAAATAGACCAAAAAAAAAATCAAAGATACAAAAATGGAACAAAAAAACGGCAAGGATCAAAAGTGTGAATATGCCTAAATTAGTTTTCATATCGGCTCATACCCTTTTGTACAGATCATAATTCGTAAATAATCAAGCAACCAAAAATAACCCTAATTCATGAACCCTAAAAGAATTTCATGATCTTAAAGAAAATTAAAGAAATTTCTGTAAGCAGATGAGTAGATGAGCAGATGAGCATAGATTCAAATATGGAATTAGAATCAATCCAAATGAACTGTCCAGTAGATCTAACCCCAAATAACCTATTTAGCAGACAAGTAGAATATCCAATAGATCTAACCAAATGAACTGTCTAACCCTAAATATCCAGTAGATCTAATTCGATCCGGTACATCCAAACCCAAAAAGGGTTTTCCTATAAGCAGGTGGGCATAGAAATTACCCCAAATGAATTATTTAGCAAATCTAACCCAAATGAACTATCCAGTAGAAACCCAAACTTCCCCAATCTCTCTCCGATCTTCACCGCATGTTTGAGGTTGTGTGTTGAAGGTGAAGTGACTTCCTCGCTCTGCTTTGCCGCGAATCGCCGAACCTTCCGCTATCAGAGAGAGATTGGATGAATTAGATCAAAGAAAGACTCGATCATGCTTGATGATTCTCTTTCTTGACAAGCCTTCTGGGCGATCGCCACATCATGATCATTCAATAGACTCGATCGCCTAGAAGGTGATGTAAAGTGATCTTCACCATATCAGGTGAACCAACATGATCTCTAGATCGACTCCACCATTCTCAACCGTCACCATGATTCTCTTTCTTGACAAACCAAACCCTTCTGGTCCCCTTGCACTCCAATGCACACCAAGTGCTCGTGAAAATGCGTGTATGCGAGAAAGATCTTTAAGATAGAGCGAAGGAAAGGCAATCAATGGATTGATGAATCAAAAGAGTGACTGCCCTAGACACATCTAAGAGTGTGTTTGGCAATCGATGGATCGGAGAGAACGTTTTTCGATTTAGGGTTTGCGACGATGTTGCGATGGATTTAGGGCATCAATCAAGAAAGAGGAATAAAAGGGTGATGGTAGTTTAGCCTTAAGAGAGAGATAATGTCATGCTAATGTTTTATAATCTTTTTGCTCGATGAAAGCTACTGCTAACTTGCTTCAAGAAGAGAGAAGAAGAAATAAGCATTTGCCCCCACAATTAGTTGTTTCAACATACGTAATTCACCAGCTGCATTTAGGAGCTTCGTCGTTTAAGAATAGAGTATCCCTTTTTTTTGTGAGAGAGAGAGAAAGGAGAGAGAGATGGGATTGAGTTTTTTCTGCTGACGTAGCATTGCCATGTTAGCAATTTTCCAACACCGCAATGCCACGTCAACATATGGTGACGTGGTACATGAGGTATCTTTGAGTACTGATACGACAACGCCATGTCAGCATCTGTACGTCCAGGCCAAGTGCCACGTCATACCACATCATCATTTAATGGCTACCTTATCACCATCACTAACGGAATGACCAATATTGAACGGTTTTTTATATTTGAGAACCTTAAGGTAGTGTTTTTAATTGTAAGGACTTATTTGTGACATGGGGGTAGAGTTCACAGACTGAACATGTAATTAACTCAACTAAGATTCATAGCAAAATTAGCAGCGAATACTATTTTCGTGGTAAAATTCATCGTCAATTAGCCATGAAAAAAAATTAGTTGCCAAAATCGTCGCTAATTAACCA